>ML790793.1:155967-185766 GCA_009831015.1 Picea engelmannii | reverse complement strand
CGAAATGGTCTCTCCAATAGTTTGTAGTTGATCTCTTAACTGAGAGATCCTCATAAAATATGATGTTATGCTATCGTCATTATTCATCTTCATGTCACGGAGCTCATTCTTCAGACTCATAACTTGTCCAATGTTTCTGACTGAGAAGAGATTTGTTAGGGCATCGTACATCTTCTTCGATGAGTCAAGATGGGAGATGTATGGTATCAAGTGGTCTTTTATAGAATCCACTATGATACTCATGGAATTGATGTCAACATCTTTGAACTTCTCCATAGCTGCAACGTTCTGTGGTTCCTTCTCTTTTCCTTCTTCAAACTCTGGTTTCACGATATTTCCTTTCACGATATCCAGCACTTTATTCTTGGCAAGGATGAGGTCAATCCTTGTCTTCCACACTCTGAAGTTAGAGGCTCCATCTAACTTGTTCTCTGACTTCATAGAATAAGTCATGGCTTCTTTGACTTGGTCAAACCCTAGATTTCACCACAAACTCAATCTTCACGTCTTGGCTTGCTGAGAGTATCAGAAGATGTGCTAGGCTAGAGTGCACTGATCTATCCGTAGATTAGGTCAATCCATTCACTTAAGGTGCCTCAACAAGAGGTTTAGGGTTTCTGCAACTGCTCCTGCTAGTAACCCTAGCGGCAGTGTCTTGGAAACTGCTTCTGCTAGTAACCCTAGTGGTAGTTCCTCAACGAGCTCAATATCCTAGCGGCTATGTTTCCTTCCAGCGTTTAGACTGAATGAAGGAGGTGTGGGCACATAACCTATTAGAATATGAAGGAGGTGTGGGCACATAACCTATTAGAATATGAAGGATGTGTGCTCGTTTTACCATTGACAATACCCTTGTCACCCAACCATAGGCCGAAGCCACCCTCCGAGCACCTTAACCTTGACTGATAATTACTCCAAAAGAAAACCCTAGGCTAGATAGCCAAACAAGGTGTAGTGCATCTTCCTCCAAGGATAGTGCACCAACAATAGCTGATCAGATAGTCCAAACCCTAGCCAAGAGATAGTCCAAGCCAATACTGAAAACTAGTTGCTGCAGCAGCTGCACCTGTAGCTCTCCTCCACACGTGCGCACCAAACTGGGAACTGCAGTGGGCACCAGTTGTTGCTCTGCAATTCTAAGATGTGTCAAATGAGAACTGGCACCCTGTATTTATAGTGGTTCTGCCAGATTTGTTGGGGCTAACTTCTCCTTCTGGGTACATGTTTGTTCAGTATATTATTATTATTTCTGGCCGACTTCTTCTCTTGGAGGCTAATAACCTAATATAAATTATCTTCTTGATTTGACAAGACTTCTAGGGTTATTATCCAACTCATTAGGGTTTTCTCTTGCTTTCCAGAGTCTTCTATTCTCGTCAAGTTTACACATGGAGGTAAATACCTCCCGCAGCTACCATAATATTAACAAGGAGAGTGTTGGAGCCCATTTGCATCCAACCATTCTTCACAGGTGTTTTTACTCATGTTATGCTTTTTCATTGGACTAATATATTAGTATTGTTATTTCCCTCCAATTCCTTGTGTTTAAATGGCATTCTTGTGTTTTAAATTCTAGTTTAGTTGCATCCATGTTTTATTGTTTTATTTTTCTATAGGAATAATCTTGTTCTCATCCCATAACCAATCATTTTTTGTTATCTAGCTTAAAACCTAGCTTAACAAAGGGAGTTTTCTCACCAATGCAAGAAAATCCCCAAAATAGATTGGTAACTCCCACTTGGGTTTAGATCGACAGATAGCACTTCTTAGGTTGTTTAAAGTTAGTTTCTAACCCTTGGTGGTTTTTTTTTTCTGAAATTTTTGTTTTCCAAAACTTGACGATTTGCACAAATGTATATGTCTTTTCCATGCAAATCTTGTGGCAAAGAAGCATTTTCTCATGGAATTGCCACAAACCAATTGTGCATTGTTCATAAGAAAAAATTTCGTGGGTTGTCTCACTACCCCATTGCACAACCTACATGACTGCCTCTGTAAAAACCCACTAGGGTCAACCTAAATCCAATTTTTAGGCCTCAGGCAGTTCGATCAATCAATTTAGGTAGTAGGCCTTAATTTTTTAGGAACTGTAGGCTGATATTCTTTGCTCTTTTCCATTTGTGTACTAATTATATAACTTAGTGGCTAGGAGAAGGAATCATTGTTCTCTATTATTTTCCACGTGGATGGCTTCTTTACTTATCACATCACATGGATGCATATCTTTGAATTTCATTTACTTAGTACCTTTTTTGTATCACAAATTGTTATGTACCAATTGCTTAAAATATCATAACAAAACATAAGGACACACCATGTACACCAATGTGAGCATGGAACACAACTCCAATATAGATAAGAGATATGGGTTACATAATAACTCCTTAAAGAATAGAAGAACCTCCTCCAAATATCCAAATACATACATACATTACAATTCACGTGTCCTCAATAATGAATATGTGATCTCTATATATACCTATTCACACTTACACATAAGGCCCCTTTACTATTAGATCGACCCTATTACATATATATTTACATGTTACATGTACATTTGTCCCAATATATGCCCCCCTTGGGGTCATATCATATACATTTAACCCTATATATGCCCCCCTTGGGTTATAACATAGTACTCTCCTTCAAAAAGCTTTGTCCTCAAAGCTTTGCATTTAAAGTCTTCATATGTGATGAAACCAATCAATATGATTTTCATGTGTTCTTGATTTCTTCTTTCCATTGATGATGATCCATCCATCCAAAATCAATTATTTTCGGTCATAATCCTTGGTGGCTAGTTGTTGCATAATTTTATTTCCCTTGATTCCATGTATTGTTGTTGAAGCTTCTCTCATTCGTAGTAGATGTTGGTATATGATAATATATTATTGAATAATGGTTTTTTGATGCCTTGTTCCATGAATATTGATAAGTATTACATATTCTTCCTTGGTAATGTCGATATTGACCTTCTTGTCTTCCTTAAAATCTTTCTTGATAATGAGGGTGTCGATATCATTTCACATTTGACATATTTTCTTCACTTTGCACACACATTTCATCTATCTTATTTTCAAAAACAATGGCATCCTCTATCCTTTTGCTTGGTCTTTTATTACTCTAGCCTTAGAGATAATACCATCATATTTGGCATGTTCATCCTCTAGATGAAGTTCAACTTCTTCAAGTATCTTTTGGTGACCTTCTTGAATATTGTCTTCTTTGTCCTTTTGAAGCTGCAATGTCACCCCATTTATCAATATTCGATGTCCTTCTTCAATTATGGATTTCATTTCTAATTTGACCTAATCAATATTTATGGATTCCTCAACCTTCTTGCAAATTTCCCCTTCAAGTCTTTTGGTAGATTCTTCATCTAATATCTTTTTTTTTTCTTGATTTTGACAATGCTTCTTTTCTTCTTTCAATATCTTAACGTCGTCCAATATTTTTCTTTATTATGGTTTCTAATATAAATATTTATTCATCTTTCTTTTTCAATTCTTCCCTTGCCTCGTCATTTTCCCACTTCCCTTTACTACTCATTTCTTATTTTAATTTTTGAACTTCTTTAACAAGTGCTTCATTAAGGTCTCGTATATTAGACAACTCATCACCCTTCTTATTGATCTCTTCTTTTGTTTCTTTTAACTCCTCTTGAATTGTATACATCTCCTCTCTATTTGTACACTTGATCCATTTATTTGAGAAGAGTTTTTCAAAATTTCTCCATGTGGGGGAGAATCCAGTACCTTCATCAAGGTTATCCTAGCACTTGAAAGCTTCACCATAAAACTTAAGGATTTCCAAAAAAGGAGTCTTACAATATTCTCTTAACATCCTCAACCATTCCACGGGATTGGTTTCATCTTTATATTCATCTCTTGTAAATCTAGGTATTGCCATTGATTCTTAAGTGAGATATAACCACAATCCTCAACTTAAAACATAAATGTATTGAAAATAATATCCAAAATGGTTATAATTATGTTTCTAACATATTGCCTTATGTTTCCTCTTTCCAATGGCTTTTGAATCATCTCAATTGGACATCCCAATCAAACGTTATGATAGTTTTAAGTGAACATACCTTTGAATCCCTAATTTGTAGTCTGTCCTTCTGGTCAACCTTCCTTCTGATGTATTTCTGAAATTTCGGCTCCTTTAAGTCTAAAATTTCAGCCTATAGTACTTTGATATGTCTTTTTTTCAATTCCATAGTTCTGACCAAAATTTTATGTCCCAAGTAAATGTTATGGTAACTTTGTCAAACCTTACTGATTTTTTGCCTTTTCTTGAGAGCGAACTTGTACAGAATGCCACATATCCAGTATTTAATACATGACTATGAAAATTGTACCAGAAATAATAGACTGGCCTATTTCAAATTCAATTGGTGTCACTAAATTTGGATCATCGTTGAATATGATATGACTATTTTACCCAGAACACATGTTTGAGACTAGTTATAGGACTAGTCAAAAACCATATCTTCCATAGGGTATATCTCTGAAAATATAACGATCCAGATATTGAAATTTGTACCACATATGCCTTGATATGTATTCAAAGTAACCTCCAAGTTTCATTATCTTAATGGTCCCAGAAAAAAATTTACAGCGAAAATCCCAAGATGACTCGATTAAAACTGAATTTAGGATGAGTCAAAAAGCCTATCTTCCATAGGTTGTATCTATGAAAGTATAATTAATGACCCAGAAGCTAAAATTTGTACCACATATACCTTTATATGTCTTCTAAATAGCCTCCAAGTTGTGTTGTCTGAATCATCCCAGAAAAAGTTAGAGCAAAAATGATAAGATGACTTGCTTGCAGAAGAAAAACCCTAGGATCGATGTAGTGATACCAAATGTTATGTACCAAATGCTTAAGATATATGAATAAACCATAAGTACACTCCATGTACAGTAATGTGAGTGTGTAGAAAACCTCCAATATAGATAAGAGATATGAGTTACACAATAACTCCTTAAAGAATAGGAGAACCTCCTCCAAATATCCAAATACATTCATACATCACAATTCACATGTCCTCAATAATGAATACATGATCTCTATATATACCTATTCACACCTACACATGATGCCTCTTTACTATTAGGTCGGCCCTATTACATATATATTTACAAATTCCATGTACATTTAGCCTCATATATTCCCCCCTTGGGGTCATATAATATACATTTAACTCTATATATGTCCCCCTTGGGTCATAACTGTTGAAGGTGAATCCCCCTGCGGACAAGTGGATTCCCTCTTGGCCTCTAGGCTCCTAAGGCCAAGACAGAAAATTGCTTAACATGGACACTGACTTCCTTTTAGATCTAATCAAGCCAATGAATGAAATAGAAGGAGAAAGATATGTACCTTATTAGAGATGTTTGTCCTTGCAAAGTCATGGTTGAGCTTTGATCCTGAGCTCCCTGATAGATCATGTAAGACAAACAAAGGAACAAAATACTTCCTACTCTACTGATATTAGCTCAATCATAGATCCATCTACTGCAGACAAACTCATATGGAACAAGCACAAGTTTGAAAGAAACAGGCCAAGCATTGATTATTAATGAGAACAAGTAAAAGTACTTACAATCCTTTGAATGAAGGTTCAGCAGCTTCTTCCAGTTCTCCTTGTCCAACCCCTTTGATCAAGTAATCTCCATTGATTTCTTTGATGGCATCTCACTCATGAGATCATAAGTTTGATGTAATTCCCAATCTCCATTGTCAATACCTTCTTATGAGATCATAAGTTAGGTATAATTCTCAATCTTCCTTGTATTCTGTCAATACCACTTATAGGATCATAAGTTTGGTATCAATCTCTAGTCTCCATCGTACCTTTCACCATGAGAAGGTCTCCTTATATAAACTTGGAGAGGTCCAACCACTTGAGAGATATTTGGGATGAGTTGAGGATTCTTCTCCTTCAGTTGAGGATCTCCCCTAAGATCATGCCTTGACCATCTATTCGAATCCAACTACCTTCAGGAATTGAGGGATTCTTCCCTTATTTGCCTCAACAAACCCAGATTTTGCTAAAAAAAGGGTAGCGCTCCCCCAAAAGGGTGCATAGGGCGCTCAAGCACTCCCCCAAAGAGGTTCAGGGAGTGCCATCACTCCCTGACAGTGATTAGGGAGTGCTCCTCTCCAAAAGTCATTTTTTAGTGGTTCTTTCAGTGTCAAAAGGTTTGTACTCCCTGTCAAGTGACTTTTCTTCTTCAAACTAGTCTTTGGAGTGTCTTAAGTGTCTTTGTGATATCGTTAGAGGCACGACATAGGAAATATGGCAGTATATTGTTTGTGACACTTGCAACACTTGTAGTTAAGATGCGACACTTGCGGACAAGATGCAACACTTACAACACTTGTAATGACGACACTTGCAACACTATCGAAGTGAGTAATTTTGAGGTGTAACAATAACAAAAATCACACACAAGGGACCTAAAATCCTCCTAACCTTTAGTATTCTCTCCCCCTTTGTTATAGCCCTAAAATTCCCTACTCATGCATACATGGAATTTTCCCTCTTACTTGCATAATTTTCGAAATCACTGTTGAGAAGCTCTACTTAAAAAAACATTTTTTAGAGCATGTACGTGCCTTGCACCACTATAGCCCGCGTACATACGCTTTCTTCACAGTAGACAGCCCATGTACATACACATGTTACACAATATACAACCCGCATATACCTCCAAAATTTGGAAAAATTAAAAATTTGTAAGGAATTCAGTGGAATTCACGAGCTATTGGAGGTTTCCCATCCAATTCACCTGTTATAGCCCGTCCCCCAATTGAATGGCCATCCTTTTGTCATATAAAAGGAGGTGTTGGGGTCTCATTTCAAAACTAAGCATAAGAACGGTGAAAATATGCCCAATTTCACTTCCCTTCCTTGCCCAAGCATTTGCTACCTTTTGTGAGTTACTGCCTCAACACTCCCTCTTCAGCCCCTTTTCTTCCATCCAATCCATTCAGTTGACTTGAGGTGATAAGTAGATTGTGAGAAGAGGCTTATTGAAGGTGCACTTGGAGCATGGTACAGAGAAGCCTGGACCAGGTTCATGGAACGGTGCTGACAAGGATTGTAAGTTTCAATATTTGTTTAATGAATAAAAGAATCTCTTTTCCTTGTCCCAAATGATGATATTTTGTGTATTTTCTTTGATTTATACATAGCATTTGATATCTAACCCTAATTTATGAATAGAAATAGCATGCTTGTAGCCCTTGTTTTCCTTGTCTTGGATGCAGGTCAGCCTTGGGAGGAGACTTGCAGTCTTTGGAACTACAGAGCTTGAGGAGATCATCACCAGACGTGGGATAAAAGGTACAGTTACATATCTTCTCTTATATTGATTTCTATTCATCTATTTTGGTATGTTTGGGGTAGTGTAGAAACTAGATTGACTTTCAAACGGTCATTTTCTCTGTCTATATTCTAAACCCTAGTATAGTTATAGGGGGGTTTCCCCGCTAGCAGAATTAGTGACCATACTAGGGATCTCTCTAGGGTTTTAAGGAGGTTTGAGGGTTGATTGATTGGTTTTTGTTCGTCTTTCAAGTTTCAGTCAAGTTTACTGAGTCTTTTAGGGTTTTTGGTCACCTCCAAGGTGCATACCAGCCTTCCCTTCCCTATAAGTCTGCCTTGTATTTTTATTTTTGAAAAGTATCAGAGGTGTACGCACCCTATTTTGGGTCAACTTGCGTACATACGCAGGCTGCTGATGAAACAACTCGCGTCTCTCTGTCTTGAAAGTGTTTTTTAACAAAGAGAGTTGTTCTCTTTCCTAATAGAAGCTCAAACTTCTGAGGACTTTCTTGAATCAGTAAGAGTCTCTGTCTGTGGCCATAGCTTGAGTTGAAGTTTTTGTTTACTTGTTCCTTAGTTTTCTTATGCTTTCCCTAAAAGGTTTAGAGCAAGTTGTCAAGTCTTTGATCCGCCTTTTGGTTTCTTGGTTGAATCCATGCTATCCGCAGTTGGCTTAGGGTCTTTATCAATCTTGTTTTTAGTTTTATCTTTGTTCCTATTCCTTGCTTTGAAAAACAAAACAAAAAATTACTTCGGTTTTTCTTGTTAAAGCAGTTCAAAAAATCAAAAAGAAATCCTCTCGTCTCTCTATTTTTCCTAGCTTTTTTGGCTTATTTTTAGCTTGAATTTTTAAGAAAAAATGAGTTTCTTTTAGCATCTTTTGTTAGTTCTGCTTTGATTGGAAGAAAATATAAAAAAAAAAAACCTAGTTTGTTAGGTCTATTTCTTTCTTTGCATTTGCTTTGCACTGTTATTTCAAAAAAGAAAAAGAAATTAGTGTAGTGTTGTGTTTTCTTCTCATCTTAAAAGCATTTCAAAAGAAAAATAAGAAAGAGAATCCTTCTTTGCCAGTGTTCTTATAAGTTTCATTTTTTGCAACATTCTGAAACAACATAAGTTGCACGACCGCACCCTTTGTGAAAATCAGCCTTAAAATGAATGCTTAACTTAAAATATATTAGACTTTCTGTTTGTAGGGTTCGCCAACTAGTTTAGGGTTTTAGGGCCTTGAATTAGGTGTGAAGAGGACACTCTTCAAGGACACTTTAAAACAAACATTGGAGTCTAAGATAGGGAGTGTTTTAAGTCCAGTCTCGTAAGAGTTAACCGGGACCCCCCTCTAACACAAGAGATAAACATGAGGTTACGTGAGGAAAGGCAGAGGAGATAACCCCTCCAAAGTTGGACTGAACGTAGTGGGGATTGTATATTGAGGGTATTTCTTGAGAACAATACCAATCGCATTTGCCTACGGATCTTTGTGGACCTTTAATCCATTCGAGATCCTCAATTTTCTTCCAGACCACTTTCTTTTGATATCCTTGAAGGGCTTCGGATTTGTTATCCTTCTCATTATGATCTGTCCGACTGTCAATTGTACCCGCCTGGTAACTAACTGCCAGGTGGAAACTTAGTTTCCCATATTTTACAGACTTACACTGGTGACTGCGGGGGTATACCGTGGTACCTAGGGTGGATGTCAGATCACGCTTCGTAGAGTATACCCGGAGGGTGATTCCGTGCTCGAGTTGCACTTACGCCAGTTATTTGCTCTAGTGTCGATTGGTGTAACTGTCCTTCCCACTAGTTAGTTGATTGCTTGATTTATCTTTAGAAAACTTTTAGTGTGTGCTCTGTGCTACCTAGTTTTCCATAGTGAGTTAGTCAGTCATTACTTGGGGTCTCTGACCTAAGGTGGTAGACCGCCCACACCGCCGGTTGTGAGGAATTTTCGATCTTTCGCTTTGAAACGTGGAGCTACCTCTTTATAGACGTCGTTTTTTATAACACTAGTTCACCAGAGTCAGTGTCTGAGAATTTTACAGACTTGAATGATCCCACAAGGGGAGCACTTGTGCATAAGATCTTCATGGCTAAATTTCCCTACGATACCAACCAAGGAACCCCTTCAAAATGGGATTCTTGTGCTTTTCCTTTTTTCGGAAACGTTGGTGTCCCTTTGATGGCCACTTTGTCCATTCTTGGGTTGACTGTGGGACTACTAGTTTGGTTGGGTACCATTCCAAATGTCCTAAATGCTCTTGACACTTCTCGGTTAAGCACCTTATGTCATGTGCATCATGTTGATGTTCCTTCGTCAACAAAGTCTTTTCCTCCTCCTTCTGCCTGCTCTAGTAAAATTCCAGCTACTAGTAACTGGAAGTCTAAACGAAATAGAAAGAGGAAGAATAGGAAGAAGAAATCACCAACCCCTGCGAGTCATCTTGGAGATAGGTTTTCAACCTCTGCAAGTCATGTTGAAGACCA
Organism: Picea engelmannii; assembly: GCA_009831015.1. NCBI lineage: Eukaryota > Viridiplantae > Streptophyta > Pinopsida > Pinales > Pinaceae > Picea > Picea engelmannii. Next base: position 175,937 of record ML790793.1, on the reverse strand, counting down.
ACACCCAGCCTCTGCAAGTCATGTTGAAGACCAACACCCAACCTCTGCAAGTCATGTTGGGGGAAAAAGTCCAGTCACTACTAGTCATACTGGAAATAGGTTTGTAGCCTCTGCGAGTCATGTTATCGACTCATCACCAACCTCTGCAAGTCATGTTGGGGGCATTATTTCTATTGAGAAACCTAGACGAATAGCATGTATGCCTAAGTTCCCTTGTAATATTTTCAAGGGAGATCACCTTACTCATTTATGCCCTTGCCTTCCAGAGGTACGTAGATTGTGGTCCCTGTCTGCAAGCTCTTCTGATTCTGAGTCTTCTAAGGTTTCCTCATAGCCTATTCAGCTAGTGGTTGAGAAAGTGGTCATGTCGATGCAATTTTTGGTTGATCCCACTTCCCTTTTGGGGGGTGATGTGCCTTTAGACCATGTTGTCTCATAGCCTATTCAAATAGTGGTTGAGAAAGTGGTCACGCCGATGAAATCGTCGATTGATCCCACTCTTCTCTTAGAGAGTGTCGATTCTACCAAAGTGGTCATGCCGATGAAATCTTCGGCTGATCCCACTCTTCTCTTGGGGACTAATGTGTCTATCGACTATGTTTTTAGCATTTCCAGCTCAGTACTTTCATAACAAGGGGGCATTATGCTCACTTCGAGCACACCCCCTCCAAGTTTTAGGATGGTTTCCTTTGATTGGAATGACCTTGTTGAACCTCGTCTTCCTTCTTATACACCCTTTCAAATAAGGGTTGAAGTTAATTCAAATAACATTTACCGATGTATTGTAGATGAAGGAGCCTCCGCAAGTATTTTGGGTTCTTCTGAGCTTGTGTTTGCATTGCATGAGTTGTTGGCTTTTGACAGACATCCTAGTGAATATTTGGGGATTCTTCCTTAGTTACCTATCTCGTTAGGTGGGAAGATTGTCCTTGTCGATGTTATAGTGGTGCAAGGCCCATTAGATTTTAATATGCTTCTTAGGCGTGATTATGTACATGCTATGAATGTTGTGGTGTCTACGCTTTTTCGGGTGATGCATTTCCCTCACAATGGAAGCATTGTCACTTTCGACCAGCTGGCATCTAATAATAACCATCCTAATTTGGTGTTAGTTCAGGCTGCCCCTTTACATGTTCCTAGTATTCGTGTATACTCTACCCCGCCACAAGTAGATTATGTGGCATCTTATCTTCGATGTTCAATTGCTCCTGAGCAGGAACTTGTTCACTCATGTTTTCCTTCTCGAGACTTGGTCTCAGTAATTGATCTGTTGGTTTATCCAATGGGGGCATGGGAGCCCTTGCTTCCCCCTCTTGGTCCAAGTGATCTCGAGTCTCCTTCTGAGTTTGATCTCATTGTTTATAGATCTTCAAGCCCTCATGCTTGTGATTCTTTGTTGATAGACTCTACCAATCCTAACCAGAACTTCCATCGTCATATGGAATATGGTCAGTTTACTTCACCCTTTGGGACTGACCCTCCTCGTTTGGATGATTTCTTGGATTTTGAATTGCCTTTGGATGAAGCTATCCTTGAAGCCATGACTACGGTTTCTATACCGTGGGAATATTTACACCGTGGTTTGTGTTTTCTTCCCTTTTGGGAGACTTTCTAGGTTGATTATCAAAGAGACTCTTGGTCAGAGCCTAGCAGCAGGCTCTACCTAAACTACTACCACACATGAGTCGTAAGGATGTGTAGTACCTTGTACATATTGTATAGTCTAGGTTTGTTGTTTTCAAGTTTTTTATTCAGTAGCACCTCTTATTTTCCAAAGTTTCTATCTGTATCGGATTTATTAACTTCTGGATGAGTGTTATTGGCCTTATATACAAGATCTTGGAGAAAACAAAAATTGCATTTGTTCATCGTATTGATCCGTTCTGACAAGTATTGACCTCAAAACTAGCATATAGGTTAGATTTTTCCCTACTTGAATTTTTGCATTATTTGTTTCCTGGTTCATTTAGCCTTAGGATCAAGCCCACTACAGTGCAACACAGAACCTTCTTTGTTGCTTTAGAAGTGTCGTAATTAGGTGGTAGAGCCTACCTCTACATGGATTCCCTAGGTAGATCCTTTGCTGCATTTTGGCATCCATGTTGTCAGCTTTGACTATAGGCTTGGAAGTCTTTGTTAGTCCCGTCATGATTATATATTGAAGCCTCATTCTTTTGTTAATCATCGTTCTTGGCCTTACCCTCGGGACTCCCTGATGAGAACGCTTTGTTGTCTTTCAAGCTCGCTTTAAAATTCGAAAGCAACATCCAACGAGACTGTATTTATTCTTTTCGATCTCATCTGGATTAATTGATAAAAGTAGCCCCCTAGAGTCTTCTTTAAGCCCTTTTCAGACTCTCTAAAAATGAAAATATTGTGGAGCGATATTGTTGCCCTTCACGCTCACCAAACTCAAATTTGAAGGCACATCTGTCTGATGGTAGTTTACCCCTTTTTTGGTCTGGATGGCTAATTTTACGAATAAAGGTATGCTCTAGGAACTCTGGTTCGCTAGAAGAGTATTCTCAGGTGTAATCTTAACCCTTTTTCGGGCCAAAGGGACTAAATCTTCGAAAAAGGAACATTCTCCTTGATTTTGGTTTATCACCTTTTTCGGGCCGTGGAGATTAATTACGAAAAAGGAACCCCCCCTGGAGTCCATAGTTAAGCTCTTTTCAAACTCCATAAAATTGAAAAGATCGTTGAGTGACCTTCTTCCTTCACACTCGTTAAATTGGTCCAAAAGAACATCTACTAGCATGAGTTTAACCATTTTTCCAACATGTAGATTATAGTGGAAAAAGGTATGCCTTGGGAGATTCATCTCGCCAAGAGAGTTCTCCTCAGTTACTTTTATACTTTTTCGGGCTAAGGAGACTAAACTCATAAAAAGGTTGTGAGTCCATAGTTAAGCTCTTTTCAGACTCCTTAAAATTGAAAAGAATATTGTTGAGTGATCTTATCTTTGTCACACTCGTTAAAATGGTTTTGAATAGACGTATTTTTGGTGCAAGTTTAACCATTTTTTGAACCGAATAGACTACCTCTGAAAAAGGTACTCCCTGGAGTCTTCTTTTGCATTTTCTAGACTCTCTAAACGTGAAAAAACTACTGAGCTTACCTTCTCTGGGCTCGTAAAAAATTACATAAAAGGGGTCTCATTGTGTCTTGCTTAATTGCATTGTGGGTCTCATCTTTGCATCTTTGGCCTAATGTTGGCTCTGTTTTGCTCTCAACTGAACCTTTGAAGCATTCCTTATATGCAAACCTTGCAGCACTTCTTGCCTCTGTGACCTGACACCTTGACCCATGGAGGAATGTTCCCCAAGTGTCCTTATCCTGCACATGTCTCCTTGCCCTAAGAATTAGTATGTTCCATGCTCTTGGAACCAGCTTGCTTGCTCGCTACACTCATTTCCTCCTTTGTAATGTAGCATTATTTTATTCTTTTTCAAGTTCTTTAAAAAATTGAAAAAGAAAAAAAAAATCAAATATTCCAAAAAGAGGGGACGGGAAATTTTCATTATTTTTTCAGTAGCAAAGAGAGTTGCCCTTGGACAAAGCACATCCTTTTGTTTGTTCATCAAGCATTGGGATCTAGTATGACCTTAGGAATTTTTTCTCGCTACATAGAGTTGTGTCCTCCTCCGTTTGGTTACTCTTCCAAACATATGGAGAGTTTGCTTTGCCTCCTACATCACAAACTTATGTCAATGTCATGTTGCCTCAATCTGATCATCTTTCGTGCTTTTTTCCAAGGGAATTTTTATCCAACCTAAGTCGGCCTTTCTGCATTTTGTCTCTTGAATTTCATGAGTCAGTCATCCCGAGAGTCTAGTCAAATCCAAATTCGAAATCGACGAAGCTCTCTGCCTGATCATCGAGATCCTCCTGTCTTTTCCTGACGGATTGTCGAAGACCTCAGTGTAGTGAGTCTCACACTCCCATTGTACTCCTACCTGAGTTTTGAATATCTTGAAATTGTTTCTCAAGCTATGAAGACCTCATCTCCATCCGCATGCATCACTAGCTTCTTGAAGATGCATACCATACTTGTATATATTCAACTGATTTTGAGATGTAGATCTATTGTGCATTGCTCGTGGCTACACTTTATATAGTTATATGACATGGATATACATTGTTTTTTATTGGAAGCCATGATTTAGTTCATCCCGAGCATGGGTATGCCCACCTCAGAGAGACAATTGTTGTTTTGCATATGGCACCTCCCGAACTCTGGTCCCGGGCTCACTCAATTTTGTGCATTGGTGAAGATGTTGTAATGTATTTTGGCCATCAGTTTCTCTTCTAACCTCACACATTAGGGGGAATTTGTTATATCCCTAAAATTCCCTACTCATGCATACACGACATTGACCCTCTTACTTGCATAATTTGCCAAATCACTGTTGAGGAGCTCTACTTAAAAAACCAATTTTTAGAGCATGTACATGCCCTGCACCACTACAACCCGCGTACATACGCTTGTTGAACAATAGACATCCTTCGTACATACGCCTGCTACGTAATACACATCCTGCGTATACCTCCAAAATTTGCAAACAATAAAAAAATTGTAAGGAATTCGGTGGAATTCACGGGCTATTGGAGGTTTCCCAACCAATTCACCTGCTATAACCCGTCCCCCAACCGAATAACCATCCTTTTTTCATATAAAAGGAGGTGTTGGGGTCTCATTTCACAATTAATCATGAGAACGGTGAAACTTTGCCCAATTTCACTTCCCTTCCTTGCCCAAACATTTCCTACCTTTTGTGAGTTATTGCCTCATCACTCCCTCTTCATCCCCTTTTCTTCCATCCAATTCATTCCCTTTCCTTGAGGTGATAAGTAGATTGTGAGAAGAGGCTTATTGAAGGTGCACTTGGAGCATGGTAAAGAGGATCCTGGACCAGGTTCACGGAACGGTGACCGACAAGGATTGCAAGTTTTAGTCTTTGTTTGATGAATAAAATAATCTCTTTTCCATGTCCCAAATGATGATGTTTTGTGTATTTTCTTTGATTTATACATAGCATTTGATATCTAACCCTAATTTATGAATAGAACTAGCATGTGTGTAGCCCTTGTTTGCCTTGTCTTGGATGCACGTCAGTCTTGGGAGGAGACTTGTAGTCTTTGGAACTACAAAGCTCGAGGATATCATCACCAGACGTGGGATAAAAGGTACAGTTACCTATCTTCTCTTCTACTACTTTTTGTTCATTTATTTTGGTATGTTTGGGGTAGTGTAGAAACTATATTGACTTTTAGACGGTCATTTTATATGTCTATATTCTAAACCCTAGTATAGTTATAGGGGGATTTTCCCGCTGGCACCCTTGCACCCAAAAGCGATCTTGGTGAATCAAAAAAAGGTGAGTGGTTGAAATACCTCCCTTTGCACATTTTTCAATTTTGTGGTGTGCTCATTTATTTACAAAATTCACAAACATTTAGAAATTAATTAGGGAAAGTAAGAACCCTTAAACTTCATATATGTTGCCTTTATCAAATTTCTTTACGTTTTTGCAAATTTCATTTTGAAGAGTAGTGTTGGTATTTTCAAAAGTTCACAAACCCCTATAAATTAATAGGTAGAATAAGAACCCTTCAAGTTCACATACTTTGCATTTTATTAGATTTCTTAAGAGTTTTGTAAATTTGTTTTCAAGCACTCTCATACATCATCGTTTCCCCGTGTGAAGCACATACGCGAAGGAACTAAAAAGTATTATTTATCCCAAGTATGCTCTTCTTCTTACACCCATAAAGAGATCTTGGTGAATCAAAAAGGGAAGGAAGACTAAAATGCCTCTTATGTCACTCCACTAAGTAAATTAGTCGGTTCATGATGTCAGTTTAGCCCCTTAAAATCAGATCAAGTAACTAACAGACTTAATTCGTCCATTGGAGGTCATAAAACAATTGATATTCTAGGTTAAGATTGTGGGGATAGGCATCCAAAAAAAATCCCCAAGGTCATTTCTCATTCAAAACATAGAAGTTATCATATGGATCTTGAAAATACTTTACTTCAAGTGTGAAAAATCCAAGGCAAGAAGATATCATGTGGGGTCATATACTAAGGTTGGGTTGTTTCTAGTAGTCTCTTTAAGCCACCCAACTTTTTTTTGACTACATACCTTGATTGCTCAAAGCTAAGAGTGCCTTATCCGCACTTGATAAAGGTAGCTTAGTGACCAAAATTAGGATTTCTACCCAGGTGGCATTCGTGGGTTGCATTTTCACCTAAAATAGATAGTGTTGGCCATTGGGAAATGTCATTAATTTCATCGTGACATGCCTCCAATGCCATTTACTATAATTGACTCTTGAATACCTTCATTAGTTGTCTTCAATGGATTCATGCCCCCTCCATTGAGAGCTTTTGAAAGGCCCAATTACATGTGAGTGTAAAGATGTTAGAGTCACCGTGCTTTTATTTTTTCAAAACCATCATGTGAATAAAAAACCCCACTACATCAAAATATATGTTGTGATTAAAAGTAAAATACATCAAAAAAATTGTTGCACCATAGGAATATATATTTCAATTGTTCACATATTTGATTTGATTAAATCTCCATTTTATTAGCATTGTTTTAGTGATCATCCACTTGAAAATACTTTAATAAAACTAGGAACCATTGAGAACCCTTAGTCACCTCCACGTTCCCAGCAACTTAGGGTATTTCCTCTAATGTTGAGAGGCATTCTTGGTCTCTTTGTTTCACCAACTAGACCATCAACAAACCCCTCACACTCACCTTTGGGTGCGACATTGCTAGGATCGACTATTCTTTAATCATCCTTGTTAATATCAATTTCCTCTGGACCTCCTATAGAGAGCTCATCCTTGTCAAGTTTAGGTTCTCATCAAATAGGCCTGATGGTGGGTGTACCGTCACCTCCACCACGACCCCCACCATTGGCACCACCACCACATCGGTCTCCTAATTTTTACCATATATGTCTAGTTTAAATCCCTTATACTTAACGAAGTTCACCACTGACCCAATTTTACATGACCTAGCTTGGCCACCCATGCCAACCAAACTCCCCTCGGATATTCTAAAATTTGAGGGAAGACTGGGCGAGGACCCACCCAACCATATCATGCCATATCATGACCTTTCAATTATGGTGCTCATCTAATAGCATCATAGATGATTCCATTTGGCTCGGGTTATTCCAAAGAATCCTTATCGGACCATCAACTGAGTGGTACATTAACGAAGCAATATGATCACATGCAACTTTGCATCATTAGTAAATGCAATTACCAATCTGTCATGACACAAGATTCAAAATTATTACTGATTTTTGGAAAACAACATCCACACACATCATGGATCACATCCATGAGTGGAACCAATGGTGTGGCATGTGTAAGATCAAATTCAAAGACAAAATCCTCTTGGATTGGTTTTTAAAATCCATCTTGCCCTTAATTGTCGAAGACATGGCCACTACCATGCCTCAAACATAGGTTGAGGCCATCCTCAAAGCGCAACATTTTGACCTCATCTATGCCCAGTCCAAGTATTTATACATGGCCATCCCAATGCCCCTTACCTTTGTCCATTTGAACAAGAGACTCCTTTCACATCTCATTCATTTGATGGAAAGCCATATCAACAATCCATATGGACAACCATCTCCTTATGGCACTAACCATTATAGTATCCATGACGACGGAGCTAGCACCTCTCAAATTTCTACTAGCACTTCACATGTGCATCACAACATGCCTTATAATAGTCCATCCAATAAGCAATGTGGACTCAATCCATCCCACCCAGGGCCTAGCATGTCCCCCTCTGACTAGAATGCTTTTTCATTGTTGATGGGAGGAATGGCTATACCCTCACTCAAGCATTTTAGAATCTCAATAGTCTAGGTGAGATAGGCCAAATTATCACCCTAGGCTTATAGCCTTTCAAAAATTTCAATCATACCTCAAGAAATAAGTTATTGCATCTTATGTTATTATAAAATTTGTATGCCTTTTGCGTAAAATAAATTTTAAAAATAGAAAATTGCTTGCAAATGAAATTTATAAACAGTTGAATAAGTAAATGCAAGATAATGTAAATCTGAAAATTCAATGCACAACAAGTCTCACAAATTAGAAGAAACCAGCAAATGATTTTATTGATATATTTATGAGTTACAACCAAGTTTCTCTTTATAAACCCCTTCGAGGGTTTGGATCAAAGTTAGAATTAGAAGTCTAAGATGTAATTTGACTCATACATAGACAACTGGTGTCTCAAAAAAAAAGACTAAGAATGAAAATTGAACTGGAACAATCAGAGCTAAAATTGCATCATAGTCTTGACTCTGCAAAACTAGCATTGATCAACACTAAAACTAAATTCATAACTTATAATTAAGACTAAACAAACTTTCAAGATGAATGAACGACCTTTGGAGCATGTCAATAATCAATGCTTCCCAATCCTTTATTTCGCCACCTTTAGAATAACCTTGCTATCAACAAGATAACTTAGCTCTGAAGAAACTCGGAAATGAATGAATTAATTAATATTATCACTTGAGACAAGAGAAAACCTTGTCAGAAGTATTTCTCTTTATTTTATCATGTCCTTGTTGTCCTCCTTTTATGTCTTCAAGAGTAGTTTAAGTGGTTCAGCTACCTTTTGTTATAAAGTTAAATAACTTTAGTTAGGAGAGGACAACATTATTTTATAATAAGAGTAAATAATAAATAATAATTATAGGTGGGGTCCCCAAATGTTTTTATTCCTTTTATTTTCAACATTTCCCTTGTAACTTCACATTTTAATCAAATATTATGGATATATCAGCATCATAAAGTATATCAAAAAGCAACCAATATGAATATGCCACATCATCAAACACTTGTATCTCCCAAAAATATTATAATGACATGATATAAAAAGTTTTTCAAAATAATATCATGTCTAATGTCCCAAATATATGCCTCAAATGTCAACATGAGAATGTCATCAAATAAAAATAAAATCAAAAATGGTATTTTTTGATTGAAGTAGCCTCCCTTTCTCTACTTTCCTTTGAAAGAGCATCCCTATGCTTAAGTAAGTCTAGATCAACAGACTTATTTTCTTCCACTTTTGATATTTCAAGGTGCATGTCATTAAAAGTCATTTTCCTTTATTACTTCCAGCCTGGACGGGGGGTTCTTTTGATTGTACAGATGAAGCCTCGGATGAGTAAGAGCTTAGGGAAATTGCAGGTTGTTTTCCTTTATTCAATTGACGTTCAAGGGGCAAAGCTTTTGGTTTCTGGGAACTTGGAAAGAATATGCCATGGAGGTTGTACAAGCAACATGAGGCATAGGATGCATAGGAGGAGGTGGTGGTAATGGGAAATCAAGTCATCAAATTATGTTGAAAGGGGAATTTGCATAAATGTTCTCCCATCCATCATTGGTTGGTTGCATAGGAGGTGGCTCATGAAAATTAGTAATGCTTGAGTGAAGTTGCAGAGGAGGAGCAATAGGTGCTTTGGGTGGATGCAAAGTAGGATGACCCGCAAGGTTCAAATAGTTGGTTTGCACCAGTTGATTGAACTAACCTTAGTTGGCAATAAAGTGGATAGATAATCTCATTCTTTTATTCCTTCCTTGTTGCCTGAAAACATTAGGCACTCTTCCTCTCGGACCCCTTTTTTCATTGCGGTTACTGCCACAGCTAAAGAAACTCATATGTATGCCATCATTATAACATTAGTTTTAAATACTCAAAGAAAGATACAAACTCAACATGATAAACATCAATTACAATTTGTTAAACATGATTAAGTATTGGCTCTAAGTAACACAATCATTAAGCATAAAAGGGAGAGATGTATGGATAAATGAAAAACAATGGAAGAAAATCCATAACTCTACAACCACCCAACTTTCATTTCATATTTCCAAAATCTAATCTTGAAAATCTTCTTTTAAAACACCTCTGTACAATCAATTGTCTTTTTTTTTTAACATGTGAACCATGGAATGCATGGAAATGGAAAATATATATGACTAAGGAGATGATAAAGAATTTTTAATTTGTGGAAGATGGAAAAATGACAAGAATAAATGAAAGTTCATGTTCATTATCTATACTCAAATATCACCCATGATGGGATCATTTTAAACATTTTAATCATAAGCCATAATTTCACATGCTAAATAACTACCCTTTTCATGAAATACCATGTTGTTAAAGAACAATTCTCTTTTATTCATAAGTGAAAGTCGAACATAACATATGCCCTTTTAATTACATAGACAAGGGAATTAAATGTAAAAATGTGTTTTATATGAGTGGGAGAAAGGAAATAACTTTATGAAAAGTGAAAAGCATGAGGGGAAAATGTCAAGTCTATGTAAAAAAAAATTAAACCCAACAATCATTTTTCCATGTCACATTATAACCCCACATTATCATAAAACAACCAACAAGTGATATTAAATCAAACTCAATAATTCCATAATTTTTTAATCCACCAGTGCCATCTAATCGTGACATGTGAAACAAGCGAATGAAACAATAGGTTACCATTACCAATGTGGAAACAACACATGACCATAACCTTTCATAATGATGTGTGCCTAGCTCAAATATATTCAACCTATAATCAACTTGATGGAAAGAACCCAAGTCGAGGCAACACAAAGAAATTTCCAACATACACCAAACAAAACCCTTTGTTTGGATTTGAATCATAAAACAACCTTGAAACCCGAACCTATAAAGCAAAGTCAACTATGCTCATAACAAACAAGCTAGGTTTGAGATTACATTGAAGACATGGGTATAATCAAATACTAAGATAGCCGGTACCCTTTTTTTTTTGAAATAGGCCCAACAAATAACAGAGTTTGCATGAGTTTTAGTTCAACGAATTCAAGTTTGAACCGTATTGGTATAATAACAGAAGTGGGTTTGACCCATATCCCTTTTTCCTATAACACAAAAATGAGCCCAGGTTCAACCCAAATAAGTATGAAAACATTGAACATAATGTGCCTTTAAAACCATTCTTTGTTTTTTGAAATAGGCCCAACAAATAACAGAGTTTGCATGAGTTTTAGTTCAACGAATTCAAGTTTGAACCGTATTGGTATAATAACAGAAGTGGGTTTGACCCATATCCCTTTTTTCTATAACACAAAAATGAGCCCGGGTTCAACCCAAATAAGTATGAAAACATTGAACATAATGTGCCTTTAAAACCATTCTGAAACAATATTTTGCTTACTTTGCATTCATTATCCTCAATATAACCAAATCTCATCACTGTTTTAGCTCAAGGAATATGGGTTTGAATTATGTTACTACCAATGTATGTAACAAATAATGGGTTTGACACATTATAAAAATATGAGCTTGTAAAAATTGACAGTGAATAACCAATTCAAGTTCGAACCTCTATCTCTTTGTATGTAAATGAAAAGAAAAAGAACGGGTTTGAATCCATATTCCACATTTCTCCAACATGAATGACAAACATAAGATGGAAAATGGAAGAATGGAAAGTGACCAAAACAACATAAAATCAAACCATCATTTTCATCCAACAACAATTATTTTCCTCAAATAATTTTCTTAAGAAGCAAAAAGACAAGGAAAGAGAACTTTCACACTCACAACTAGCCAACCAAAGTCGACACTTGATCCTTTACCAGCAAATTATATGCAAAGGATGCTTAAGAGTTGGCGTACTTACTGTGTCCAATGGTGAGTTTATACCAATGTTGAGACGGTTTCCACAATGATTAGGTGATTTCATTCCTCAGACTAATCAGAGCTCTTCTCCACAAGTTGAACAAGTAAATGGCATAACCCTAGTTCATTGAAAGGTGGTAAAGCGCGATCCAAATCAACATTAAATACTACGTCCTATCTAAATAAATGCATGGCCAACTCATTCACATTCATATCCTTTACAATACCATATGTGCATGCTAACTCAACATATGAAACAAATAACCATAAACTCATACCATGTGAATCTCATCACAACCAAGTCGCATCACCTCCGCTCACATAACATAATGCCATGCACTATATCAACCTCAAGATATATGCCATTCAAATCACCATCAATCAAATCAGCTTGTATATCCACATGAGTAAGCCATGGTTTATACCTTTGTACATAACCAATCATATATAATGTGCCATTCAAATTATATGCCATGTAACATATATTATGCACAATTTCAAAGCTTATACCATATTGTATGTGAAACCAAATGTTTCCAATGTTTTCCCATAAACTTTAATACTTCTCATGTTTATACTATTTCCAAATTAACATTACCTTTAGCATATCACCATCATTAATGTACCATGAAATCAATGTGAGCTTCTAAACCGAGTCTAATTCATATAATCATACCCTTTGTGCATAACATGACCACATAACAAAGATTTTGTATATGAGACAAAAACTTCTCACATGTATATGGTTTACAAAACCATATATTTACTTGTCATACCTTGAATCCATTGCATGTGTGTGAAACTCATACAAGTAATATAAACTATAAAGTTTATATGTCTTGAATTCGTGAGCATAGAAAATGACTTTGATTTATATTGTGCATATAATCATAGGGATAGAGAAATCACATTGTTTGGATATTTCACAAGTACCATGTCACCAAGATCTGGATATTTCACAAGTACCATGTCACCAAGATTTGAAGAGTGAAATAAGTTTGCCATAACTGACATACATCGAAATCAAGTACAATAATGCCTTTTCATCCACCAAATAGGTGTATTGATAACACCATAAGAATCTGAATCACCGGGCCATCACTTAAAGCATCATAACCGAAATGAAATAACAACTGATACGACGATACATAATCATGTCCAAGGAAGTGTTATCCTTTGAAAATAGCCACTTGTAAATTTTCTTCTAGGGGACGCCACCTATTATTATTATATTATAGATATATAGATATGCAATAATTTGCAGTCTTTTAATAACAGGTGACAAGATTTTGAGTCAACGGTCGCATGTGCACAGCCCCTCATGCAATAGTCAAAACTATAGTAGAGGTGGGTCCACATCCTACAACCCATACGATAGCCCCCATAGGGGCAATTCTTGTCACCCATTCTTTGGTCCTTTGTCAACCACTATTGCACCATCACCCACTACACAACACATCAGCATTAACTTTGTTCAACCTTCACCTACTTAGCAAATTAAAGCATTTGAACAATTAAACTTGATCAATCCCTCAAATCCATTGAATAATGGAAAGAATAAAGGGAAGAACAAGCAACAAATCCCACCTCAAGGATTAGGGGGCAATGCCCCCAACCCACCCAACAATGTTGCGGGCAATGTTAACCTGAGAAACTAGAAACAAAATATTGGTAAAAACAACCAACACAACCAAGGAAAGAACAATGGCCTTAGGGCTAATTTCCCTTGTGCATTATGTGGTGAGTTTGGTCACTACACTCATCATTATCCCCAAAATGTGAAACACAAACAAATGAAGGAGATGGTGTCTAACCAGTACCTTAACCCCACACAAGGGTCAATTGTCCCTCCACAACCATTTCCTACTCCACCACAACTAGTTGTTTTTCACAACCCCTGTCCTCGGTAAGGAGTTGTGGCTAACCAACATGAAGCCAAAAAATCATCCAACCCATCAACATCGTACTCACCACCAAGTCTTGTTGAATTAGGAGACCCTTCCTATTGGAATATTTACATGAAACAAGTATATATTAACCTTCAAACCCACAATCAATAATATGGTATGCCCCCTTACTTGACTCTATCTTATCTTAAAATCACCAACCACCTACTAATATTCCCTTGATGGTTCCATGCCTTATTAGTGGTTGTACAACACATGTAACCAAGGTGTCTCTACAACATACTACTCATAACTCTCATGCAAGGGTCGCCCATGGTTATAACATTGTTGATGATTTGGCTTAGTCCCCAATAATGTCGACTCTAAAGGTTCTCCAAACATGTCCTTCTCAAAGGAAGACCTTTATATCGGCATTGGGGACAGTCGACCCTTCTCATTCTAGATTAATAACCTTTGATTTGGATAATGTTGAGTCTAGGTTTCCATTCCTTGTGGCCTTCCAAATCCTAGTATCGTTAAAAACCATTATCATTCATTGTTGTATCATGGATGAGGTAGAATCTACTTACATCGTGTCCACCACAGTCTGAAGAAGTTAGGCTCCTTGGAGCTTACAACCTCAACCATTACCATTATGGATTACGACGGTCATCCATCCCAACCAAAAGTCCTTTACCAAAATTTCCTTGTCCAATTGACAAACAAAACCATATTAATAGACATAGAGGTCATAAACATTCCATTAGACTACAACATCCTTTTTGGATGTAGTTATATGTATGCTATGAAATTTTTTGACTCCTTGGTTTTCTACACAATGATGTTCCCTCATAATATGAAGGTTATCAATATAGACCAACTCATACATTATGAACCTCAACCAATGTCTAACCTAGACAACATCCTTCCCCTCAACTGTGGGCATTCACCCAAAATCCTCAAAGGAACCTACCAATGCATGCAACAATACATTGTGTATAAACCATCAATGTGACATATGTTCTGTATACAACCACCGCACTCATTATTCTTCAGATCTACCCCAATTTCAAACTACGTTGACCATAGTTCGTTATAAACCTATTATGACTCAACCAACTATGATACTCAATGGATACTACCAACATTGGCAATAGATGAGCTAAGTTCCACCACCATTTATTGCATATCCATGTAAATTGGATCAAGAAATAGTTTTCATGGTGCCCTTTGTAGGGACTTCAACCAATTTACCTTGCAATTCCCACAAACCATTGAGTACCAGAGTTTTTGTCTAGCCCAACTCTAACAATTTCATGCCTCTCTCCCAGGAACAGAAGCAATAAGCGTTTCATGACTTACTCTATTCAACTCACCAAAACTTCATCAAGGGTCATTATCATCTCCTACCCCGGGAAACTCACCAAAATGACTTGAGTAGGAGATTCTCCCCCCACCAAGAGCAAATGGCACTAGTGAGTTTGCTACCATTTATCACATATCCACCTCAATAAGGTATATATCCCACATAAACCATTAATTTCCCTTAGGTATAGACACTTACCCACTTCATTAGTGTTGGTTTGCAAGTGCCTCATGTCCAAAGTCTCACTCTATTTACATAATATTTACATCAATGGCCCCCTCAACACTCAGTGGCGCATCTCACACATGACATGCATGGTAGCTAGAAATCACCAGTATAAATCCTTGTATCCCAAGATACTCTCACTTCCACTACTGACATCTTCCATTATGATGAGGACATTTTAGAGGCCATGATGGTGCATGATTATCCATGGAAAGCAATGCATAATTGATCCTTCTTCCCCGATAGGCATTCAAACCTATCCCCTAACTAGGCATTTGCACAATTGAGGCCAAAGATTTCATACCCCATGGACACATATATTGGTTCAAACACCCAATATTGACCTTTGGAATGTTTGAAGAAGAAAATATTACCAACATCTCTCCAACTATCAAAGTGGATATCTTGGTAAAACTGATGTAATGGAAAATATCCTCTTTGGATCTATATGTCCCCTCGAAGAGGTGGTCGTGTATAAATCTCTCTCCCAAGAATTTTGCAACGTCTTCGCTTGGTCATATTCTAAAATTCCAAGACTTGATCTAACCGTTGTCGAACATCATATCAACACATGGTCAAATGTATCCCTTTCCTGATGGAAATAAAGGCCCCTTCATCCTTCCAAGGCCATGGTCATCAAAGCCAAAACCAACAGACTCCACAAAGCCAAATTCATATACCCAATCACATATGCATCATGGGTATCCAACCCAATCCCTGTGAACAAAAAATAGGGCACCAATCATGTTTGTACTAATTTTCACAATATAAACTAGGATTGTCCTAGAGATAACTTTGCTACCCCATTCATCGACCAAGTCATTGATGAGTGTGCGGGGCATGGGGTCCTCTCTCTTATGGATGGGATTCTTAGTGTACAGCCATATCTAGATCTATCATGCAGATCAATATAAAACCACTTTAACCACACCTTGGGGCACCTTCACCTATCATGTTATGCCCTTCGACCTCAAAAATGGGGAGTCCACCTTCCAACATGCCATGTGCTACATCTTTCATGACTTGCCGCATATAATTTTGGCTTACCTCAAAGGCCTCACTATATGGTAAAAAAAAGCGATTGCAACACCTATAAGACCTCCACATTGTTTTTTTACGATGTCAAAAATACAATATTCACTTGAACCTCCTCAAGTGTGTATTCTATGTCACTACATGACATTTATTAGGTTTCATCATCTCCCAATAAGAAATCATGGTCAAACCATTGAAAGTCTATTCCATTAGTGAAATCCCCCCTAAGGCCTCGTGCCAATTACAAAGTTTGTAGGGCAAGGCCAATTTTCTATGATGCTTCATTCTCGATTACGCAACTTGTGCCCATGGATTCTTAATATTGTTGCACCAAGACATCCCTTTCCAATGAGACAACCATGCACAATAAGTTTTTGATGCATTAAAGAATGCTCTCTTGAACACCCCATTAATCAATCCCCCTGGCTTTAATAAAGATTTTATCCTTTACTTATCCGCTTCAGTAGTAGCCATCATTGGAGTGTTAGTCCAACAAGCGGAAGATGGTCATGACCATGCCATTTACTATGTGATCAAGAACCTATCAGGACCTCCTCTCAACTACAATAATGAGGAGAAGTTGGCCTTGGTCATCATTAACTTAGTCCAAAAATTATGTCATTACATTTAGCTTCAAACCACCAAAGTTGTAGAAAATTCCAATCCTATGCAATACCTTCTCATTTGATGACTTATCAACGGTAAGTTCACTCGATAGATCATAATCCTCTAGGAATTCAATCTCGAATTTTTTACCCCTAAGAGAAACAAAGCGCTCATCATTTCAAAGTTCATCATAGATCTCCCATATAACACAAAATACCCACCATTAAATGATAACTTCCTAGACAAACACCTCTTCTTGATCTCATTAGAGGACCCTTGGTATGATAACATTTTGACCTACCTTAACACACAAAAATTTGGCCAACATATTTGATGCAAGGATCGGCAATGCTTCCACTGATAAGCTCCTTGATATCTTCTCATAAGAGACATCCTTTATAGGTGAGGATTGGATACAATGTTATGTCGGTGCCTCATCCTTGAGGAAGCATAGCAAGTCTTAAACAAATTTCACAACAACGCATGTGGCAAACATTTATTAGGAATGTCCACCGCCCAAATAATCATCCATGTCAATTATTTTTGGCCCTCTCTCTTCCACGACTGCATTCACGTAATTAAGTGGTGTGTGAAAGGTAAAATATTCACCCACGAGATAAGAGCTCCACCAACTCATCTAAACCTTGTTATTACATTCGATCCCTTATACAAATAGGGGATCAACTTATCACATGTATCCCTCCATCTAATGGGGGGCACAAGTACATCATTGTGGTTGTCGACTACTTTACCAAATGGGTCAAAGCAATGCCAAACTATAATAACACAGTAGACACAACAACTCAATTTTTCTTCAACCATGTTATCATTCACTTCAGTGTACCCAAACATTTTGTCTTGGACCACAACAAATATTTTGAGAATGAATTCTTCCAAGAATTATCTGCATTATTAGGCTTTATGCATGAATTTGCATCCCCTTACTATCTGCATTCTAATGGCCAAGTTGAGGCCGTCAACAAAATCCTTAAAACCATGTTGCAATGGACAATGAACAAGCACAAATCCAACTGGCATCACATGTTTTTCTTGACACTATAGGGCTTACATGACATTTGTTAAAACTAGTACATGTTTCACCACTTTCCACCTCATCCATGGTGTGGAAGCAATTTTTTTCCATTGAATGTGAAATACCAACTCTCTGGATGGTCATCAAACTCCTTTTAGACACTACTTTGTTGGAGCAATGACTAGTTGCCTTGTAACACACCCATGAGGATCATTGATCCTCGTTACGAAACAATGAAGCTACGAAAAAACACTTGAAGGCCAATTATGACCAACGGGTCCACTCTCTTACCTTTTGTGAAGGTGATCTAGTTCTTGCTTACGATGTTGCCAATGACATGTTAGGGCCCATAAAGTTTGCTACTCTATGGTGAGGCCCTTTAATCGTCAAACATTATTTAACCAAGGCTACATACATACTTGATTTTCCCAAGGGTGGCCTCTTCAAAGACCCCGTCAACTTGTTGTATTTGAAAAAATTCCACTCCTAAGGAAGAACCCACTAAACAATCAATCACATGTACATCTCATTTTGTAATTAAATAGGCTTTTTAGTTTTAGTTTGAGAACCCTCAATTTCATCGTTCTCGGTGATTTGCTTTCTTGGTATATTAGATGATTCACTCGCCAACATGTCACATCAGTTTTGTCGATGATGCTAGTCATTAGACTTGAAATCTAGCCTCGACATCATGTGCCATATACTCACCCTCACATGCAGTTCTCCACTTAGGTGATGCATGCATAAGGCCAACCACGAATAACCAAGTTGAGTACAATGTTGTGATCATATTGCTTGATGATACGATCCAACTTTAGATCCACCACCTTAGTGTCAATCTTGACTTTCAACTCCTCGTAGCATAGTTGAATAATCTTTACCATGTTCATGATCCATGTCTTTTTAGGAAATATTTACAAGTTTAACTTCTATCAAGGAATTTTGAAACCATCACATTCATGCATATTCCTAGGAGTCTAAATCAATTTGTCGATAACATTGCAACTAAAATCTTAGATTGGCATTTATCACATTAAAACAAAATTTGATCATATAACAAAAGCAACCAAAGCACTATACATAACATCTACCATCACATCAGTAACCATTATGCATGTAAAACTTAGAAAGAAAAAACATAAATGCAGATCCAACATCACACATATAGGTTTCAAAAAAGTATGTTGTATATCATATATTAGCCTTCATCAAGCTACATCGCCACAAAATACAGTTAACAAAATTGGGCCACACCCATACATAATATACGTCAACCACTATGGTGGCAGGATTGGTATCCCTAAGTACCCTTTGACTAGAGGTGCCCCCTCCAGCATCATCTACAGTGGCTCCTCTCTACTCTCTAACAATTGACCCCTCGACTGCAACCCTCCTCATGAGAGGGTGCCACTTTGGGAGTATCCCTATGTAGGCATCCATGATGTCATCTCCAAGATCAACACAACTTGAAACACTAGGTTAAAATGTTGCTTCAAATCGGCGTATTATGCTCAAAGATTTGTTGTTAGATGCTTCTTGAACTCCAACTCTAGATCAATCTAGAGTCTCAACATGGTTATCCCTACCTCGTCGTCCTGACAACCTTGTCACTATCCTACTGCCTCCTGACCTGCAGGGGTGGCTGCAAGAACTGCACCTTGTCCCATCAGACCCACATTTGCACACATAATATGTCACACATTAGTACCAGGTATGGATAATAGTTGAAATAGAACAAATGCTAGATGAAGTCAGAACTATGTTAATATGAAATAAAAAGAACATGTACTCACCCTGTTAAGTTTTGATCTATTATTAGGTTTCTTTTCAATTTACTAGATAACCATAGCATAGGTAGGATCACTGAGAGAAACACAATCACAAGATACACAACATTTCTCCTGGGAAACCCTCATGGGGGAGAAAACCCAACAAAACTTCCTTAATATAGATAGCCAATACAATGCCAAGACAATAAACCAAAACACTAGAGAATATCCAACACTGAGTAATGTGCCTCTCTCCTCCTTCTTCTCCTAACTGCAGCTACCAAACTTGCGCACTGGATGAGCGAATGAGTGAGTGAGTTA
>ML790793.1:83324-155643 GCA_009831015.1 Picea engelmannii | reverse complement strand
TTCATAACATGGAGCTGGAGTAGCATCATCATCCTCATCAACATGAGGCTAAAGTAACATTGTCACCATCTTTAGCGTGAAGCTAAAGTAACATCATCATCTTCAACATTAAAGCTAAAATAACATCATCATCATCATCATCTTCAACAAGAAGCTGAAGTGGCATCATCATCATCATCTTCAACAAGAAGTTGAAGTGGCATCATCATCATCTGCATCACAACATTAATTAGTATAACACTAATACATCATCATCATCAATAACAACAGAAGGTTGATACAACATCAACAACAGCAATATCACAGCATGGAAGTAGAAGCATCATCAACATCAGCACTAGGCTAGAAATATTCAAGGCAAAGTTGGCATCTCATCAACATCAGCACGAAGCTAGAAATCTTTAGCAAGAAGCTGGCATCTCAACAACATCAGCACGAAGCTGGAAATCTTCATCACGAGGTTGGCATCGCAACAACATCAGCACGAAGCTGGAAATCTTCAACATGAGGTTGGCATCACAATAATATCAGCACGAAGCTGGAAATCTTCAGCACGAGGCTAGCATCACAACAACATCAGCATGAAGCTGGAAATATTTAGCACGAGGGTGGCATCAACATCAACACGAAGCTGGAAATCTTCAGCACAAGGTTGGCATCAAAATCTTGTGGTACTCTGACAGATCTAAAGGATATTCCCAAGAATCAAAATATTCCCTAGGATATAAAATCCTAATAGAGCTACCACTATTAACCAAAGATAGAATATACATGCACAAGTACTCTGACAGCCTGTCCTTACGGACTTTCGATATCTATCCAGGGATGATCAGTCCCCTAGGATATAAATCCTAACTGATCTACCTTCTATTGGTCAAGATACCATAGTATCATCAACACTACTCCCCCTTTCCAGGGAGGTCCTTTCGGACTATACCAAGCTTGTCTCAAAAGTGCTCAAACTTTACATGAGACTGAGGCTTGGTCAACACATCTGCAACCTGTTCATTTGTGCCAACATATTGGAGATCTATAGCTCCTCTCTGTATCATACCATGAATGAAGTGATATTGGATCTCTATGTGCTTTAACTCATCATGGAACACATCATTTTTATACAACTCTAGTTGTTACATAGGATCACAATGGCTTCCATCTCCATATCAAATAGATTTGTCAACAACATATGAATCCATATGGCTTCACAATTGGTGGAACATACTGCAATATATTATGCTTCTATCGTGTTGGGAGCAAAACTAGTTAGCTTCCTACTCTACCATGAAGTCATGGTTGACCCTAGACTAAAACAACATCCTGAAGTGCTATTTCTATAAGAAACACTTACAGCTCAATCTGAATCAGTATATCCATACAATTTGAAGTCATGATCTCTAGTATAGCAGAGACAAAAATCCAATGTACCCTTAAGGTATCTCATCACATGTTTTGGATCATCAAGGTGAACACGTATGGGTTCTACCAAATAATGACTCAAAATGTGTTCACAACAAAACATGTCTTCGCTCTGGTATTCGTCAGATACATCACTAAACCAATAATATGTCTGTACAGAGTATCATCAACCAATTCTGGCAAAGTGTCTTCCAGGAGCTTCAAGTTTGTTTCCATGGGTGTGTACATGGATTTACATTCCAACATGTTATACCTCTTCATTATTTCAACTGCATACTTCCCTTGGTTAAGGAAGATCTTCTTTGGGCTCGGCCAAACTTCAAGACCTAAAATATAATGTATTATGTCTTCCATCAAACTTTGTAGCGAGCTTCTTCTGCAATCTCTGATGAGATTTTCTTCATCTTGTCAAGAATACATCATATGCATATAGTAGTAACAATATAACTGACTCATCATTCATAACCTTGAAGTAAAGGTTAGAATCAGTTTTACTCTTGGTAAAGCCCAAACTCTTCAGAAAACTATCAATCCTGCCACACCAAGCTCTTGGAGTTTTCTTCAATTTGCAGACATGAGTCTTTATGTCTTCAACTTCAAATCAAATTTTTCACATTACTTTGTACCAATCTGGTACACTTGCTCAGCTGCAACTCAATCTCCACAATCATGTGCTAGCTCTATGTTCTTTCTGCAAAGAATTATCTGTCTCACTGTCTGGGAGTATGTCCTCTGCTCTCTTTGCAACTGTTCCTTCTGAAACTGGGACTCTGCACCTACAATTGCTCTGAAGTTGAGAATGGTTGTTCCATTCTCATTGTGACTGTTGAAATATGAGAGTAACTCCTCTACTCCATCATGGCAACAACTTCATCTGAAACTGAGAGTGGCTCAATAACTGATATTGAAGGTAGCTCTTCTTCTTTCATGGAGGTAAATCTATCTTTTATCATGTATCCATGACCCAACTAATGTACTGCACCAACCACAACTCAATTTTAAATATGGGGATTGCTCCCCCTGCTTCTCATACTATATATGAATCGTGGTTGTTCTGGTTGTCTTCATGAATATTGGAACTATTTCTTCAATTACTAGAGCAAGTGTCTCGGCATAGTCTTCTCCCTATTGTTGGGAGAATCCTCTGGACATACATTAGGATTTGTACATCTGCAACATGCTTGATCTGTTAGATCAATCTTGGAAGTCAATACTGACTTCTCTTCTAGTCTCACGAAAAAATCCATATCCCAGTCTTTCTAATTGGCTTCCTTCTCTGTCACTGAAACAAAAGAATCTTTCCAGGAAATTTCATATCTCCTAGAAGTTTATGAAGCTACGATCTAGTCTTCTCATGGCATCTGTCTCCCAGTCCTGGAGGTTGTCTCTTCATCTAATATTTTTTGAGATCAGTCTTACTCTGAATTTCTTCTAATTCCACAAGGAATTCATCATCTCTTATGGGGTATAATTGGTGTTGAATACCAAGTCTAAATATGAAAGGTTGAGTCAGACTTCAAGTGAATTTTTCTTCTTGTCAAGGTGTCTCCATTATCCTTTGAACAAGTCTATTGTGAGTTCTTGTTCTAATGTTCGATCATCTTTGGAGCCTTCTACTCCTTACAATCATTCTCCATATGAGATACTCTAGATTTCAAAAGATAGCTTCTTCTTCATCTTCTTTGGTACATGAATGTATATGGTTATGTACATAGTCTGCTTCATGTCTCATCTAATATGTTGCCTTCTGCAAACTTCACTATAGCTTCCTCATGTTTATCACCTGTGACCTGAAACAAAGTCAACAAAACAACAAGCAAGAATAATACTCTTTTGATAATAGTAATAGCATGAATAATCGTCACAGTAGCTCCTTCAGAGCTTTCACTTGTGACATGTCTGAAACAAATATCAAAAGTAAGAAATACAGTACGAAATGAGATCAACATTCTTCTAGTGTTGTGATAAAACATTCATCCATGACAACCTGGAACCAACACAAGAAGTTTCTCCTAGAGGAGATGTTAGTTGTAACTAGTAAATTATTACATTAAACATTTATCTCAATATGCTCACATGCTACCAAGTATAATACTTTTCAAAGACTGTTTCCTCAACTATAGTGTTTACTTGTAATGGGGAAGTTATCAACTTGTCATGGGCAACTATGAATCTTATCGACTTAATTAATCAAACCTGGAACCTGGATTCTTGTCCTTGAGAATGAGTGTGTTGCCTTTCTTCCAAGTATCCTTTACTCAAGATGACAAGTGCTTTCCTCAACCTGTCTTCTATACTAAGACAATATGTTATCTTGACAGAAAGTTGGGTTAGAGAATAAACTCTATGATCTCAACTTTAATCCATCTAATACCTTAACTTTAATTTTTGACAAAAGGTTAGTATGATGGTCATAGCTTCAACATGCAACCTAGATCAGAATAATGTCATAACAAATAGATGCATATCAGAATGATCAAACCTGGGTTGCATTATTCCTCTAAATGTGTTGGATCTTGAGATCCTTCTAGATCTATGGCAAGAGATCCCTTCTCCTACAAATACCCTTTAAAACTTAACAATTTAAACATAAGTGAATACATACCTCTCATAGTATTTCCAGGTAGTGGCACCATCTGTAGCAATGGTAATAATTACCAACTCTTTAAAAACTTCAAGGGTGACTGCAACTGGTATTGTAGTTGATACTTCAACTGATACTGAAACTGCAACTGCAACTTAGGGTTTTATGAGGAAACACTAATTTTTTAAACTTCAAATTTTGAAATTTTGATCCAGTGGCTAGATGCGCTGAGTTGAGGCGAGTAAGTTGGTGCAGTCAGATTTCTAAAAATCCAAATTTTACCCCTTGATATTGAGCTTGCGGAAATCTGGACTAGTACTTCTAGTACTGGTTCTGGTTTCCAGGTTTTTTGGTTTTCTGGTACCAGTCAAAACTAGGGTTTGACTTTTCGGAGTATCTGACCACTGAAAAGGTGTGCCAATACAATGCCAAGACAATAAACCAAAACATTGGAGAATATCCAACATTGAGCAATGTGCCTCTCTCTTCCTTCTTCTCCCAACTGCAGCTACCAAATTTGCGCACTGGATGAGCGAATGAGTGAGTGAGTTAATGAGGCATTGGCTTCCTTTATTTATACAAACTAGCAGGTGTTGAAAATGTGTCTCTTCACTGGACAGGGCTTACTTGTCTTCTTAGTGGTTAAAACCAATTTAATTAGCCTGAGGGGCGACTTCTCAATTTGCATATTATATTTAGGGTTTGACCAATCCACAAAAGGGGATTTGGTCAATTACAATGCCCAACATGATCAATCCATAAAAGGGGATTGATCTAATGAATAATAACTCAATAATAAATAGAATACTCTTTGCAGTTACAATATTTCAACACACCCATGGTCCACCAGTGCTCCCTGGGGGGTAGGGCCATCTATGGATCACTTTGGTAATCCATGACAGTGTACAAGAACTCCAAAATTTTCTATGGCATCTCTCGCCACCGTGCAAAAAATCGGTAGGTGAAGTAGCACCCTACCACACCTCCTCCCATGTGGGCCATCATCTTCCCCCACAACTACATCTGAGGATCGCAAGGCCTCCCTAGTTATATCAACATCAATGGGTATAGTAATGGAACCCACTCATAGAAAAAGACATAAGAGGGACTCAAAGCCAAAGTCCCCCTCTCCACTTGTGAAATAGTGGGTCAAATGTGCGAACAACACCTCCCATAGAAGTGGGGCCCATGCATAATGGAACTTGTCGATCACATGCTCCACCACCAACATCTATCGGTCGTTGATGCGTGAGTTCCCCAGGCACCTGTAGACCCTCACCACCATTGCCACCAGAGCTAGGGACATTGAATCCTATATCTCTAAGATGGAAATCAACCTACCATCCATGCCTTAAGAGTGGGTGTAGCACTAGGCAACCAACTAATCTGTACTCCTCAGACCCTCCATTTGGGGTCGTAGCTCACCCCTCATCCCTCTGATGGGGAGCCCAAACAAAAATTAGATCTTAGTGTGGGTGCTCAACTCCAATGGATGGCCCTGTATCATATAGTGGTGCTCATCAAGTCACCACATCTGTATCAATTCCCTCAGCAGCCACATGTGAATCAACTCCCTCGACGACCCTTCATTAGGGTCTAGTAGAGGGCAGTCAAAGAAATTTAGCATGCCATACATGGCCAACTCATGTTGCACGGTAGGGTCAACCTCCACCTTTTGATGTAACTCCTCATAGTCTTGTTCCCTTTAGTGGAAATACATCTCTATTTATTTGCAAATCCTACAAGCACAAAAACCATTTTTTTTCATTGTTGCGGCTTGTCAACATTCTACTGCGATAGTTGTGTGGGTGTTTCTAAGATAGTTATGGATTTTTCATGATTATCCATGAACACAATCATGTGAAATATCCATGTATCTGTTTGTAAGATAGTTGCAGGGTTCACATGACAGTCTATTGAAACAACCATGCAAATCATCCACGTTCTTGTTTGCATCAAAATAGTGGATATTGTGTGGCTATACCCCAGATAGTTGTGTGATTGGGTTGTGTAGGAGTGATGAACGAACACCACAAGGATTGTGCAACATGTCCTAAACAGTCACACACAACCATACTTGCATGTGAAATTGGGAATTTAGTGCACAACCTTTCTGGTTTATCTATCGTGCAACCCTAATTGTGTGCGACTTTTATGTCTAACTCATGAGGTGAATGACTATCCAGTGAATACTTGTGTGACTATTCCCTAGACAACTATGCAACTAAGTGGAAACCCTAACAAGCTTATGTATTGGTCAATCAAGCCCCCAAAAAAATAAACAGGCAAAAAAGGCAAGTGGGATGAGACCTATTACTTGGCAATCTCAATAGCGAAATCTAAAGGTTGGATTGTGCACAACGAGCTCCAAAAAATCTAGATCTCAAAACACTTGGTCAACCAACAAAAGTATAAATGACTTTGACTTATGGGCCCCACCTTATATATAGGGCCCCTTCTCGAACTTATGTAGGTTTGTTCATGAGCTTAGACACTCTATTCTCTACAATGATTGCACTATTGGAATCCTAGTTTTGTCCCCTTTCATGAAGTTCACTTCGTTCATTTTCATCATTCTATTGTGATAGTTGCATGGATGTTTCTAATATAGTTGTGTCTTTCGCATGATTATCCATCAACACAATCATGTGGAACATCCACACATTTGTTTGCAAGATAGTTACAAGGATCACGTGACAATCCATTGAAATAATCATGCACATCATCCACGTGCTTATTCGCATCACAATCGTGGATGTTGTGTGGTTATCCCTCAGAAAATTGTCTGATTGGGTTGTGCAATAGTGATGAAGGAAGACCACAAGGATCGTGTGACATGTCCTAAATAGTCTCACGCAATCATACTTGCATGTGAAATTGGGAATTTTCTGTGCAACCTTTGTTGTTCAAGTATCATGCAACCCTAATTGTGCACGACTACTATGTTTAACTTGTAAAGTGCATGAATATCTAGTGAATAGTTGTGAGAGACTTGCATGATTATTCCCTATACAACTGCGCCACTCAGTTGAAACCCTAAAAAGCTTATATACTAGTCAACTAGGCCCCAAAACAAAAAATTAAATAGGAAAAAAAGACAAGTGGGATGAGACCTCTTACTTGGTAGTCTCATAAGCGGAATCTAAAGGTCGAATTATGCACAATGAGCTCCAAAAAATCTAGGGCTCAAAATACTTGGCTAACCAACAAAAGTACAAATGATTTTAACTTATGGGCCCCACCTTATGTATATGGCCCCTTCTCGAACTTCCGGAGGCTTGTTTAGGAGATTAGATGTTTTATTCTCTACACCAATTGCACTGTTGGAATCCTAGTTTTTCCCCCTTTCAAAAAATTCACTTCCTTCATTGCCATCAAAACCTCTAACTTGATGCCATTTCCTCTACCAAGTTCTTTAAGCAAGTGCGTGAGCTCATTAGCTTTCATATTGGCACCCATGTCGCTCCTTCCCCTTGAGATTGGGAGTCCATATAATATGCATCTTAAAGAAGATGTTGCATGGTTCACTCTCATCATTCATGCTAACCCATACCCATGGACTCCCATGGATCATACTTTTTGTGGTTGGTTATGACAAATTCCTCACCACATTCCATTGACCTCTTGTCCCATCCACGACCAGTAGACCATTTGCATTCCACTCCAACATTCATCTATCCTTTCAAGGAGACCCACCTTGGAGGGGCCCATCCCTGTTCATTTTCATCACTCTAGCCACCCAAGGCAGAGTTTCTTGTTCACATGCTTGGGGAAACCGTCTCCTTGTCTATAACATATCTGTATTATTTTATTCACTAATAATAATAAAATACCAAAACACCCAAAAAACTTCAAAAAACCAAAAACAAGGGAAACATCAATATTCATACCATCTCATTTGATGGCATCTGTTGGACCTAGCAACAATCCTTGTCACCCTTGGTTGGAGTATCTACATTGAGTTACTATTGCCTGAAATTATTATAGTTTTCTACATCACCTCTTGTATCCTAGTATACATCACTATGATCCCACATAGTTGCCTTCATCAATTGTTTATCTATTGTATCCATCAATCCTCAATCCTAATCTTGCATAAATCAATAACCTAGTTATCTCTCGACATCAAGTCATGTTATGTCTAGTTGGTTGTTGTTGTTGCCCCTATCAACCATCCTTTATGATCCACCCAAGGGAGTCTTGAGTCTCATCCTCATTGGCCAAATCTCATGTGTCATTATCAAAATCCTAATCCATTACAGTTGGTTACTTGGCTTATCGTTTTGATCTCAAGGGACCTCCCATCCCTTGATGTCGCGTCTTCACTCCCATTGACACCAACACATGTTATTCTATGAGTGTTTGTACCTTAGTTCCCATTTCCATCATTAATGGTGAACCCTGGATTGAACATAGAGAGTTATTGTTTCTCTTTAGTTTAGTAGGTTCATCAAATCATTATCACGTCAAGGTGAGTTGTACATTGCAATGTTTGTAGTATTCCAGTTTTAGTTGAAGGACCCTGGGCTTGTATGGATACCAATTACCTTGAGTGGTAGACCTCTTTAGATGGCTTCCTACAGGTTCCAAGGCCCCTCCTAGTGAGAAGTCTTATGTTATTACTTGTGCTTCTGCAGGCAACAAATGTTTCAACACAACAAATTTTTCAGTTACAACACTATGATCTGGTCATTGCCACTGTTATCATTATAGGTGGATCATAATGTTCACATATGACCACAAATTTAGGAGTGATGAACAAACATGAGGATTGCACAACATGTTCTAAATAGTCACACACAACCATACTTGCATGTGAAATTGGGAATTTATTGCACAACCTTTGTGGTTCAGGTGTTGTGCAATCCTAATTGTGCGCTACTGCTATGTTTAACTCATAAGGTGCATGACTATCCGATGAACAATTGTGGGAGACTTGTGTGACTATTCCCTATACAATTGCACAACTTAGTGGAAACCCTAACAAGCTCATGTACTGGTCAACCAAGCCCCGAAACATAAAATTAAATAGGCAAAAAAGACAATTGGGACAACATCTCTTACTTGGTGGTCTCAAAAGTGGAATCTAAAGGTCAAATTGTGTGCAATGAGCTCCAAAAACACTAGGGCTCAAAACACTTGGTCAACAAACAAGAGTATAAATGATTTTGACTTATGGGCCCCACCTTATATATAGGGCCCCTTCTCGAACTGTCATAGGTTTAGGATCTTAGACACTCTATTTTCTACACCGATTGCACCGATGGAATCTTGATTTCCCCCCCTTTCACAAAATTGACTTCGTTCGTTGCCATCAAAATCTCCAACCCGAGGCCATTTTCTCTACCAAGTTCTTTAAGCAGGTGTGTGAGCCACCAACTTTTATATTGGCACCCATATCGCTCTTTCCCCCTGAGATTGGGATACCATATAATCTACATCTTAGAGAAGATCTTGCATGCTTCATTCTCATCATTCATGTTGACCCATACCCATGGACTCCCATGGATCATGATTTTTATGGTCGGTTATGCTAAATGTCTCGCCGCATTCCAATGACCTCTTGTCCCATCCATAACCAGCAGACCATTCTCATTCCACTCCAGCATTCATTTATCCTTTCAAGGAGACCCACCCTAGGGGGGGCCACCCTTGTTCATTTTCATCACTCTAGCCACCAAAGACAGAGTTTCCTGTTCACATGCTTGGGGCACCTACCTCCTTATCTATAACATATCCATATTATTTTATTCACTAATAATCGAAAAATACCAAAACACCCAAAAAAACATCAAAAAACCAAAAACAAGGGAAACATCAATATTCATACCATCTCATCTGATGGAAACTCTCGAACCTAGCAATAGTCCTTGTCACCCTTGGTTGGAGCATCTACATTGAGTTACCTTTGCCTACAATTATTATAGTTGTCTACAACACCTCTCGTATCCTATTATCCATCACTATGATTCCACATAGTTGCCTTCATCAATTATTCATCTTTTGTATCAATTAATCCCTAGTCCCAATCTTGCATAAATCAATAACTTGGTTATCTCTCGACATCAAGTCATGTTATTTCTAGTTGGTTGTTTTTTCTACCCCTATCAACCATCCTTTATGCTCCACCCAAGAAATTCTTAAGTCTTGTCCTCGTTGGCCAAATCTCATGTGTAATTATCATAATCGTAATCCATTACAATTGATTACTTGACTTGTCCTTTTGATCTTGAGGGACCTCCCATCCCTCGATGTCGCATCTTCATTCCCATTGACACCAACACATGTTATTTTGGGAGTGCTTGTACCTTGGTTCCCATTTCAATCATTAATGGTGAACCTTGTATTGAACATAGGGAGTTATTGTTTCTCTCTAATTTAGTAGGTTCCCTAATGTTCGACATTCAATCATTATCACATCAGGGTGAGTTGCACATTTTGATGTTTGTAGTATTCCAGTTATATTTAAAGGACCTTGGGCTTATGTGGCTAACAATGCCCTCAAGTGGGGTCCCTCTTTAAATGGTTTCCTACAACTTCCAAGCCCTCTCATAGTGACAAGTCCTATGTTGTTACTTGTGCCCCTGTGGGAAAGAAATATTTCCACACAAAGGATGTTTCAGTTACATCACTATGATCTGGTCATTACCACTGTTATCACTATATAGGTGGATCACAATGTTCACATATGGTCACAAACAACCATGTATTTTATTGTAATGTACTTTGATAATTTTACAAGCATGTGAATGCTTGTAATGTCCCCAACCATCCAAGCTGAGCCACACCACACAAATTTTTTCCTCTGATAGCAATTAATAACTAAATTCCCTACATATGAACACAATTATGCAGTTCTACAACAAATAATCCATGCACAAATATATACAATTACAACATAACATAATTAAACAAAAATAACACATCATATGCATCATAATAGCACATTAAAGACACTTATCTTTCAATCAAAATCATTGACTGGTTGCATACCTCAAACGTTCCTCCCAGCGATACACTTTGTTGTTCATGCACTCTCAATAGCAGGTCACCCTCGAACTGGAGCTATGACTCCACCAGGGAAAAGGCTACCTAAGACAAACTAAGTTCTGATAGATAACACATAAAATACAGGTTCAGGTGATCCAGATGGATGTAGTTGGCCTCCCACCTATTCCAACTAGTTCATTTTGGCACTTTTCCAGTTTGGCAGTTTCTTTTTCATATTTTTCGGGTCCTTGACTTGCGGGGCAGTTTTGAGGCCCTAAACAACATTTTTAGGGCTCGCCATAGTCAGAACAGGCTTTCATGCGCCTAAAACGAAGATCGTATGCAAAAGTTACGACCCCGGGAAGTTGATGTACTAACTTACCCAAACGGGGCCCAGATGACTTTTGTCGCTTCATCTCCTAGGGTTAGATTTTTGGATGTCTAGGGTTTTTGACATTCCTGTTTATTGTAAAAAGGCCTTTAGAGCCTCATTGTAATCATCTCTTGGCGAATGAGCGCAGTTGTCACATCTCTTCTCATATATATGCCTCCACCATTCCAGCAAGCTTATTTTTCGTTACATTTTAGAGTTTCAGCTTATTTCCTTATTGAATAGAAAACCAATTTTACTATATCTCTGTTATTTTCTGTTAAGCATCTTTTAATAATTTGTATTCATTTCATTCTACTCATAAAATCCAAATCAGTGGTATCAGAGTGGTTTTCTCTTTGTCGTCTTAATGCATGTCCCCAACGAGGTCAGGGTACAAAGAATTGGGTCTCGAGCTTGTTTCTCTTGAGGACAAAAGCTCTCGCATGCCCAAATGACCTCTCATGGCAGGAGAAAAGAAATATGATGGGACAAGAGATCCTTTCAAAATGTTGCTTGAGGAAGCCCTCACACAACAAAGGAACGAGATGATGGATATTTTCTCGCAAATCCTTCGGCAACTACCAACAAGGGACGCATCTTCCTCGAGCGGAGGCACCGCCCCCTTCAAGGTACAAATCAACTTCGATATTCCTATATTTGAAGGTCAGATAGACGTAGATGTTGTAGACAAGTGGTTGAATCTACTAGAAGGGTACTTTTCTGTCCATAATTTTTCAAATAGAGAAAAAAATACTTTTTCACTCCTCAAAGTCGTTCCCCATGTCAAACATTGGTGGGAAACTTTTTGTGAGCAAAAGGAAACAGAGGAACCCTCATTATTTATAGTCGCAGCCACCTGGGAATCCTTCAGGGATGTTATTATGGAACAATAATACCATGTTGAAAGTTATGATGACTTGTATACCAAATGGACCACACTGTGGCAAGAAAGAGACCAAGCAGTGCCAGACTTCAAAAATATCTTCCATACCCTGCGCACCAAGCTAGGTATCAAAGATTAAGAGCGACATATGGTGCTCAAGTATCGCGGTGCTCTGCATAGATACATCTAGACCGAAATTAAATTTCTAAGCATCTTGTCCCTATGTGCGGCCTATCAATATGCCGTCAAAATTGAGCAGAAGCTCAAACAAAAGACGCGACAATTTGGGCCTAGGAACCTCTTGCAGCAAAAACCAGGAAAGGGCGGCCCCAACTTACAGAACAAAGGACATATCAAAGATGGATAGTATCAGGACAACCATTCCAATCCGCAAGCAAAGAAGGACACCAGAAAAACAAAGAGGGATACCAGGAAGTGGTGCGACTTCCATAAGATCCCTTGGCATAACATTGTTGATTGCCACTCAAAGCAGAAGTTGGTGGCCGAAGTGAAAGCCTTTGAATCAGATGCGAGTTCTAACTCTAAGTCAGAACCAGAAAGGGGAAGGCGGAGCATTGACGCGGAACCTAGTGCCACCATTGCTATCACCAAGCTCCAGCCTGGTAAATCAGATGAGCCAGAAGAAGGCGAGCGCCTTTTCCATTCGCAGATGTGGGTAAAAGGCACCCTGTTGCACTTCATCGTTGATAGTGGTAGCCAAACGAATCTCATCTCAGTAGAGGTTGTCAAGCGGCTGACCCTGCCGATAATGCCGCACCTGCAGCCCTACATTATTGGATGGGTCCACCAAGGAAGCAATCTCTGTGTCAGCCAACAGTATCGACTGTCGTACGACATCAAACCCTTCAAAGATGAGGTATTGTGTGATGTTGCTCCTCTTGAAGTTTGTAATGTTCTTTTGGGCCAACCTTATTTATGGAAACGTCGTGTTGTATATGAGTCTAGGTCTCCTAGTGTTGTTATTACTTTGAATAGAAAATTGTACAGGATACCCAAGGCAATCCCTCCTAGTGCTATTTCCATTATCTCTGCCAAGCAATGCAGGAAGGTCATCTCTCAGACTGGGAAATTTGTCTTCATTGTGATTCGCTCTTAGAGTAAGCGAAAGATTGTAGCCACATCTAGAGCCTCCACGGTCAATCTCTCCAGACAATAGAAGCAAGTGGATAAGGTCGTGGAAGAATACTCATATATCTTCTCCTTTCCTACTGGGGTACCTCTGCACTGCCAGGTTAAGAATCCCATCGATCTCACCCCAGGCGCACCGCTACCCAATGGGTTGGTCTACCACCACTCTCTGTTAGAAAATGAGGAGATCAAGAGGCAGATCCAAGAACTGCTCCACAAGGGGCACATATGTCCCATCTCATCACCTTGTGGGAGCCCAATCGTACTGGTGCAGAAGAAAGACCGGACCTGATGACTCTACATTGATTACCGGGCCCTAAATAAAATCACAGTCCAGAATTGGTACCCAATTACCTGAATCAACAACCTCCTTGATCAGCTCACGGGGGCCAAATACTTCAGTAAGATTGATCTGAAGTCTAGCTACCACCAGGTCCCAATAGAACAGACAGATGTATGGAAGACCGCCTTCAAGTCAAAAGAAGGTCTTTTTGAATGGTTGGTCATGGCCTTTGGTTTGACAAATGCTCCAGCAACTTTTATGAGGATCATGGACGATATCATATGACATTTCACCAGTACTTTTGTAGTCGTGTATTTGGATGACATCCTCATCTACAACAAGACTTGGGCAGAACACTTGCAGCATATTCAACAGGTTTTGCACACCCTGCGGCAGCACAAACTATATGCAAACTTGGAAAAATGCTCCTTCGGCATGGACAGGGTCCATTACTTAGGCTACATCGTTGATCAACATGGTGTGCATGTGGATCCAGCCAAGATCCAGGTCATTCGTGACTAGCTAGCCCCAACCACACTCACTGAACTTCAGAGCTTCTTGGGCCTCACCAATTTCTATCGCAGGTTCGTGTTGGGATTGTCTCATATCGCATGGGCCCTCAGCCAAGTAACAAGGGGTGGCGGTAAGGAAAACTTTGTGTGGGGCATGTCCCAACAACAAGCCTTCTATGACTTGAAGCAACATTTGTGTTCATCCCCAGTACTTTCATTATAGGACCTCCAACATCCCTTTGAGATCGAGACAGATGCTTCAAACTATGTTGTGGGTGTCGTTCTCTCTCAACACGGCCACCCCGCGACATATCATAGTGAGACACTATCAGATGTTGTATGTAAGTACCCTACTTACGACAATGAAATGTACTCCATTGTGCAAGCCTGCCGCCAGTGGAGACATTACATTCTGGGGAAGGAGATAGTCATCCACACTGATCACAAGCCACTATAGTTCATGCAGACCCAAGGCAAATTGCAGAATGACTGCCATCAGAAGTGGTCCACATACTTACAACAGTTCCACCTCAACATCAAGTATAAAACAAGAAGTACCAACCAAGTTTTCGATTTCCTCAACCGACCTCCAGTCGCGACACTCACCATGGTGCTAGACTCTTGTGGCCATGAGACCTCCGGATGGCCCCACCTCTATGAGACAGACCATGAATTCTCCACCACCTACCAAATGTTGGGAGAAAACTCAGTGGTCGCTATTTTCCATCTTCAGGACAGGTTGTCATGTTGTCTGGGCCATCTTTGCGTTCCATCAAGCGAGCGCGCGAAGCTGATTTGGGAAGCTCACTACAGTCGGGTGGCATGACACTTTGGCATTGAAAAGATAGTGGTAGTGTTGCATAAATATTTCTACTAGCTGAAACTTCTACAAGATGTCAGCAAGTATATCAGGTCCTGCACCGCCTACGCTATTGCCAAACCGACCACTAAGAAATAGGGCTTGTACACCCCTCTGCCTACTCTTGACAAGTTGTGGGAATCCATCTCAATGGACTACATGTCAGGTATCCCGTCCACCAAGAGGGGCAATGACTGTGTTTTGTGGTTGATGATCGCTTTTCCAAGATGGTGATTATGGTCGCCTGCAAGAAGAACATCACCACGGAGGCCACTGCCAAGATTTTCTTTGAACGCGTCTGGGTACACTTTGGGATCCCACAAACCATTGTCTCAGATTGGGATAGTTGGTTCCTCATCACATTCTGGTCGAGCCTCTAGTCACTGTTGGATACCAAGCTCACCAAATCCACTGCCTTCCACCCCCAGATAGATGGCCAAATTGAGGTCGTCAATCGGATGATCATACATATCCTACGCATGTACAATTCCAAGCACCCCCACACATGGGATGACAGTCTTCCCTATGTCCAAAATAGCTACAACTGAGCCTTGCATAGTTCAACTGGCGACAACCCCTTTCAGGTGGGGTTGGGATTCCAACCATTGGGCCCCATGGATGTTGCACTACCCCTGGCGACCACCTCGACCGACTCGTCCCCTACTCCACCAAAAGCTGACAAAGCCACCCGGTTGATTGAGCGAATCCAACACATCCGCCAATAGGTTCATGATATTTTACAGAAGTCCAATGCCAAGTACAAGCAATTCCATGATCAACATTAGGTGCCACATAAGTTTTAGATGGGTGACAAAGTTTGGTTGCAATTGCAGATAGAACGCCTTACAAGGACCCATCGGAAGCTTCACCCACTCCGGTATGGGCCATACACCATCACCAAGGTTGTGGGTGATAATGCCTTTGCGCTCAACATTCCCCCTTTCCTTAGCCTGCACCTAGTCTTCAACGTGGCTCTCCTTCGACCATATTTCCCACCATTATTGGACACCTCAGAGATAGCAGAGCACTTGACACCAACAGATCTCAACCCTGAATGCATGCAACATGCATCCAGTTATCATATTGTGGACACACAGATCAAGGGCACCCAACAGCAAAGGATCCAAATTTATCGAGTTATCAAAGCAGGGCAGCTCCTGCAGCAAGGCAAGTGGCTCACCCGGGGCCAAATTCAGCAGAAATTTCCTCATTTGATGGGGGAACTCAACGCAATGGAGACCATTGCTTCCTAAGGAGGGAGGATTGATCTAGATGGATGTAGGTGGCCTCCCACCTATTCCAACTGGTTCATTTTGGCACTTTTCCAGTTTGGCAGTTTTTTTTTACTAGTTTTCGATTCCCTGACTTGCGGGGCAGTTTTGAGGCCCTAAACAACGTTTTTAGGGCCCGCCATAGTAAAAAATAACCTTTGATATATAGAAACAAAATGTGCAATCCTTGGATTGACCTTTCCAACGGGATATCGTGCGCCTAAAACGTATATCGTATGCAAAAGTTACAACCCCGGGAAGTTGATGTACTAACTTACCCAAACGGGGCCCACATGACTTTTGGCGCTTCATCTCCTAGGGTTAGGTTTTTGGATGTCTTGGGTTTTTGACATTCCTATTTATTGTAAAAAGGCCTTCAGAGCCTCATTGTAATCATCTTCTGGCGAATTATCTTCTTAGGGATAAGCCGCCACCATTCCAGCAAGCTTGTTTTTCGCTGCATTTTACAGTTTCAACTTATTTCCTTATTGAATAGAAAACCAATTTTATTGTATCTTTGTTATTTCGTGTTAAGCATATTTTAATAATCTATATTCATTTTGTTCTACTCATAAAATCTGGATCATCGGGCACCAACTCTAGCAACAGTTCTGAGGTCACAGCCTCTCATTCCCCACAACCTGTTCTTCCCTAGGAAGCGTACCCCTTCATTGCTCAACAGTCCTTCAGTTGTCGCACTTCCCTTCCAGGGCTTCAACAATAGGTCGACCAGGAATTATTAGAGCTCTATGGCACCTGGAACACAAGGTTCCTCAAGGAGTTCAACACCTACTAGCCTAGCACACAGGGAAACATATTCCCAACAATCACCTCACCCGGAGAGAATGCTCCACATGCCTAACAACCTGCTTCTTCAACCCAAACAACCAAGGATTTACATGGTAACCAACTTCACTTACACTCTCCAACCAAGGTACGCATGATGGATTCCCATGATTGAGTGAATGATGGAATGAATAATCGAATCATGGAATGATGGAATTACACTAATTACCAACATTATATTTGTGTGTTCCTAGCTTGACACTTGTCACTCTAGGAACTTCCTTTGAATCCACTTAGTGATTCGTTCCCAACTTTTGGAACTTAGGATAAAAATAGATCATGTGATTTTGGACTTAGGAATAATATTATTTTATTCATTCGCTTAAGCCCTCTTGACTTAACCCATTTTCTTAATCCCTTATCCCCCTTTCCCTCTCGTGGAGTCCTAGCCCCCATACTCTTTCCCCTGACTTGGTATGCAACAGTGATATATTTTATTAATATATAACCAAGTGTGATTACAATTTACATTTCTTAGGATCATTGGCCTTTCAATTCATAGGCTCCCTGGCCTAATCACATAGGCACTCTGGCCTCAAAACATATATACAAAGGCACTCTGGCCTCAAAACATATATACAAAGGCACTCTAGCCCAAAACATCACGGTTCACTATCCTATAAAGCATATGTACATTTACAATCGGGGTCCGGCCTAGGGGTATTCTATTCCCCTCCCCCTTATTTATGCATTGTCCTTAGTGCATTATATACACATCTACAAGCAAAACTCTTCAAAAATCTCCAAAAAATTGTTTGTACTCCTCCTATATTGCATCCTTATGCTTCCATGTTGCATCTTTAGGACCGTAACAGGTCCACTGGACCTTTAACAACCCTATTGATCGATTCTGAAAGCAACTTGACTTTCCTGTCCAATATGCACACCGGCTGAACTCGAAAGTTGCCTTCTCGGTCAACCTGAATCACATTCCAATTAATTACATGTTATCATCAAACACATACTTTTTAAGCAAAGACACATGAAACACATTATGTATGCACATGGATGCAGGCAGTGAAAGCATGTACGTAACATGACCAATACTTTCCAGGATATCAAATGGTCCATAATATCTTACTGCTAGCTTTGGACAGTTCCCCAATTTAAGTGAACTCTTCTTAGCTTTCACTTTTAAGAAGACATGCTCGCCCACTTTAAATTATCTATGCATTATGCCTTTGTCTTCATAACTTTTCTTCCTATCCTGCGCAACCTTTAAATTTTGATTTATTTTCACCATTTGTTCTTCCATTTCTCTAAGCAATTATGGCCCAATCACTACTCTATCTACTGGGTTGTCCCAGCTCACTGGTGTGTTTCACTTTCGACCATATAATGCTTCAATTGGGTTCTCTTCAAAGATGTATGATATTCATTATTATAAGCAAACTCAACTAAAAGTAAACAAACTTCCCATGTTTTATGGTTTATCCATCACATACATTCTTAACATATCCTCAATCACTTGATTGACCCTTTTTGTTTACCCATCTGATTATGGGTGATAGGATGTGCTAAAATTCATGTATGTCCCAAAATCCTTTAAATAATCCATTCCAAAAGTTTGATTTTAACTTGGGATCTCTGTCAAAGACAATTGCCTTACGCACACCATGTAGCCTGGCAATTTCTCCCATGTAAATCTTTGCAATGTTAGTTGCCTTATGAGTTAATTTTACTGGAATAAAATGAGCAGCTTTAGTTAACTTATCCACTACCACCATGATGGAATCATGTTGCTTCATTGTTCTGGGCAGCTTGGTGATAAAATTAATTGTCACAACTTCCCATTTCCATTCAAGAATGGGAAATGGTTGTAGCAATCCAACTCGATGTTTGTTCTCACCCTTTGCCTTCTGACATTCTAGACATATAGCTATATAATCAACCACCTCTTTCTTCATACCCCACC
The DNA here is from genome assembly GCA_009831015.1 of Picea engelmannii. Lineage (NCBI taxonomy): Eukaryota > Viridiplantae > Streptophyta > Pinopsida > Pinales > Pinaceae > Picea > Picea engelmannii. Next base: position 136,562 of record ML790793.1, on the reverse strand, counting down.
AAAAATATTGACTCTTGACAGTTGCAATTGTTTTATGGTAACCTGGGTGCCCAACATAAGACACGTTATGCATCTCTTTCAACACCATATTTTTCATCTCCTGAGATTGAAAAAGATATACTCTACCCCTATACAAGAGGATCCCATCCTCTTTCAACTCATAATCTTTAATTTCCTATTGAGAATTACCTTGATGTAATTTTTTTGTTGTTTGCATATAATGTTGATCTTATTTTGCAGCTTCCAAAATTCTTTCTTTCAAATCAGATTTATTCATGCTAATGGTTGTAGCATGCATCTCATGCACCCTCTTGCTGAGTGCATCAACCACCTTGTTCTCTTTGCCTTTTATATGCTTTACATCAAAGTCATACTCACTAAGGAATTATAACCATTTGATTTGTCTGGCATTCAAAGTTGTATGTCCAAACAAATATTTCATACCACTATGGTTTGTTCTCAGCTCAAATATGTTCCTATAAGATAATGCCTCCACATATTTGAGGCATGAACTATGGCCGCCAATTCTAAATCATGAGTGGCATAGTATCTCTCATATTCTTTCAACTTCCTTGACTCATAACATATCACATGCCCATTTTGGCTAAGGACTCCCCCAAGCCCTTCCTTGCAAGCACAAGTGCACACAATGAAATCTTCATTTGGATCAACAATCTTCAAGATTCATGCACTTCTCAATAAATTATTCAAGTGTTGAAATCTTTCCTCACATTCAGAGGTCCATTCGAACTTCGCACCGTTCTTTTGCAAAGAAGTGATTGGATGTGCAATCCTTGAAAAGCCTTAAATAAATCTTCTATAACAACCTGCAAGTCCCATGAATGATCTCATCTCTGAGACATTCTTTGGTGTTGGCCATCCTTCATTGGGTTTTATCTTCTCAAGATCCAATGTTATCCCCTCCTCTAAAATAATATGGCCCAAATACTTGTATAGAATTGATGCTCCCTTAATACTTGTCGCACCATCCTCAAGTGTTGCTCGTGCTCTTCTTCAAACTTAGAGTAGATAAGTATGTCATCCAAGAAGACAATGACAAACTTATCAAAGTAAATTTTAAAAATTCCATTCATCAAACACATGAAGACAATTGGTGCATTTGACAATCCAGATGGCACCACTGTAAACTCATAATAGCCATACCTTGTTCTAAATGTTGTCTTGTTGATATCTTCTTCTTTAATCCTCACTTGATGATAGCATGACCTGAGGTAAATCTTGGAGAATATCTTTACATATTTCAGCTGATAAAAAAGATCATCTATCCTTGGCAAAGGATACTTGTTCTTCACAGTCATCTTATTTAGTTGTTTGAAATCAATGCATAGCCTCAATGTTCCATCCTTCTTCTTTACAAATAACACCGGGGCACCCCAAGGTGACACACTTGGGTGTATATACCCATTCTTCAAAATATTTTCAAGCTGCATTTGTAATTCCTTCATCTCTAGTGTACTCATCCTATAAGGATTCTTGGACACTGGGGCAAATCCAGGCATCAAATTGATGTAGAAATCTATATCTCTCTTTGGTGGAAACCCTGACATCTCTCTAAATACATCTTTAAACTCATTCAAGACTCGATGATATTCAATACTTGACACTTTATCCTTAGTTTCCTCTTCTATATGAGATGCATAAATTTGACATCCTTTCCTTAAACTTCTTTTTAGCTGCAAGGCTGAAATTTCTCGGATAGATACTGCCCTTGGAATACCCTAAACTGTCCTCAAGTTCCCTTCTTCATCCAAAATGTGAAGGCCTTTTTATAAAAATATAGGACCACATGATGCTTATCTAACCAATCCACACCAATTAGACAATCATATGAATCCAAATGTATGATATTCAAATCTACCTTTGTGCTCAGTCCATTCATGTCCATTGGACAGTTCTTAACCAACTCATTGATTCTTCTTTTAGCTCATGTAGCTAATTGAATCAACCAAGATTTACTATGCTTGCTTGTTTGCAAATGAAATATCTCAACAAGATTAGGATCAATGTAACTATGGCTAGCTCATGAATCAATTAAAATAACTATAGGTTGATCATTGATCTTACCTTCCACTTCAATCATACAAGACTGAAATTCAACTTGCCTATTGTCCAAGGCTGCATAGATCCCTGGCATGTTTCTTCCCATGTCTTCAACTATATCAACATGTTTTGTATTGTGAATGGTCTTCACTCTTTCACCTCTATGAGGGCAATCTCTGTACATGTGATCTCCCTCACGACCCCAACATTTAATAGACTGTTGCCTTGGCCCTTTTCCCAATGTTTCTGACATTTTGGGTTCATTTTGAGCTTGTTTCCCTTGAAAACTATTTCTAAAGAATGGTGGCTTGTGCCCTTTCTTCCTTTGCTCCATCTTACATCTCTTCTTGTCTTCCTAAGCCTTTTGGAAAGTTGGTCTTCCTCTATGTTGATCATAAAGGCACTTGGCTCTCCTTATTGCTTCCTCCAATGTCTTAGGATCATCATATTGTATATTATCATTGTAGATTGAAAGTATCCCACTAAGGAATCTTTGAATCTTGACCTGATCATCCTTAATGAAGTCAACATACCTCAACAACTCTAAGAATATTCTCTCATATTCATCCATGGTCATGCTCCCAAGCTTCAGTTCAAAAAACTCCTTCATCTTCTTATCATAATAATGCATGGACAAGTATTTCTTTTGAAGGTACCTTTTGAATTGCCTCCAAGTGATCCTCTTCTCATCAATGTGTTTTGCTTAGACTAGTTGGTCCCACCACGTTGAGGCTTTTCCATTGAGGTAGTAAATTGCAATTCTGCCTTCTTCTTGTGAGGAATAATTGTGAAATTAGAAATACTTCCTCATCACCAACAACCAAGCCTCTACATTTTCATTTTTGTGTGCTCACCATCAAAGGTAGGATGTTTGATCTTCCTCATCTCCCTTTGTAGTTCATTTACCCCAGACCTTCTGCTATGTTTTTCTACATGAGATAAATTTGGACTACTTCCTGCTCTTCTAAATAAGTGTATATGATGCCTACCAATACTCCTAGATTAATCCTTTTTGGCTTGAGATCTGTGGTCCTTTGACTTACTTGAATATGTCTCCTTATCCACCTTCTTCTCTATCATGTCCAAGCTCTGCAACATCTTGATGTTGAAGCCATTATGTTACTTCCAAGATTTTATAAGCCTCTCACTATTAACTTTACAGCTCAACACATCTCTTTGTAGGCTATTTATTGTCTCAGCAAAATTTATGCTCTTCTCTTTGCCTTCTCCGTGCCCATTTGATTATGTCCTTGCATTACCCATGCTGACATACAATCCCCCAACTTCATCTTCATGGCTACAAGATCTTTAAGAATCTTCCATGTCTCGGGTTTCTCTGTCGATTTTGTTTTGTTCTATTTGTGTCTCCAATTCTGCAAAATGTGCATGCAATAGGATTTGTTAGGCAAAATAATTCAACAAATCTATAAAATTATGCACAATTGTACTCTTTAAGTGCACCCTTCATTTGGTGATCTTATTTCCAAACACCCAATCTTTTCGAATTTTGACAGAAAGTTAATTGGGTTCCTTCATGCCTATATTTTGTGCAATCTGGCCAAGTTTCACCTTCATCCAGCATCCAAGTTGCTAGTTAAAACCTGCTAAAGTTTTAATTGTTTTCCCTTTTTAGCATTGAATGCTACAATACTATTACCTCTCATCATATACACTCTCATGTACCTAGATTCCCATTCTGGCACCATAGATATTTTATATGGTTCACAATCTTTCCGTAGACTTCTCTTGTGCCCCAAACTAACTTATGAGTAGGGAGTTATGCCCTCTAGAAGTCAATTGGTACTGAAATTTTACCTCACATTGTTTCCATTGTAACTTTCTCATACAAGCTTTGTTTTGCGAACATAAAATTTCATTGGAAAGCTCTCCTCAAGCTCTTTTATTTAAGATGCAAAGACTATATGTGGTACCTATGACACGTACAGACTCAAAAATTAGATCTCCTAAAAACACCGTTTAGGGCCTCAAAAATTCCTTGTAAGATAATGACCTACAAAACACTATAAAATTTTGACAAATTTCACTTATTTCTACTAATATGGATGTTGATGTGGTGTTTTGGGTCCACCTGGTACCCTAAGGTGATGTCATGTCAGCCCTTTGGCCACCCTAGCCCTGCCTCGTCAACCTTTAACACTTTCTCTATCTTCTATGTCCTCTCCCTCATCTCTCTTTCCCCTTACATTGGTCTTAGAATTTAATAAAATATTAGTATTTTACGGACCCCACCTACCCAATTGGCACACCTCTAACCCTGGATGGGATAAGGGTCCCACCTTGACTACCAAACTCCTACGTGGCACCCCTTTATTAGCCGCAGGGATGGGCAGGTCCCATCCTGCGTCCCTTTTTCCTTTTACGCGTGAACTTGTCCCCACCCCATATCTAACAGTGGAAATCAAGCATGATCAACGACTCTCGATGATTTTGCATCGTCAACTTGCATGAGGGTTAATATCCATCCATGATGTGATAGTGGTTTCACCCATGATATGTGGTGTCCCCCCATTAGCTTCGCATCACAAAAAGACCTTCTCGAAAACCACCTTGCTACCATGTAATATTGCTTATGGTATAGATCAATACCATCTCACCTAATGTGACGCCCATGTCAACCCCGAGCTTGCCACCACGCACTGAAGACCCTGCCACTCGACACCCTTTCATTCATTGCAACAACTTGCATGCTCTCCGATCCAATGGTGAGGATGATCGAGAGATTTATGGTCATGGTTCATTTCACATTGTAGTATTCGAGATATAAAATAGTATGTAAAAGAAAAATATTTTAGCTAGAAATGGCGGAACAACAATGATATAACCAGAATAATACCATAATAACACCAGAAAGAGCACCTTGATTAATGATAGCAATGTTCACTTGCCTCTTTGAGGGGGGAACCTCCACCAAAGTAGAGCTTTATTACAATAATATCCAAGACAAGATTTCTCATACCCTCTACTCCTATTTATACTAAATGTACCCATCCAAAAGAACAATATATAGGAAGATCCTTCTAGAAGCGAAAGCTTCTATTAGGTCTTCTTACATTTGACTTATTCTTCCTTAATTCTAGGCCTTATTAATATTGGCTTTTATTACATGGAATTATATTATTATACCTATGTGAGGGGTTAGGGAGGTTAGGTCCCTAACATGCCCTCCCCCTCGAAGAACAACCTTGTCCTCAAGGATTCAGATGAGGAAATTATTGTAGAATGGTGGTCGGCTCCCAGGTGGCATCTTCTGGAGGTATATCATTTCATTGGACTAACACTTCCTTGATGGTGCGTTGATGGAGACGACGCTCTCGCTGGGCCAAGACTGCTTGTGGCTGCAACCATATGGAACCTTCTTCATCCAATTCAGGGAGACTAGTTTGAGTTTGGCACTTAGTTCCAATCACCTTCTTTAAGCAGAAAACATGAAAAACAGGATGGAGCTTCGACTAACTGGGTAGATCTAACTGATAGACCTCTGATCCCACAGGCTTGAGCACTCTACAAGGCCCATAAAATTTGGGTGCAAGTTTCTGATAGTGTTTAGCTTTGAGTGAAATCTGCTTATAAGGTTGTAGTTGAAGAAACACTTGGTCCCCTTTAACCAAATGGCGTTCAGAACGACATTGATCTGCTTGTTGCATCATGCAATTTTGAGCCATGACCAAATTGTCTTTGAGGGCACGAAGAATAGCCTCCCGAACTGTAAGATTTTTGTCAAGCTCCTGAACCTTCGAGACCCCTGGCATATAGGAGATTATTGATGGGGGATTTTGGCCATAGAGTGCTTCAAAAGGAGTCATGTGAATAGTTGTATGGTAAGATGTGTTGTACCACCATTAAGCTAGGGGTAACCATTGAACCCACCAATTTTTCCTGTCAGATGCAAAACAACTCAAATATGTTTCCAAACACTTGTTGACAACTTCAGTTTGGCCATTCGTCTAAGGGTGATAGGAAGTGCTGCGATGCAATTGGTAGCCCTGTAGCTTGAACAATTCTTGCCAAAAATTGTTGGTGAAAGTGGGGTCTCTGTCAGAGACAATATTATTAGGCATGCCATGAAGCTTGAAGATATTATCCATGAAGATTTGAGCCACTGTGGTGGTTGTGAATGGGTGTTGAAGAGCACAAAAATGAGCATATTTGGAGACGATCTACGACCACCATGATGAATGACTTATTGCCCGATTTAGGTAAGCCTACAATGAAATCCATAGAAATATCTCGCCAAATAGCAGGGGGAATCGGAAGCGGTTGGAGTGTGCCCGGAGCTTTGAAAATTTCGCCCTTGTTGTGTTGACATGCCTCACATTCAGCCACAAAGGTGTGGACGTCCTATTTCATACCCTCCCAGAAAAAAGAACATTTGACCCGTTCATAGGTGTTGCTAAACCCCGAATGCCCGACTTTGGGTGAGGCATGAAGTTTAGAAAGCACTGTGGATTTAAGTTGGGATTGCTTGCATAAATACAAATGACCTTTGTAGCGAAGCTATTCATTGTGCCAAGAGTACCCTAGAGAAACTGAAGAATTGTGTTGCTATTGGTGGAGCATGCTAGAAATTTTGGGGTCTTGCAACTATTCCAGACGAGCATATTGGAGCCAATCCGATACAATGAAGGAGAGGGAGAAAAGGGACCTGTCTTCTCCATATTTTCGAGAAAGAGCATCAACCACTACATTTTCCTTTCCCTTCTTGTAAATGATCTCATAATCATAGCCAAATAGCTTGGTCACCCATTTTTGCTACGTCGGGGATGAAATTCGTTGTTCCAAGAAATACTTGAGACTCTGATGATCAGTTTTGATTTGGAATCATTGACCTAATAAATAAGGACGCCAGAGATCCACATCATGCATAATAACTAACATTTCCTTTTCATAAATGGATTGGCCGAAATGTCGCTCTGAATGTTGTTTGCTAGTGAAGGCCAAAGGCCTGCCATCTTGCATGAGGACAAATCCAATTCTTTTCCTGGAAGCATCACATTCCAATATGAATGCCCTTGTGAAGTCTGGGAGGGCTAGGACAAGGGTTGAGCACATAACATCTTTTAAGGCTTGAAAGGCATGATCCATAGTTGAAGTCCAAGTGAAAGCATTCTTTTTAAGGAGATAAGTGAGAGCAGCTGCAATCTTTCCATAATTCCGAACAAACTTCCTATAATAGCCCGTTAAACCCAGAAAACCATGCAAGCTCTTAAGAGTTTTAGGGCGAGGCCAATCTTGCATAGATTCAATTTTCCTAGGATCCACTCAGACACCATCCTTGCCAACAATATGACCCGGGTATTCCACTTCTGAGGCACCAAAGGCACATTTAGATTGTTTGAGGAAAAGTTGGTGCTTAGAGAGTAGATGGAGAACTTGATTCACATGGGAGAGATGGGATGGCCAAGTTTTACTATAGATGAGAATATCATCAAAGAAAACTAAGACAAAATGACGAAGAAAAGGAYGRAAGACACGATTCATAAGACTTTGGAAAGTGGAAGGAGCATTACATAATCCAAAGGGAATTACCAAGGATTCATAATGACTCTCCTAAGTGTGAAATGTAGTCTTGGGAATGTCTTCTTCTTTCATACAGATTTGGTGGTAGCCATAACATAGATCCAATCTGGTGAAGTATTGAGTACCACTCAATTCATCCAATAGGTCATCAATGAAAGGAATGGGAAATTTGTCTTTGATTGTGAGTTTGTTGAGGGCGTGGAAATCAGGACACATGTGCCAAGTACCTTATTTCTTGAGTACCATGACCACAGGGAAAGAATAGGGGCTAGTACTGGGACAGATAACACCGGGTTCTAGCAATTCGTGAACAATTTTCTCAATTTCATTCTTCTGGGCAAAGGGATGATGATAAGGTCAAACATTGGGAGGAAGATTGCCCACGATGAGAGCGATGGGATGATCATGGACTCCACGGGAAGGGGGAAGTTCTTTGGGAATGGTAAAAACAACTTGGTGGTGGGAGAGGATAGATTGGAGGTCGAGATGCACGGAAGGTGTCTCAACAACATGAATGGAGTGGAGTTGGGCTATAATTCCCGAATGACCTTTTTTCAAGAGATTTTCCATGCGATGGGAATTGATGATCTCAGGGGAGCCTCCTGTGATTCCTTGGAACTTATACTATTGCCCCTCCTGTTGGAATTGCATGGTTAGGTCCTTAAATCCATGAGAATGGGGCCTAGAGTGCATAACCATTCAACACCAAGAACAATGTCACGACTACCCATGTCTATAGCAAACATATGAGATTCCAGGTGATACTGACCAATTTGGAGTCACACATTTTCACATCGTCCCCCACATTTCATGGAACCTCCATTGGAAATCACAATTTGAAAATTATTGACGACAAAGATGTAACAATTGACTTCTTGGAAAATGTGGCGATGAATAAAGTTATGGGTGCTACCACTATCCACAAGTATGATGAATTTCCTATTTTTTATGTAACCAATTATTCTGAGAGTCTGGGGAGTAGAGAAGCCAGTGAGGGCATTAAGTGAAATCACCAGGTCAACGTTTGGTGGATCATAGGGTAGGGTGAGGTCAGATGGTGGTGGCAGTTCCTCCACAGGTGGGACAACAACATCTTAAGAAAGATCCTCAGTCACAACCATAAAAATCTTATATTCCTTACACTTGTGCCCAAGAAAATGTTTGTCATCACAATTATAACAAAGACCCTTGAGTTGACATTCAACGATTTTATCCCTGGTTAATTTCTGGATCTTGAGGGGAGTTGCAGGTGGGGCATAATTGGTGGGTTTAGGGTGAGGAGGAAAGAAGGGTTTGCGGGTCTGGGAGGATACAATTTGTTGTGCTTCCTTGGCTTGTTGAGTAGCTTCCAACCAAGTCTGGGGATGTTCCATGAGAGCATGGGCATGAATTTCATCTTTGAGGCCACTAATAAAGAATTCACTAAAGAAAGCATCTCACATGCCCTTCGTTCTGAAAGCCAAGTGCTCAAATGCGGCAATAAAGTCTTCCACTGTCCCAAACTGCTTTAACTTGGTCAAATGACCTAAATGGTGGGTCTTAGAGTCAAATCGGTCATAAAGTTCGGCCACAAACTGTGTCCAAGCAACATACCCTTTGCGTGCCTTTTTTCGCCATTGCCACCATTGCCATCGTTTCGGATCCAGATGTAGGACACCATAACAAAGCTTGGCTAAATCATCAGTAATGCCATGCAAAGATAAATAATGTTCCATTTGGGTGACACGGCCTGTGGGATCTAATCCATCAAATTTGTTCACCTCAATTCTGGGAGGGTAGAGGTCTCGAGAAAAGTGGGTAGTATGAGGGCCTTGGTAATGGGAAGAGTCATGGTCATCCTAATAAGATGGTTGTTCATAAGAGGAAGGGTTCTGGGAACGACCCATCAAGTGTTCTTTGAGGTCTTTGATGTGGGAACAATGTTCCTTGAGGATATCAATAGCCGAATTGATTGAGCTAAGGTTGGAATTGATATTCTTGATGTCTTGTTGGTTCTGGTGGGTATCAACAATCAAGGTATTGAGTTCTTGGGCTCGTGTTGTAGCCATTTGGAAAAATGAGCAGGCAAATGGTATAGGGGAAACGAAAGGGGTCTAGAGGGGTGGGTGGGACCACGGATAAGGAGGGTGTCAAATGATAGGTACCACTGCGATCAAGGAAAAAAGGGGGATCCAATGTGATAGGGGCCAAATAATGGTGCCAGAGAATGGTCGGGTCCACAAAAACAAGATTGTGTTAAAAATGATAGGTATCACTGGAATCGAGGTGAAGAGAGGAACCCAGTGGGATAGGTCCCAAAGAAGTGTGCCGGCGAGACCACTATTTTTTTTTACTCCTGCAGAGTTATACTTCGATCTGAAGAATACTGCAATGTTGAAATGCCCAAATTTTTAACAAGACAAACTGTGTAGTAATTTCGCAACCCAAATGCAGGAGCCATAGTTGCGTAACAATATATATTGTTTGTTCTATTTTTGTTTCCGTCCCAAGGGTTAGGGTATGCAGGGTGTCTACAGACAAGGGTTTTCCCTGTGCTATAGCTCTTTGATATACGTGTGGGGTCCAACAATAGTACTCAGCCCAATATCTCAGGGCACCAACTAAGGAGGCTAGACTATTCCCTTATCCGTACTACCTGACTACCCAGGTACTAGAGAGTATCTTCCCGAGTGTTGTTCTTGGTGGCACTATAGCAGTCAGGCGGCTGATCAGTTTATCTATGGAGGGCTTCAAGAGATCTTGGTCGATCCGTATACATGTGTTGTTTGGTGCACTACCACTCGAAGGGGTACCAACATGGGTTACAAGGGTGGCCAATAGATGTGCACTTGAGTACCACTTGTATTTCTTGCATGTATGACTCCCCGACCACATGTTTATGCACATAATGACATATCTTTGTAGCTTTAAGACACCGAAATACGTCTCTACCCTGAAAAAAAATTAACCCACAAATTTCTACCAAGGAAAGTGATCTGATAGCACTTGTAGTATTCCAGTTATAAAATAGTATGTAGAACAAAAATATTTTAGCTAGAAATGATAGAACAACAATGATATAACCATAACAATACCAAGATAATACCATAATAACATCATAAAAGAGCACCTTGATTAATGATAACAATGTTCACTTGCATCTTCAAGGGGGCAACCTCCAACATACCATAGCTCTATTACAATAATATCCAAGACAAGATTTCTCATACCCTCTACTCCTATTTATACTAAATCTATCCATCCAAAAGAACAATCTAGAGGAAGATCCTTCTAGAAGCGAAAGCTTCTATTAGGTCTTCTTACATTTGACTTATTCTTCCTTATTGCTAGGCCTTATTAATATTGGCCTTTATTACATGGAATTATATTATTCTACCTACATGAGGGGTTAGGGAGGTTAGGTCCCTAACATGCATGGTGAAGTTGCATGGAGGTTAACGACACCTCATAATGAGATACCACTTACCACTTGATGATACGTGGCAACCACTTATTCATTTCGCATCGCCAAGAGCTTCCTCAAAAATTGCTTATCCATTATGCGAAACCACTTATAGTTTCGATCTCCACTCCACTGGCCGCCCCACCACCGTGGCTTGCCACCTTGCCATCAACCTGCCACTATGCCATCATCCGCCACATGGACCTACCACCATAGTAGTCCATGTCACCACTGCCACATCACTATCGTGTGGCCTCCACGTCACTGCTGAAGTCATGTACTGAAAATATCCCAAATTTCTCAAAATTCCAAAATTTCCCAAATTTCTCAAAATGCATAATTTTCAAATTTTTCACACAAGTCACCATGGAAGCTATGAATTTAAGCTTTCTATGGCCAATTTTGGCCCTGCACATGTGAATTCGTTTAATGCACCAAAAATTCGACACTTTTGTGACAATTTCTCAATGAATTCCATTTCAAAAATTGGGGGGTTTGCCCAATTTGCTCCGGCTGCACCGTAATGTCCAAATTCGACCCATTAAAGGCCTAAAAATGCTCAAACTGATGTGAAAATTCGAGATTTGAACCCCTGGGCTCAAATTACTCAAGAGATTTCCCAAACTACTACTTAGGAAATACTTTCAAACACTTTGCAGACATTCTCTTAACCTTTCCAACTACAATTTCAACTTCTGCATGTTGACAAATGGCCCATGCAGGCTCAACGTTGAACCTGTGGCTCCGATACCACAATGTAACGTCCCCAACCATCCAAGCTGAGCCATGACACACAATGTTTTTCCTCTGATACCATTTAATAACCAAATTCCCTACATATGGACACAATTATGCAGTTTTACAACAAATAATCCATGCATAAACATATACAATTACAACATAAACATATACAATTACAACATGACATAATTAAACAAAAATAACACATCATATGCATCATGATAGCACATAAATACATTTATCTTTTAATCAAAATCACTAATTGGATATAGACCCCAAACATTCCTCCCAACCGTAGACTCTGTTGTTCATGCACTCTCAACAACAGGTCACCCCCGGGATGGGGCTATGACTCCACCAGGGTAAAGGCTACCTAAGCCAAACTAAGGTATGTTAGATAAAACATAAAAGATAGGCTCAGGTGCCAACTCTAACAACAATTCTTGGCTCACAACCTCTCATTCCCCACAACCTGTCCCACGCTAGGAAGTGTACCCCTTCTATGCTCAACAGTCCTTCGGTTGTCCCACTTCCCTTCCAATGTTTCAGCAACAGGCTAGCCAAAAATTCTCGGAGCTCTATGGCACCTGAAACACAAGGTTGCATAATGATTTCAACACCCACTAGCCTAGCACACAAGGAAACCTATTCCCAACAATTCTCTCACCAAGAGAGAATGCTCCACTTGCCTGACAACCTGCTTCTTCAACCCAAACCGCCAAGGATTTACAGGGTAACCAACTTCACTTACACTCTCCAACCAAGGTACGGATGATGGATTTCCTTGATTGAGTGAATGGTGGAATGAATGATTGAATGATGGAATTACACTAATTCCCAACATTATATTTGCATGTTCCTAGCTTGACATTTGTCACTCTAGGAATTGCCTTTGAATCCACTTGGAGATTCATTCACAGCCTTTTAGAACTTAGGATAAAAATATATCATATGATTTTGGACTTAGGAATAATATTATTTTATTCCTTGGCTTAAGCTCCCTTGACTTAGCCCCTTTTCTTAATCCCTTAGCCCCCTTTCCCTCTCGTGGAGTCCTAGCCCCCCATACTCTTTCGTCTTACTTGGTCTGCAACAATGATGTATTTTATTGTTGATGTTTTGGTAGTTGCGGGAGGATCTTTCCCTCCTAGATGACCTTTCTTAGGTGTGAAGAATATTTCGGAAGCAGGTGAACCATTAAACAGATGTGTGGAAACCCTCGAAGACAAGTCGACCTAGCAGAATAATTAATATTAGAATATTATCTTCTATAAAGACAAGTCGTATCCACAGGAAATAGATAAACAAAAAATATAATTACTAGAAAGTCAAGTCAGCCTAGCCAGAAAAGTCACTAGACAGATTAATATAAATAGAGGATGTTTTAGCTCATTTGTACACCTAGTTAGAGTGCAAGTCTCGTGGAGAGTTACAGTTGCAGTTGCAACTGCAGCTGGAAGGAGGAATAAGGGAGTATGGTCATCTCTTGGTTTTGGTCTCTCTCTAGCGCTATCAAGTGATATTCTTGGTGGTACTCTTGGTGATATTCTGGCTAAGTATGGTGCAAGTTTGAGAGAGTCATGCAGCTGCAACTGCTGCAGTTGTGTATGGTACTTGTTCTGTGGATATGGAGACTCTCTCTTTTGTGCGCTACCGTTGGAGGAGCCCTCTACTTGTCTTGAGTTGTTGTTGCAGTTAACAGTTGGGGTTTATATGTTGGTTTTGAAGTAGGCTTGTCAGAATTATTCTAAGTAAATGTTAGTGTGCTCGGGGGTGGCATATGTGAATGCCTATGGTTGGGTGACAATGATGTGACATTGTCTATGGTTAAACAAGCATACCAAAATTTTAACATGGTATCAGAGTTGGTTTCCTTCGTAACGGTCTAACAACTGGAAGGAAGATCCTTTAGGGTTTCCTCATAAAACGATAGGTTTGTAGTGCCAGTTCCTTCGTGCTAGTTCCTTTGCACCAATTGCAGTGCCAGTTGCAGCACCAGTTGCAGTGAAAGTTTCTGTGAAGTATTGGGACTAATTTTTTGGTTGTCCTAGTGTACCTCACCCCAGCGCATCTCCAGCTATCTCTAGACTACAAGTTGGAGCACTTTGAAGTTTTAGGGTTCGTCGTTGCTTTCCGCTACTGTCAGATGGTGCCATTGCCTGCCACTGTTTGACGGAGGTATGTATTTGTACATGTTTAAATAGTATCACTATCTTGAGGGTGTTTGTAGGAGAAGGGATCTTTTATCCAAGCACAATATCAAGAAACTATAGAAGACAATCCAAGTGGGATAACAACAACTAAAATCCAGGTTTGCATATAAGGTTTGATATTTCTTTATATTGTTGCAGTTTAAGTCAGTGTTGTAACTAGAATAACAATCTTTAGAATTCTATTATTGCTATTGTTATTGCTAGTTTAGTAAAATCACTTGATTATTGTTGGTACAACTACCATTAAGTAAATGCTCATATTAATAATGCACTTGTTTAAAAGATAAATTGATCTCCTTTAGGAGATGTTCTTGGTTGACCTTGTTCCAGGCAGGCTATCTTGTAAATTCCATGGAGGTTACCATGGAGATATTTTTGTTCTTGTTTCTTGCTCCGAGAAGGTCATAGATAATAGCTTTGAAATGGAGTTATAACGATGGTTGTAGGAGGCAACATGAAGTATACATAGAGTTGTGCACATCTATGTAATGAAGGAGAAGAGGAGGTTAGCACATGTAGAGGGAGCAGATGACACCGAAAATTATATAGCTTCAGAGGGAGTCAAGCTTCAGAGGGAGCATGCAGATTCAAAGTGAGCATGATCTCAGAGAGAGTCAGTTGCTTAGAGACTTTCATTCATAAAGTATTCCTCTTCATATTTAGATTCAGATTCAGACGGGAGAGACGTTCTTCAGGACTAACAGACAAGAGGCTAGATCAAAAACTTTAGAGACATTGAGGAGATATGAGACCTCTTGGGAGGATTCCATTGTTTTAGTGAAGAAATCCAATCATAAGGACTGAGATGTGGACCTTTCACCTTGATTTTGAGACATGTACTCGGATGGGGATGTGAAGTTGCAGGGTTATACAAACTCTGACTAGGCAAAAAGTGAAGTGGATCGATATAATACTTTTGGTTGTTGCTTCAGTTTGGGATCAATGTGATCTCATGGTTGAGCAGGGAGCATACGTCAGTGACACTCAGTACATCAGAGGAAGAGTATATAATAGTCAGTATTGCAAGTCGTGAAGCAGCATGGCTTTGAAAGTTTCTTGCAAGACTTCATCTAAGACATGATGTAGAAAGGAGTTGTGAAGCTCTAGTACACATCCATAGATGAGTAGCATCGGGCATACATTCTCCCAGATTGGTCATGTTGGTTTGACCAAGGGAGAATGATACATTCACTCACATGATTAGCCATACTAGTTTTTCTAGTGGTGAATGGCCCAGGCACAATCTTTCTCCTATTAGTCATGTTGATTTGACTAGGAGCAGAAAGAATCGAGGTGCAGAATGTCCACTCTCGTTGAGAGGGAGGTGTGTTGTTTCTTCTCATACCGGCTAACCCCTCTGGCCAAGGGTTCCCTAGATCAGTCTTGCGACTGAGGGAGTAATGCACTCTCGGACCTTATGAGAGAAGAAACATCACATGCATAGTTGTGAGGACTATGAGAGTAGCTTCATGCTACTCGGTGAGACTATAAATACGACTAATGGCATATTGCAGTAGTTGTGTGCTACTAGCTGATTGCTGCATAGTTTCAGAGACATCGACTATGATTATGGCTGATGGCATATTGTAGTAATTGTGTGTTACTAGTTGATTGTTGCATAATCATATGTATGACTATTGTCGAGGGCATATTGTAGTAGCTGCATGCTACTAGATTATTGTTGCATAGTCATACAAATCCTGACTATGGCTGAGGGCATATTGTAGTAGTTGTGTGCTACTAGTTGATTGTTGCATAGTCATGGAGGTGGCAGACTATTGAATATGGTTGAGGGAATATTGTAGTGGTTGTGTGCCACTAGTTGATTGTTGTGTAATCATAAAGACTGTTGTATTGCATGATGGTTTGATTGCAGGAGAGAGACATTGTGTCTCTGGATAGTAGTTGTGTGTTACTTGGAATGGTTGTGCACCACTGGATAATAGTTGTGTACTACTATGGATCGACACAATCATGTTCTACTAGATGGCATTATAGTAGATGTGCACTACTAGTTGATTGCCATGGAGACTACCAATTCACATTTGGAGTAGCTGAATGCTACTTGATTGCAGAGACTCTGAAAGACGATTCGAGCTACCAATGGAATTGTGGCAGCTGTGTGCTACTAATTGATTTGATCCAGATTATTTTTGGAATGAAATGGAAGCAAATATATTACAATGAAATACTCGTGAAAATTGCCAAAAACAGAGAAATACAACAATACTTGATTTCTATTAATGAAATAATTGTAAAGAGATTGTAAAAATACAGAGTGCAAGACTCACTAGAATGGTGGTAGCTTTATCTATGAGAAGAGATGTGAAGGCTACGCTCATTCACAAGAACATGATTGCAATGAAGCTCTAAAGGCCTTTTTTTATGATAAACATGAATGCCAAAACCCTAGACATCCAAAAACCTAACCATAGGAGATGAAACACCAAAAGTCATGCGGGCCTCGTTTGGGTAAGTTAGTTCATTAACTTCCTGGGTTCGTAACTTTTGCATACGATCTCCGTTTTAGGTGCGTGATAGCCTGTTGGAAAGGTCGTTTCGAGAACTATGCATTACTCCGTCAAACTCTGACTCTGTCTATAGTTTGACTGTGGGGAGCCAAAAAAACACTCTTTAGGGCCCCAAAACGGCCCTGGAAGTACAACAAGATGTGATGACATGAAAATATACAAAATAAGCTAGTTGGATTAGGTGGGAAACCACCAGTATCCACCTAGAATATATGTAGGGCTTCAAACATCCCCGAAAGTGTAGAACCCACAATTACAAAGAAGTATAGAAGAATGTGCTGCACTAAAAATTGAAAAGAAGAGCCAGTTGGAACAGGTGGGTGGCCACCAATATCCACCTGGATCAATCCTCCCCCCTTAGGAAGCAATGGTATCCATTGCATTCAGTGCCCAAGGAAGAGGGGAAATCATTTTCTAAATCTGACTCTTGGTGAGATGTCTGCCTTGTTGGAGAAGTTGTGCTTCTTGGCTTGTGGAAGACTTTCAAAAACCTATTGCTGGAGGAGTTGAATGTGTTCCACCAACCTGTTCTCTTTGGGTTGGATGGGGCATTGTGTAGGCACCATTGTAGGTGAAGAAACAATATCTTTTGTCTCTTCAACAATATGTTTTTGCTGGATAGAAGGTGTTGAGGCTGCAGTAGTTGTAGTGGTCTTATGTTCATCCTTTGAACAGATTGTGAAGAGGATGAATTTTGTAGTATGAGAGATTACCTTGTGGTGTTGTTTTGGTGGAGCAGTAGTCAGAACTACCTCTGATATCCTGTAGAGCTGACCTCCCAGAGTAATAATGACACTACGAGGTCTAGACTCATAGACAACATGAAGTTTCCACATATATGGTTGGCCCAAAACAACATCACAAACATCAAGAGGGGCAATATCACACACTACCTCATCCTAGAAGGGATGGATGCCATAGGACATGCGACATTGTTGGCTGACGTGAAGATCTCATCCCTGGTGAAGCCAGCCGATGTTGTATGGCTGCGGGTGTGGTGTTGTCGATAACCCCAACTGTTTGATGACCTTAGTTAATATGAGGTTCTTCTGGCTGTCGTTATCAACAATGAAATGCAATGGGGTCCCCTTCACCCACATCTGTGATTGGAAGAGGCGCTCCCCTCTTCAGGATCTACTGGTTCTTCTAGCTAAATTGTTGTGGTCGCGACAATAGCAGTGGGGTCTATGTCGATGATCTGTCTGTTTTCAATATTTTCTGGATCAGATTCTGAATCAAGGTTCGGCTCTATGTCTTTGACCTCGACCACCAATGACTGTTTCGAATGACATTTATCGATGTTGTGCCAGGGGCTTTTGTGGAAGTCACACCACTTCCCAATGCCATTCTTCATCTTTACGTTACCCTTTTTGTCCTATGTCTTGGACTGGTTGTCTAGAGGTTGTTCGTTAGGGCTTTCTTTACCGTGCTTTGGTTGTTGCAGATTTGCAGACCAGAATTCCCATTTGTTCTAGTGCCTAAATTTCTACTCGATTTTGACAGCATATCCCAATGATGAGATGTTTAGGAATTCCATTTTGGTTTGGATGTACCTATGCAAAGCCCCACAGTATTTTAGAACCAGATGTCGCTCAGAGTCTTTGATACCCAGCTTGGTGTGCAAGGTATATAAAGTATTTGTGAACTACGACACTGTTTTGATCTTCTCTTGTCATAGTGTGGTCCATCTCATGTATTGGTCTTAATAGTTATCAACATAATAGTACTGTTCTTTGACCACATCCACAAAAAAATCCCAAGTGGGCTCAACCCCATATATTCTAGATTCCTCTGTGGAACTTTGCTCCCAGTAAGTTTCCCACCAATGTTTGACATGGGGGAGAGCCTTGAGGAGTGCGAAGGTGATCTTTTCCCTGTCAGAAAAATTTTGAACAGAGAAATAACCTTCTAATAAATTTAACCATTTTTCTAGGGCATCCACATCTATCCAACCTTCAAATATGGGAATATCAAAATTAACTTGTACCTTGAAGGGAGAGATTCCTCCAAAATGGCTGCTTGATGAAGATGCACCTGTTGCTATCGGTAGACGTTGAAGGATGTGTGCAAAATTATCCATCATTTCATTCCTCTGTCGCGTGAGAGCTTGCTCAAGCAACAGGTTAATAGAATCTTCTTCTCCACCGTTTTTATTTTCTATCACCATCTAGGGTTTCTTGGGCATGTAGGAGTGATTGTCCTCAAGAGAAACAAACTTGAGACCCAATTAGCTATACTCAGACCTCGTCGGGGACATGCACTAAAAAACGATCAAGAGCAGCCTACTCTGATACCACTGATACAGATTATTTTTGGAACGAAATGGAAGCAGAGATATTTCAATGAAATACTCATGAAAATTGCCAGAAACAAAGAAATACAACAATACTTGATTTCTATTAATGAAAGAATTGTAAAGAGACAGTAAAAACACAAAGTGCAAGACTCGTTATAATGGTGGCAGCTTTATCTCTAAGAAGAGATGTGATGACTAAGCTCATTAGCAAAAAGATGATTGCAATGAGGCTCTTAAGGCCTTTTTTTATGATAAACATGAATGCCAAAACCCTAGACATCCAAAAATCTAATCTTAGGAGATGAAACACCAAAAGTCATGTGGGCCCCATTTGAGTAAGTTAGTACATTAACTTCTCGGGGTTGTAACTTTTGCATACGATCTCCGTTTTAGACATGTGATAGCCTGTTGGAAAGGTCTTTTCGAGAACTATGCATTACACCATCAAACTCTGACTCCGTTTATAGTTTGACTGTGGGGAGCCAAAAAAAAACACTATTTAGGGCCCCAAAATGGCCCCGAAAGTACAACAAGATGTGCTGACATGAAAACATACAAAATAAGCCAGTTGGATTCAGTTGGATGCCACCAGTATCCACTTGGAAGATGTGTAGGGCTTCAAACAACCCCGAAAGTGTAGAACCCACAATTACAAAGAAGTACAGAAGAACGTGCTGCACTAAAAACTTAAAAGAGGAGCCAGTTGGAATAGGTGGGTGGCCACCAATATCCACCTGGATCATGATTGCAGAGTAGTCAATGGACTACTAGATAAAGACATCATGAAATTTGCCTCCCTAGATAAGAGGGAGTGTTGATGTTTTGGTAGTTGCAGGAGGATATTTCCCTCCTACATGACCTTTCTTAGGTGCAGAGAATATTCCGGAAGCAAGTGAACCTTTAAACAAATGTGTGGAAACCCTAGAAGACAAGTCGGCCTAGCAGAATAAGTAATATCAAAATAAGTAATATTAGAATATTATATTCTAGAAAGACAAGTCAACTCCACAGGAAAATGATAAACATAAAATATAATTACTAGAAAGTCAGGTCGGCCTAGCCAGAAAAGTCACAGGACAAATTAATATAAATAGAGGACCATTTATCTCATTTGTACACCCAGTTCGAGTGCAAGTCTTGTGGAGAGCTGTAGTTGCAGCTGCAAGGAGGAATAAGGGTGTATGGTCATCTCTTGGTCTTGGTCTCTCTCTAGCGCTATCAAGTGATATTCTTGGTGATACTCTTGGTGATATTCTGGATAAGTATGGCGCAAGTTTGAGAGAGTAGTGTACTTGCAACTACTGCAGTTGTGTATGGTACTTGTTATGTGGATATGGAGACTCTCTCTCTCTCTTGTGTGCTACCCTTGGAGAAGGGGCGCTCTACTTGTCTTGAGTTGTTGTTGCAGTTAGCAGTTGGGGTTTATCTGTTGGTTCTGGAGTAGGCTTGTCAGAATTATTCTAAGTAAAGGTTAGTGTGCTCGGGGGTGGCATCTGTCAATGCCTATGGTTGGGTGACAATGATGTGACATTGTCTATGGTTAAACAAGCATACCAAATTTCAACATTTATTAATATATAACTAAGTGTGATTACACTTTACATTTGTTAGGCTCATTGGCCTTTCAACTCATAGGCTCCATGGCCTAATCACATAGGCACTCTGGCCTCAAAACATATATACAAAGGCACTCTGGCCCAAAATATCCCAACTCGCCAACCTATAAAGCATATGTACGTTTACAATTGGGGTTCGCCTAGGAGTATTACAATTCCCACCTTGTTCGTATAAGATATCACTGTCACATATATGTTTGGTTGTTTATTCGGGTGGGCTTCATCACTTTTCTATGGGTAGTTCCTTCTTCTTGGTCAAAGCTCACTCTCTCTCTCTCTCATAATCTTTAAAATCACAAGCATGTGGGACATAAAACAATGATGTATTTTGGCCATACAAAATCTCTTAACCTCACACATTAAGGGGCAACTATTATCACCTCGTTTTCACTCACAAGAGACATTCGTGTGATCATTCATAAGCATCATCAATTGGTAAGAATATAACATAATAACACTATCTCGTGGATTCTTTACATCATCTCGAATAGCAAAAAAAAACCTTTGAAAGTGGGGTTTCATACACTTGTGTGACTTTCCTTCACTGACACTCGTAAGACTTGCACATGATATCCTTCAAAACTTGTGGAACTCTATCTACACGAATGAAGTCAAACTCTCTTGTACATTTAAGGTGGTAGCCCTAACTCAGGCGGCCCTAGGTTAATGTACAAAAGAATTTTGAGCTCTTATCCCATTAATGAAGAGTACTTTGGCATCCCAAAGTCCCTCTCAAGCATTGGGAATCCACTTTGAATGAAGAGTTTTCACATTAAAGCTAGTTCTTCACAAGGTTTAGAATTTCCCTATAAATGAAAGCCCTGGGCAACATTTGGAAGAGAAGAATTGCAAGGTTATGCTAGAGGAATGAGAATGAAGATCAACTATCTTACTCTCTCATCTCTACCATTCATTACCCTCATGTTTGTTTATGCTCTTTACTCGAAGAACAAAGAGTTCTTCATTCACCATTGCTAGATAAGGCTTTCAAGAAGAAAAAGGACCCATCCCAAGGAGAATTTTGGAGCCCCTTTGCATCCAACCATTCTTCCCATGTGTTGTTACTCATTCTATGCTTTTCCATTGAACTAATATATGAGTATCATTGTTTCCCCCCAATTTCTTCTGTTTAAATGACATTCCTATGGTTAAGTTTGTAGTTTAGTTACATGCATGCTTTCTTGTTTTTCTTTTTTGTAGTAATACTCTTGTGCTTGTCCCACAACTAACAATTGTCTTTTGTTTAACTTACAACCTAGCTCAACAAAGCGGGTTTTGCTCACCGATGCAAAGAAGTCCCCAAAACACCCCCCAATTATAACATGTTCCCTTTCAAAATTTACGATTCTTCTAAACCTTCCTAATAAGGCTTCCTCTCCCCATAAGGCCCGCACAAATTAATGATTCCAAGGTCTTTCCCCAACTCCTTAGCTTTCAAATCAACCACAATACTTGCATGCAACACTGTTGTACAAATATGAACAAATTTGGTATTCCAACTAGTTACCAAACCACATGACAACCCTTCTACATCAATTGAGCAAAAGGTCTAGTATGCATCTTCCTTGCTCTAAGGACCCCACCAATGGTAAGTTATTTTCTTACCCTAACTTATTTCTTAGCTTGAGATTTAGCTGAAGACATGTGATTTTGTCCCTACAAAAGAAGGTAAGTCTTTATCCATAACCAAACCCCTTCCAATACCCCTTCATTCCTAMTTTTTTTTTTTATACCTCAAATGGTAGGAAGACTCTAGAATATTCTCATTGCCTTTATTTGTTTATTTATTTTGAAAATGAAGCCATGGTTGTGTTTCAACCTCCACACTAGTATCTTTTGTTGACATAMGAGTTTCCACAAAATTATTTTAAAAACATCTACTTYCATTATAACAGTTTTAACATCTTTTTATAATATTTTTATTCTTTTAATCCGAGAAAAACCTTGCAACATCTAAATTAGAAACATATTCCCTAATAATAATGTAAATAATCATATTCCCTAATAATCATGTAAATAATCAATCATATACAATCACTAATTGCTATACATAAAAGATGCTTAACACCATATACCTCTAAACTATTTTTTTAATATATAAAAACTATTTTTTTAAATATAGAAACATTTATTTTAATTTTTTAAAAAATATTAACTTTAACTTTATATGAACATAGGACAAACATGGAAACAAATTTAAAGCTCACATCTATCTTATAAAAAAAAAAACTTTAATTAAATGAATCTCAACTTAATATGAACACAAGACAAACATGGAAACAAATTTAAAGCTAACACCTATCTTATAAAAAAATGAAACTTTAATTAAATGAATCTCAACTTACCTAAGCTCACACCTATCTTATAAAAAAAATGAAACTTTAATTAAATGAATCTCAACTTAATATGAACATAAGACAAACATGGAAACAAATTTAAATCTCACACCTATCTTATAAAAAATGAAACTTTAATTAAATGAATCTCAACTTACCTCTGACCTATTTATTAATAATCCCATATTAATAATCCCATTGTTTTAAAAGGAAACCAGACAAAATAACATAAATATGGACAATGCATTTGTCATTGTCCATAATAGTTTAGCATTGAGCTTAAGTGAAAGATTCCATGGTTGGTAAAAGAGACCAAAATGATGATGACGTTGCCCTCTGGTTATGATTTTTTAACACCACTTACTTACAAGAGTCATGAATAGATTATTTGTACCATTCATTGACTCCATGGTGTGAAGCTTTGATTTCAATGTCAGTGAGTCATTTCCATGCCCTCTGATTTCACCTGCCTTTCCTTCACCTTTAGTCACAAGCACTAAGGTAAATGATGCATCATGATGGGAATGGTTATTTTGCACTCCAAGCATCCTTTGCTTGCTAAGCCCCCCACATCAGTACTTTTATCTTGCCTTCTACACAGAGAATATTATGCATGTAGCGAAGAGTTTCATTGTTTTATATTGAAGACAACTTGACCATAACTTCTGGCTATTATAAAAGCAAATATTCCATAGATAATGCATAAATAATTCCATTCAAACTAGATTTTGTGGGAACTATGTTTTGTGGGGACCTGTTTCCACCTTGTCATTTACAACTATTTGTTGGGCCCTACCATAACCTAACAGAAATTTTTGAAGCATGCAGACCAAGGACAAGATATGAAGACAAGCACGTGCCTTGGCCCATTTTAAAATAACAAATCCCATCTAATCCTTAGTACACGTAAAACAAGTCTTTATAGAAATAAAGAAGCCATAGCCAATTGGCATGGCCCATCCATAGTAAACCCTTAAGTCTTGCCCCCACTTTTCACAACTTCCTCATCTACCAGACGATATTGTGCCTTCTCCCATACTCCACTTTTGAAAAGTCAGTTTTTCATTTCAAAATCTCCTCTTCCCTCTTTACATTCAATGTTAAACTTGTCATTTTCAAAAGTGTCTCAAGTGACATTTTGTGTTTCCATGTGCATTCTATCTTCCATTATTTTGACATTTCATGTTTCCATGTGCATTCTATCTTCCATTATTTTGACATTTTATGTTTTCATGTACACTTTATATTCTTTATTGTGCTAGTTTTTGTTAATAAGTGATTGAAGGAGCTTATTTTGGCATTTTATGTTTCCATGCACACTCTACTGCTTTTCAATGTAAGTTTTTATTAATAAGTTATTAAAGGAGTTGATCAATTGGTTTGATTAACAATGTGTCTTTATAAGAGTTAGTTTTTGTGTCTATGTGTATTTATGCATTTTGTACATAGCTTAGTAAGAACTAACTAAAATTCAAATTTGATTTCGAAGTCTTACCTTTCCTTAATTCTTTATACAATTATATAAAATATGTTGGGTTTTTAAAAACCAACATTACGGGATATCGTTTTTTGGGATTAATTGCATGGAGTATTTAAAGTGTTCACTACTTTCCATCTCTTATGAGCATCATTTGCTAAACCGATTTCCCATGAGCTCGAATAATTCACTTAAAACTCATTAAATTTGGTGATGTTAACATGGAATTGAAACTAGTGAAATGAATCACATAATACTAATCCTTACTTCCGAAGATTGTAGTGAGTAATCATGACTTATCGAGAATGTCACTCATTCCATGGCAACTCTAGCTAAAATGTGCTTAACAATGGAATTTCCACATAACCAAGCCCACTTAGCTTGATACCCCAATTACAAGTTCTTCATAATAAAAAATACAATTAAAATAATGTATTTTTTCATAATATAAAATACAACCAAATTGCAGGTGTTGTACACCAACAACATATATAATTGATTTGAAGAAAACAACATTTCAAGAATTATTAATCAACTGTAATTGATGTGTGCTTTTTGTGTCCAATATTTTTTGTCAAAGAGCCCATACATCATTGAATAGTTACGAAGAGTTTCTATCGATGAGAGGAAATTGTAGGTATTGTTGATGTCATTTTCTCCAACCTACAGATGAGAATGAGATTGCTAGTACCTTGCTAGTACCAATGAATTATTAGCTGACAAAGAGCTTCAATCAACAATAAACTCATGAAGGGTGAATGTGTCACAAGTAGAATTTGACTCTCAGTAGCAAGGATGCCAACTTCTCCTCTTTATCTTCAACCATGGGAAATAACCCAAGAGTATATCCAATAGCCTGTAAGCCAAATATAACAAAAACTTGTGACTTAACAAGGGTTGAGGTGTCGTGAAGCCCACCAGAGTGGACCTCTATCTTGGGGGTCATCTACCCTTCTAGCTTATCACAACGAGCTAACATGTATAGACTCTACCACCCTCTAGATTTAAACCTGTGACCTCCTAGGAGGAAACACATGTTCTCAACCATTAGACCCATTCAAGTTGTGATCTTCTCTTTATTACTCGAGCTAAACCCAGTTGACAAATAGATATAGGATTAAGATGGATTTAATCTTTATAATAATAATGATAATCTATTTTTAAGGTTACAACCAAGCCAGATACCAAATTGGTGTATGAGACCCCCTCAAGGGACTCCCTCCACGCAACAATTTGACTGCTAAAGTCTACAGAGGTATATATACCCTACCCCTACCCCCATCTGAATTTGAGCATGTGACTCCAAGGAGGAAACACATGTTCCTAACCATTATTAACCATATACATAATATAGAATTACACAAGACAAACTTAAAAATCTCTCCTACTTTTAGAATATACATCTAAACACAAAAACCAAATATACAATTATTAAATTATTATATTGATGAAATATGACATCATTTTAAATACACTAAAGGTTTAAACATGTAAGTGCATTTATAACCTATGGAAGAAATGTTGTTACATTTGTAGGTGGGTAGGTAAATAAGGTAAATAAATCTAAACATGAAAATAGATTTAAAGTTTATAATATAAAGACAAATTGAAATAATTAATTATGATAATAAAAATAAAGGTTTTTTTTTTTAAACTTGTAATAAATTTCAAATTAAAATAAATTTATAATAATTAAAAATATATATAAATGAATACAAATAATTTATTCATTGAATAAACTTTTATGAAAATTTTTAAAATATATTATTTTTATAATATTTTACATAAAATATTATAAATATGTTTAAAGTTAAATTTATAATAATTAAAATTTAGTTGTTATAAATTCATTTAAGATATTACTAAACAACAACCCAACCAACAACAGTATATAGTACATTGTTGGCACAAATTTGTGGTGGGGTAAACCACAAAGCAATTGCCATGGTGGGATTAGACATGAAAACCTTTGGCAATGAGTGAGTGAGTCAGTCCAAGGACTACAGGATTGAGTCACTTTGAAAATATATATTTTTTCAAAACATTAAAATATAAAAACAATCATAAATACAGAAATTAAAAAATAGGCAGAGAGGGGAAATGGGAGCATTGATTGGATAGCAGTGCGGTCCGGAAAATAAATGGACGGATCTGCTCTGGCTCGGAGTATCAGAGCTCGAATGGTGATCAGAGGCCCTTTGCGGAGCCAGATCGCTTCTAGAACGCTAAAATTTGCTTTTATCTGGTACGTGATCTGAAAGCATTTGGTAAATCACCTTATGTGTTGGCTCGGTTTTGTCTTATTTTGCACGCAAGTTCGGTATATATATATATATTCTACCTCCATCAAATCTCTGCGAGGGTTTCAATGCATTCCTCCATTAGATAATGAGCTCATCGACTATCTTACCCAAGGAAACCGTTCCGATTTGAGCCGCATTGGGGGTCACAGTGTTAAATCCGCTTTGATGAGCTTCAAATCGGTCTGCATTTAAGCTGCGGTCGAAGCAGGCGTTTTTTAGCACCTGGATCGGCTTCTGCCGCGGCCGGAGGGTCTTTAATGGCGCGCTTATCGATTTGAAGGATTGGAGCTCTGTAATGATGAAATTAGAGGTTGCAGAGTCTATGCTTTAACGTTGCAGGGAATCGGGCCCGTGAGCTCCGGTACGAGAGGAGATGAAGGCGGATACGTGCCTAGATTATGCTGCTTTTCAGCTCTCCCCCAAGCGTACAAGGTGCATTTTAAAGTTCTGTTAAAGATTCATCTAAATTAGCTCTTTTGTGAAGGTTTTACTGTTTCGTTCGGGATCCGCAGGGTAAGTGTTGAAATTCCGATGAGATAAATGTATTTATTCATGAAAAATTTAAGGTTTGGATTCGGCAATGAGGTTTTTATCCGTTAGAGCAGTTTGAGAGCTTTTCTATTTTTGGAATGCGATGACTCGATGCTGAGGTTCGAACCTGTGACGGCAGGTGCGAGTTGTTCGTTTCTAGCGGTGGCGAAACGGAGAAGCTCGCGTCGGGGCTTCTGAAGCCGTTCATTACGCATTTGCGAGCAGCGGAAGAGCAGGTCGGGAGAGCCGGGCGTTTAATCAAACTAGAAACAGCTGAAATCCAAAATGACGCCCCCTGGTTCACCAAAGGCACCTTGGAAAGGTCAGCCCTTGCGGAATAAAGGAACTTGTTCTAATTTTTAATGAATTCCTTGTATCACGGGCTAAATATGAGTCCAATTTGTCTCTTTTTTCTTTTTCTGTCCGCAGCTTTCAGTTATTCGTTGACAATCTTTAACTAAATTCCATACACGGATGATTAATATTTTCTTTAACTAAATTCCCCAAATTCCTTAATTCTGTGGATAGATTTGTCCGGTTTGTTAGCACTCCTGAAGTGCTGGAGCTGGTCAACACAGTCGACACCGAGATGTCTCAGCTGGAAGCTGCCAGAAACTTCCAGCATACTCTGTATTCAAAGGTGGGAAGAATGCTAAATTCTTGCTATTTTATTTGATACAGTATTTGGCTTTGCCTGGGGACAAAACCGGAATATACCTAATGTACATTTATTTTTAACAGGGAGCTGGCGAACCGGCTTCTATTACGGGGTCAGGTATACACTGGATCTTATCTGTTTTATGTGTTTGTCGCAAAGCTTACTGCGTCACTGCTGTAAAGTGAATGAGTGTAAAACCAATTGTAACCCTATTGTAGCATATGTTAAATGCTACTTCATCAATCAAAATTTTGTACTTATGATCCGTTCTGATTGTTATGCTAGTCTACTGTTTTGAGTTATAAACACTTAAATTTTATCACCTGTCATGTCACTTGAACTACATTAACAACTTCATAGCAGCTGCTTCATCTATTTTTCTAATATTCCGTATCACTTTGTGTCACCGAAGCGAGAATGTTATAGGGCAACTGATGTCAAAATGCTTTCATTAGTGTTTAGTGTCCATTTAATCAGAGCAAAGCAATGAGAAAATCATAAAAAATTATTGACAACATAGTCATCTATTTCTGTAATTGAATTCTTATTTATAGATGATAAAAAGCAGTATAGTTTTTATCAATATCCTACGAAACTGTAAGATCAAGCAAAAAAAAGGGAAAAAAGGGAGGTTTTTTTGTCTTGTCATGGAATCTTAAGGCTTACGTTTACTGCAGTTACCCATTCAGTTTTATAAACATACATATATACTCTACTTATAGTCCACCACAGACACCCTTGATGGGGACATTGGCTACAACAGTGAGATCAAGTAACGCATATTTCAAACCACATTATGCTGATCTATTAACCCAAGATCATCTGATGAAGCCATTAATTACTGACAATAAACATGGTGCTTATTGATAGGTTACTGTAAGTATTTTGATCAAAATATATGTGCAGTGTAGAGACTTGATTCCACCTTGCTCATTCTTTTAAGTTTTTCCATCCCAAAGATGGTTCACTAGATTTTTACTCTGTCCATTCTTCTTTGCTTTCTTTTATTTCCTTTCTCTTGTTCTTCTTTTCTGTTTCCCATGTGGAAGTGATGCAATGCACATAATCACGGAACAAATATCACAGAATCATCTCATCCTCTCCAGCAAGCTTGGGTTCACTCTATTCTAAATCGTACTTTGGATTATACAACAAAAAAGCCACTTGGTTGGCGTGGGGAACTTGCAAGCTCTATGAAGTCATATAAATTGCTTATTAAACATTATAAACTTGTATTTAAATCGTTTTGAATATCCCACTTAGATCTTATTCCAAATACGTGATGGGATGTTTGGGTATAAACCTTATTCGACATTACATAGATTACATAGGCATAAGATTGTAATGCAGTGGGTTCTAGACCCCCACAATCCTTTCTGTTGTGCTAAACGACCTTCAAATAGTATCTGAACACACTTTCTGGGGATGACATTGGCTGTTTGTTGAAGTCCAACTGAAAGATGGTAGAATTATCTAATGAAGTCCAGCCAGCCTGCTGCGTGGTTATGAATGCACTTAATAATCCTTCAAAATGCCTATGTCTTGTTAGTATTTCAAATATAAATATTTGAATATCTTGGTTGGGCTTTTAGTGCTGGATGTAATGTCTAGTCCTTTTGGTCTAGTTTGATTTCATGTTGACATTGATATAAATTTCAATTTATCCCTACTGCATTCAACTACTGTTGTTCATCTATATCTTTAATCCAAAAATTGACACCGTAAGTAAACTTATGATGAGAGAATGCTGACCGTCCAAAAATATTATCTGGAAGTTTAGGATAAGAGTCTACAAAGTATCATTACTGTCACTTCATATGTCATCTTAAAAATTGGTTCCGGTTTGTAGATGGCCTTACCAAACTTAACAACACTCATCTACTTATATTTATGGAGTTTCCTTTGTATCTTCAAGGTATCATGAACTCAATTGATTATTGAGCTTGATACTGGCATTTTGTTTTAACTTTTTGACCATCCATCAGAATCATTTCTATGACTACACCCAGGTTTCCAAGCATGTGAATTCCTATCCAATGTCTTGCTTTTTACTATTATTTCAACAAGTGGTCGGATTTCAAAACCTGCTTTCTCGAGTACACCCATGGTGCAATCTGCCAAGGGTCAAATATGGCTATTGCTTCTTCTGAGTCAGAGCAATTTGGACAAAGTTTTTCTTCTAGCAGGCCTACTGGTATAACAAAATTTCTGCATTAACGTTTTTCAATGTTCACAGTGCCTGTCAGTTTCATACTTCATAATTGAAGAGGGATGATATAGCTTACATAAAAATATGCAATCTCTGTCAGTTACATACCTCAAAACCAGAGAGGGATGAAACACGACCTATAGAAATGTGCATTGGGCACAGTCCCATAACACTGATTCACAAAAGCTGCTATATTCATGATGCACACAACACAGCTATAGGAGTATGTGAGTGGTTTGTAATGAAGGACCAGTTACTGTGATCCACAGAAAGAGGGCATCTTTTAAGAATTAACATTGCTTTCAGAAATAGCACTTACATGGACTCTATTCTAGAGTGGGAGGGATCAGAAGTTTTTGTTGAGATAAATCTCATCATCGATGTTAAGTTAAGATAATATAAGATAATTTTATTAATGTCCAACAAATGACCACAAAAATAGGTCAATGAGACTAAAGGAGTACATCCGGGTGACCATATGGAGTGGGAGTGCGAAAGCAACTCCTAGATCAATGCTAAAAGCAGAAAAAGACAAAGATCTAAGTGTTTAGCTAAGGGAAGAAATGTTTAGCCAATAGAGAATACATGGTAGAGTGTTGTACACCAAAAATGTTATAAAAACGGAAGAATTTCTAGTGCTAGGCCAAAGAGAGGATGTCAAGGCCTACTGGAGCTGGCTGTTGAGGATGAGTGAGACGGAGTGGTAGGTTCCTCATATCAGTCATCAATAACTGTGTAAGGGTCGATGCACTAGTAGATGATGTCTTTCGAGGAATGGCTAGGGTTGAGGGGGCACCATTATATGATCTTGGAGGTTGGGGGGCATAAGAGCGAGTGAGCCCAAGTCTCTTAACATCCAGGGTTGTGGAGGAGAAATTCTTGATGGAAACTTGGCTACTCGCTTGAACTTGTGGAGTAGTGTGCTACGTCAGGTGAGCCCGACTCTAGGGTTGTTTGGATCTGATCCAACAGTCAATTTGGTAGTGTACACCTTGTGTTCTAGGATGCCAACTCCTCAAGTGTCTCAAGGAGGTTGGTCAATCACCTTGAGGGGGAGGTTGACAAGAAGTTTGAGGCTTCACCGATCTAGAAGCTGAAGTATCATGAGTCTTTTCTTGTTGCTTGTTGGTCGGAGTAGACGAGACAACTAGGAAGTATGTGGTGATCTTGTCGATGGCCTCCCACTGGGACAGGGTGTAGAGAGGCTGATATCTAAGTCTCAGCACCCACCTCATGAAGAGAGCAAGGCATCTTTGATCGGGATAGTGAAGGAAGGTGGAAAGGGAGCTCCCTAAGTCCTATAGGTAATAGTACCTCCCTTGGATATCATAGTAGAAAGGGCATTTGAAGATGAGATGCACTTATGATTTCGACTCTTGTAAGTGGCATAGCTAGCAAACCTTGTTTGACTGCAGAATGTGACGATCGGTATCGACTTGGAGTCTCTGAGAGCCCACGTGAAATTGGCAAAGGGGAATCCTGAGTGCATGCATTTAGTGTCTGCACATGTACGAAGGTTGGACAATAAGGCCACCTCTCAACTCTAGAAAGTTCTCTCGACAAAAGGTCATCTTTGGACCAAGGTTCTTAGGAGGTGTGATCTAGGTGACCTAGATATACAGTCTATAAATTTTCTCTTTGATTGCATTGTTCAGGGCTTGCTTAGATGACAAGAGGTGTCTTGACATGTCCAATGAGTACTTGAAGGGACAATGTGGTTTGGAGAGATGGCCATGGATTGAAGATGTCGAGAGACTTGTAAAAACTAACAGTGGTTGATACGCCTTGAGGGGTTGATTGAGGCAATGGCCTTGGAAGAACAAAGTGCAAGGTAGGGATATCGATCTTTCTCAGTGACTGTGTCTCTAAAGATTTGGACTTTGTGAAGGAATGTGACCAATCAAAAGATGATCTCGAGCCGAAAATGATGGGCTCTGAACTCTCTCTATTGCTTGACTTAGATGGTGTGCTTGAAGAGGATCTGGACTTGCTTAGTCCTAGCCAAATTAGTTTGGAGCAAGCTTGGTCCCCAAACCTTAGAACCGTAAAGGACCATAGCTTTGATGATCGTGTCTAAGAGGTGCATCTTAGTTGAGAATTGAGATATCCTAGAAATGGTTTTTGAAGCACTATCTCTTAAGAAGGGCTATGGAGCCATAACCCTTGTTTGAAATGCATGTTGCATGTTGAAACGAGGCCATGTAAAATGAATCCTAAAGTAAGTGTATGTTGTAGCGATCTCAATTTCGTCCCCTTGAAAGTAGAAATGGAATTTAGCGAGACCTGCTTTGATGTGTTGAAGCTCATAACCTTGGTTTTACCTAGGTTAACTATTAATTGTTGAAGGTCACAAAAATATGATAGCGCATTGATTTGTGTTCGCAGACCCTCAGGTGAAGAGGCCGGAAGGGTAAGTCATCCTTGAAAAGAAGCAAATAAACTAACACTTCGTGCAGGAGACAACCATCCTTGTCTTGGATATGCTCATGGAGAAAAGACCCCAGCTCAATGTAAATCTGAAATAGAGTAAGTGAGGGGGGAGGACACCCTTCCTTGCCTCCAATGGTGTTGTGAAAGAATTTTGATCAGTCGTGGGTTGTATGGTGACGTCCAAGCATTGACTCATAGAGTCTCATGATGGCCACCAACAGGGTCTCCAAAATGCCAATGTCTCAGAGCGACTAGAATAAAGCCTCCCTTGGAATTGTGTCAAACACCTTCCAAAAGAACAACTACAACCATGTGCAACAAGACTTGATGGTGTATATACTATAGAGCAGAGTCTTTTCATCAAACAAAAACATAATATATTATCATTTGATATTAAATTCGTAGTCAGATCGTCCTTGCCTAGAGTTTGGTTTCCATATGTAATCTTTATGTTCACAAATCCTTGATATGAATTACACAAAATCTTGGCACTATTTTATAGTTATATAGATAACAACATCATTGACTTGGTTTCTTTTACAAAATTGCCACCATGGGTTCCAATTGTCATGCAAAACTTTAATAAGTTGTAGCGACTTTTAGCTATTCAAAGTGAAATAGTGGAACAATGAAGAAAAATAGGGAGAACTTCACCAGCCATCCTTGCTATCGATATATTGACTTCCATCTTAAATCCCAATCTGTTAAGCACTTAGAGGGTTCAAAAAGAATTCGAGGCACAAACTTCTCGATGCTTAAAAGATCAAACTTAAGATGATTTTGTGCTAGTTTATTTAATTATCATGTTATTTTTTTTTATTATGGTTGTTTTTTTTCACTTTTAGATTATAGACCTTAACTTTTCTTTCATTTTAGTTTATTAATGTTATGTTACATTATAGCACATCTCATCCATACTAGACTATAGAGTGCAACTTGCTTGTCTTGATGCACAAATTGTTAGCAAAGGTTATGGCTATCTCACGAAACTTTAATAGATGGTAGTGATTTCTAGCCATTTAAAGTGAAATCGTGGAACAACAAAACAACAAAAAACAAAACAAAATAAGGATAACATCACTTACTCTCGCTATTAATATCAATGACTTCCTCGTCATTCTAGTTAGAATCATTGGCGCCTTCAGAACCATATTCTTTCTTCTTTGTGTGGCTCCTACTACTCCTTGGGGGATGTGCTGCCCAGGTCCTCCTCTCCACATGATGGGGACCTCCCTCCCTTCATTCTCCAACACATGTTCTAGGTGATTGAAATGACCTTCCGTTATGGTACATTGATTCCAAGCTTCTCATTCTTGACCACATAATAAAATTTTATGAATATCCACACGTTAGTAAGTGGTCAATGGGCACTGGAAGATACATTATCATGAATAATACAATCATTAGGGTTCTCCCAAAGCCAAACACCTAATCTTGAAAAGAAAAAATTAAATCTATGGTATATCTATGTGAAAAAATGACAAATTAGCTACATGTTTGTGTTGTACTCCACTAACACTATTCTTGGGAGGAAATCCATTGTGATGATAGCTATAAGACCAATGTAGTCACAATATAGCTATTCCAACACTAGCTCTATCATCTTGGTGCAAGGTAGAATATCTAACATCTCTACAATACAAAATTCTGAATTTGCTCAAAACTTGGCAGACATCTACAACATGGTCTTATCCATGTTTGGGAAGAAGGGATGTGTTCTGTTGGTTGGGTTTTTGTAGAAAAATCTCTTATACAATATGGTTTTGTATATGGCCTCTACACCCTAGTGTGTGAAAATCATATACCTTCATATAGTATGATAGATGGCAAACTCCTCCTTAGGGCGTGAGAGGTACTTCTTTTAGGGGCTCTACTCCTCCAAGAGACTTGCATCCCTTGATTAGTTGGATTGGCACCCTTGTGGGTTTTTGAAAGCATAATCGTTTCTAGATTCAGTGTGTATGTTGATTGATCACCTCCCTCCCTACTTAATCTCTCTTGATGCCCTTCCCCACCTCCTCTGGTTAAAGGAAGGAATTATCTCTACGGTCAAGGATGATATTTGTAGGAGTTTTTCAAGTTTTTTGGACTAGATTGTTCTTAGAGTCCCAAGCTAGCCTTTCTTCAAGCACTTCCTCTAGATCTTCGATAGGTTTTTTGTTCAATGGAGGTATCGTCAATTCAATTTGTCATGTGGACTTCATTTACTTCTTGGGTAGCTTCGAGTGTGCTCAGATCAATTGAGGGTTGAGGCAAATCATCATCTTACCATGGTGGAACAAATTTGTAGAGTTTGTTTTTTGCATGAGGTTGAGACTAAGGAGCTATTTATCTTTTTTTGATAAAATGCTTCATATTTCTATTAATATATAGAAGACATTACATGTATTTTACAAAAGAAAGGGGGTCATGAAACAACTGCCTCAAGCTATAGTTGAAAGGCAAAAACCATGTTGAAGTTTTGTAGCTCACACATGTACTTCCACATTGGTTTGTGTCTAACATATGGAAGTCATCATTAATACCTCTTAGAACTTGGGAAATTCACTTTAATAATTTGATTATTAAAGTGAATGTCATTTTATAATTAATAGAGGTTAATTTAATGAAATGCCTAAGTTTTTGGCATTAGTGAATCAAGTTAATGAAATGAATCTTCGCCATTGATCTCAAATGAGGTGAGATTTAATCTCAACCATTGATCACTTTGGAGATTAGGGTTTTGGCTCAACTCAAGATTATAAAAGGAAACCAAGGTGAGAGGAGGAGACACGCACAAGTAAGGATTCAGTGACTCATTTCAGAGTGGAGAAGGACTTTCACTTTGCAGGGGAAATACTGTAGCCAGGAGGTTTTCAGCAGGCTGTACTAGCAAGGTGGAGGCTGGAAGTTTTTCTGGAGGGCCATACAGCCTGTAGGATCACCCAGGGAGGGTCGTACATCCCACGGTTCAGGCTGTACAAGCCACAAGAGGGCAATTGCAAGTTGTATAGCCTGCGACAAGTTCGTATAGTGTACGACTGGGTCATACAGGCCGCCATATAGTCAACAATGCAACAAACAGGGACATCAAGGTGCAATAGGTTTCTTTAGCAAAAATTTGCTTAGGTTTTGCTGCTGTTTGTATTTTCTTTGTGGGCCATTTTCCTGGTAGGGAGCCCTTGTATGCTTGAGCCTTGGATATTATTTGAATGAAAAGCAGATTTGAAGGGCAAAAAATCTCTGTGTGAAATTGGTTTCCATTTTGCTTCTGCTATTTGTTTCAATCAATTATTTTAGCAAGTGTAAATTATTCAGTGAGCTGAAATTTTAATTTTGAGCAAGGAAATCACTAGGAAATAATTTATCTAGGGTTGGGATTAGAAAATTAACATGGTATTAGAGCTGTAACTCTAAAGGGAAGCCGATTTCGAAATATTTTTGCAAGTCTATAAATCAACAGGGTTGATTCCACGACAATTTGATCAGATCTAGAAATGGCAGCAACCAGTCTCAAGTTTGAAGACCAATTGGATGGAGCATCTAATTTCCTGTCCTGGAAAGCAAGGGTTACTTTGCTCTTGAAGGAACATGACCTTTGGGAGATGGTGGAAAAGGTTGTTCCTCCTTCAACAGATGCAACTCAATTGGCGGTTCATGAGAAGAAGGACATCAAAGCTGAGAGAGTGATCATGGATGCCGTGAAGGATTATTTGATCCCTCACGTGCAAGAGAAGCAGTTGGCCAGAGAGATGTTCAAGGTTCTAGTGGATTTATTCCAGAGTGATAACTTGAACAGGAAAACAAGCAGGGAGGTAGTAATGAGAACCTAGCCTTTGTCAATTAGATAAGAAAGGGAAAAGGAAAGGGTTCCAACAAGAAGGGTAACAATGAGGGGGCAACCTCACAGTTGAGAAGAAGAAGGACTTGAGTAAAGTCAAGTGCTTCGCATGCCACGAGAGTGGGCATTATGCATCACAGTGTCCGAAGAAGAAGGGTAATGAGAAATCGCAATAGGTAGCAACATCAACAGAAACTCAGGTGAATGAGTTGGCAGCGAAGTTTGAGGAATTCACACTAGTCTGCTACCTTTTTACCAACATGGTCACCAGGAGTGCTTGGTACTTGGACAATGGTGTATCACATCATATGACGGAAGCACAAGAGTTATTCAACACTCTGATAGAGAAGGACTCAGGGATCCATGTGGAGCTTGGTGATGATGCCAAGTATGCAGTGAAGGGTGAGGGAACTATCTTGTTCTAGCTTGAGTCTGGAGGTTCGTTTTATCACCAGGATGTGCTTTATGTACTAGGATTGAAGAAGAATTTGCTCTCAGTCTTAGTTATGGAGGACAAGGGTTTTGTGGTCATGTTCAAGAAGGGACAAGTACTCATACGTCAAGAGGGAGCTAGCCTTGACACAGTAGCGGTCATTGGGGTTGGAGAGGGAAACTTATACAGGTTGAAGGGCAAGCTTGTTCAGGCCTTGGTACATGACACTGACAACCTGTGCGAGTTATGGCACAAGAGGATGGGACACTTGCATCACAGGGTGTTGTCGATTCTGAGGGAGATTGTCACTGGTCTTCCAGATTTCAGTGTTGAGTAGCAGGGCGTGTGTAGAGGGTGTGCACTTGGCAAGAATGCCAAGGCTGCTTTTCCAAGTAGTGAGAGTAGGTCCAAGGGGATCTTAGATCTTATTCATTCAGATGTGTGTGGATTGATGTCAGTGGCATCAATGCAGGGATCGTCATACTATGTGACATTCATTGATGATTACTTCGGGAAAACTTGGATCTTCTTTATGAAGACCAAGGATGAGGTCTTCAGTCGGTTACTTGAGTTCAAGGCCCATGTGGAGAATTAGATAGGAAAGAAGATAAAGGTATTGAGGTCGGATAATGGGGGAGAGTACACCTCCAATGATTTCAAGGATTTTTGCAAGGAGGCAGGGATCAAGAGGGAGTTGACAGTTTGATACAACCCTCAGGAAAATGGGGTTGTAAAGAGAAAGAACCGGTCCATCATCAGTTTTGCCAGGGCTATGATACATGACCAAGAGTTGCCTATGTTTCTTTGGGCAGAGGCGTGTAACACAACAATATACTTGCAAAATAGGAGTCCTCATGGGATATTGGGGGACAAGACTCCTAAGGAGGCATTCAGAGG
Source organism: Picea engelmannii (assembly GCA_009831015.1). Classification (NCBI taxonomy): domain Eukaryota; kingdom Viridiplantae; phylum Streptophyta; class Pinopsida; order Pinales; family Pinaceae; genus Picea; species Picea engelmannii. The sequence goes on along the minus strand of ML790793.1, from coordinate 99,030 downwards.
AGTGAAGTCAAAGATTGGGCATCTTCGGATCTTTGGTTATCTAGTATACATCCATGTGCCTGTGGAGAAGAGGACGGAGTTGGAACCTTTAGGAGAGAAGGGTATTTTTGTAGGATACAACGAGACCTCAAAGGCTTACAAGATCTTCATACAAGTGCAACGAAAGACAGTGGTGAGCCGAGATGTTAAGTTTGAGGGAAACTTGACATCTAGTAAGTCTTATGAGTTACCACGAGTGACAGAGGACGAGGATAAGGTGGCTTCGAAGGGAGAACATAGTTCACAAACTTCCAATGTAGGGAGTCAACCTTAAGGTGGGGAGGAGTTCGCCCCTTCCAGCTTTGCCAGGAGAACCAAGTGGTTTGAGAAGACATTGAAGGATGCTCGGGAGCATGTTGAGGCTCCTAGGAGCACATTCAGGGAGAGTAGGCCTCCAAAGAAGTTTCCAAACTTCATGGCACTAAGGAGTAATGTCATTGAAGATGTAGTAGACCATCATGTTTATCAGGATGCTATGGTGCAAGATATTGTGCCAGGATTGGAGGGACAACCAGTTCTAGGTGGCTCTTCTAGAAGTACCTTCTTCGCTAAGAGGGAATGTTGAGTTTTGTAGCTCAGACAGGTACCTCCACATTGGTTTGTGGCTAACATGTGGAAGTCATCATTAATACCTCTCAGAACTCTGGAAATTCACTTTAATAATTCAATTATTAAAGTGAATGTCATTTCGTAATTAATAGGTGTTAATTTAATGAAATGCCTAAGTTTTTGGCATTAGTGAATTAAGTTAATTAAATGAGTGAATTAAGTTAATTAAATGAATTTTAGCCATTGATCTTAAGTGAGGCGAGATTTAATCTCAACCATTGATCACTTTGGAGATTAGGGTTTTGGTTCAACTCAAGATTATAAAAGGAAACCAAGGTGAGAGGAGGAGACACACACAAGCAAGGAGTTAGTGACTTATTTGAGAGTGGAGAAGGACTTTCACTCTGCAGATTTGGCAAGGGAGGAAATACTGTAGGCAGGAGGATTTTAGCAGGCCATACCAACAAGGTGGAGGTTGGAAGTTTTTTTGGAGGGCCGTACAGCCTACAGGAGCACCCAGGGAGGGCCATACAACCCACGGGTCAGGCTATACAGGCCATAGGTCGTACATGCCGCGGTAGGTCCGTACAACGTACGGATGGGTCGTGTAGGCCGCCGTACATTCAACAGTGCAACAGAGAGGGAAAACAAGACGTAGGGGGTTTCTTCAACAAAAAATTGCTGAGGTTTTGCTGTTGTTTGTATTTTGCTTTTTGCTCTGTGTGTGAAATTGGTTTCCATTTTGCTTCCACTATTTGTTTCAGTTAAATTATTTTTGCAAGTGTAAATTATTCAGTGAGTTGTAATTTTAATTTTGAGCAAGGAAATCACTAGGAGGAAATGATTTATCTAGGGTTGGGATTATAAACTTAACAAACCACAACCAACCAAAACATGTCATGCAGGGCATCTGAAATGAAAGTGTCATAAAGTGACACAAAGCACAAGGCGGAAAGCAAAAAACACATAATTAGTAGGTCACTTGAATAGATCAATATGCTATAGGAATCAAATCCTTGCTGAGGGGAGGGTCTTAGTCCGTGAGCTTAGGATCAACCACTATAGGCTCCCATTTGTCATTGCTTACTTGGTTTCTTCAATTTACTTTGGGTTGGAGATGGCTAGAGGAACAATATGAAATTTCTCAAACCAAGGGACCTCCAGGGTTCTCGTTGGGGGCTAACTCCTTCGCCTTTCTCAACATTCTCTTACAACTCGGTCTACTTTGGTGTCGATGATTGCTTGAAGCTTGGGAGTGTTCAAAATGGGTAGGAGGGTGCCCTTTAGGCGACACTTTGCTCATGGTTCATGGCATACAAGTACAATTGTCCATTGATGCATGTAAGTTGGCTAATTCCATCTCCACGTTCTTGTTTGCACCAAAGTAGATGGGCACAAACTAGAGACCCATCATGCCAGGTAAAATCTATGTTGTGTTGTGCATTGGTGAACAAACATTGATTTCTTATTTTCCAAAGATGATATAAAATATCAACTATAATCCGATGCCATGTTGTGTGGAAGTCTATAGTCCAAAGGAGAGAATGTCTGAATCGGGTGGCCTTCTGGGTGATATTGGATGAGAGTAAGGAATGACAGAGCTTGTATGCCCATTGTTAGTCTTATGGAGCATATTTAGAGAGTCGTAACAAGTGTTTTGGAGTTTCGTTCTTGCCACAAAATGGGCATTTGTGCTTTAGAATCCCTAAGCATTTCAATTGTTTCCCTACGGGCAAGGTTCCATGAATTAAGGACCGATCAAAACAAGATTTCTTGGTCTCTAGTGCCACTTCTAGATGGATCTTGGTAGATAAAACCAAGTCTTCTCCTTGGATTTGATTCTTCAGACTTTGTTGAGCTTGGCTTCATTCCCATGTTTGTTTGAAAGCCGTCTGTATCCATTAGTGGACATGTATTTCGTGAAATTTTTTCTTTGGTTCCATCTCCAATCTTTATACCAACCTTTTGGCCTTGGTAGGCCAAGCTTTAGAAAAAGGTTGTTTGCAATTAGCCTTCAAAACTTTCTAGAATAATCTTATTTGCCAAGCCAAACTTGAATTTTGCATTCAGGGTCCTCAATTTTTCCAATGTGTGGACTGATTATCATAGAGGTTGTTCAAGACTGGAATGCCTTTCTCATATAATAGTCTCTTTGCTAAGGACTAGGAATCTTCTGCTAATGACCTTCCCTCCCAAAGAACCATTATAGACCACCATAAACAATGGTTGTTGAAGGAAAGCCCAACCTTGAAGGAGTCACGTTTTCAAAGCAACTTGTGTTTGATGTCCTCATATGCTTTCCAAATAATTTTGGCTGCATTCCCCTTCACTTGGATGGGTATTCGAGTGGTTAATTAGGCTTGTAGGTTTAACTTACTTCATGTCTTCTGACCATAAAGAGTCCTTGAGGTGATGAAATTATCAAGCAGACTCTTCCAGGCCTCCTTTTTTTGATAACCCATTTGGCTCAAAGGGCTTGGACTTGTGTTTGGGTGGCCAAAATAACCATTCCTCCTTTTTCCCTAGGGGTGCAGTAGAGGCTCTAACTAACCCTATGAAAACCTTGTAAGGAGCACTTTATCTTTAGATGTCTTGTTTAAGAGCCGAGGGATGTTCCATGGCCTCTACAGGGACTCGAGTAGATCTTTATCGGCATTCTTTCGATACTTAGTTGATGTCTACGTCAAGGCTCTTATGGGACAACCACATATATTACCTCCTTTTTTCACTTAGTCCAAGACATTGGGGGGTAAAGTGCCTAGTCACCACTTCGTTGCATAGCACTAGGGCCATCCAATATTGCTCCTTGGCTTGCATCAATGGGCCCCAGACCTTGCCACATCGAGGACTCCTAGAAGGACCATACCCGTTTTGTAGGTTCGACATTGCAAGACACCCACTCAGAGATGCATTACTAGTTTCTTTCCTTTTACCAAGATTTCTTCAGTCTTGGATGTTAGGAGTGCTTTTACTTCTTCTTTAGACCTCAACCACCATCAAGAGCATTTTGAGGCCGCTCATGATTACTCCCCAGGGCCCTATCAATCCAAGCCACTCCTTGAAGGACATTATTCAATAGGCACTCAGCATTAACATCTACACTATTGATATGAATGACGAGTGAGGTTATCCCCCTCCCTTTTTCGTAGCCTTTTCACAACTATGCCTTATTTTTAGGTTATGCACCTTCATTAGTTCTCCCTCACCTTCAAGGGTCTTCTTTTTTGGGATAACCCACTTGTGCTTTTATGTCATTTGATTTCATGTTGCTTTGTAGTCATTGTCATATTAGGCTTGCCTTTTGCACCCTCGTCTTTTACTAGGATAATATTGTTGGTTGTATTCTCTAGCCCTTTTGACATATTTTGGTCTTTAGTGGACATAAAACAAATTTCAATTTCAATCTCAATTTTCTCTCACTCTTGCCATATAAAGGTTGTAATATGTGTAGTATTAGCAAAACCTTGTAAGCCCCTATAATGGTGATTGAGCGTTGCTTAATTGTTTATGGACTTGCTTGTTATCATTGAGTTTTATGTGGCTTGCTCAGATATAACAAAATGTCCTTGATATTAGTTTGAATTGACATGGGAAATGGTAATGCTTCAATTATGGCTCACAAGACTTGCTTGAAGTTGAGATATTAGATGAGATAGAGCAAGATAAGTGGACATAAATCTTTGACTGGAAGTGGTAAGGTGTAGGACTTGCTTGAGAAACAAAGAATTCCACGAATTAGAGAAATCTTATCTTAAATATATGAAACCTAAGCCACATTTTTTCAATATGAAAAAAGTCATATATGTATATATAAAACTCCCATTTGTAAGAGAGTCGAGCATGACCATTACATTGCAAAAGAAATTCCCAAAACTAAGGACATTTCCAAAAATATTTATGCTTGTTGATTGAATTTATATATAGAACTCTGATTTCTAAGAGAGTTCGGCATGACCATTATCTTGCAAAGGAAATTCCCAAAACTAAGACATTTCCATAAATATTTGCACTAGTTGATTGAGAATTCCAAAAACCTGTACATTTCTAGTACAAAAAAGATTCTAACATTGATATTCTACTATCCTATGTACTATGTATTGTGTACAAACTGAACATAAAATTGCTTTTGTATTCATTAAATTTGTTGACATGGCTAATATAATGTGATGTAGATTTAGGAACTTGGAGAATGCTTCTCCCTTTGTTGTAGGTGACATTTTCTCTTCCACAAAGACCGGGGGATGACACTTGTAGATGTCATCCACAAGGATTTCCTAGTAGTTGTTTGAACTCCTCTTCCTACCTCTCTTTCTATGTGCTCATGCTAGTAGAGCATATGTGTTGGAATTTTAAATTTTCTAGTTACACATTTACAATTACTTAATCCAATAGTAACTGTAGTAGGATCACTGAAAGATAGATAATCATAGATACAATAGAACACGAAGATTATCCTGGGAAACTCTTGTGGGGGAGAAAACCCAACAACCAAAATCCTCAATATAGATTCGTTCAACTAGTACAATGATGCGCTATAGCTCTCCAAGAAAGACCAAGACCAAAACACCAAAAGAACAAGACTTGTGCGCTAGACCTTCTTATGCGCTCCAAGATGCACACGAGAAGTGTGTGAGTGTGTGTCCAAATGAGAGGAACCTATCCTCTATTTATACAGAACAGTGTCTCTTGAAGAGACACGACTCTTGACCTAACAAACCCATAAAACAGGGCCGACTAGCCACAATGGGCCTTTTTACAATTATAAGTAAAATACCAATAATATAATAATTTAAGTTGAGCTGACTTGTACAATATAATTATAATAACATTTTAAAGGTTTGACTAAATCAAATATACAAGAATATCTTGCGTAGTTACACCAAAAATATTAACACTCCCTCTTAACAAGGAAGGTATTCTTTCCAGACACAGACTCCAAGTCTGATACCACACGAGCTCACATCCATTGACTGTTGAACATGCAAATCTATACATCCTCGGATGTCCATAGTGCAACATGGCTTCACCCCATGCAACCAAGGTCTGTGGGTAGCTCTCAATAGCTACAACATGTCCCCAGGACATCCACTCCCTGCGATGCATCAGTACCTGATCATGTGCAGTCTTGTCTCAGTGCCAACCCTTTTTAATGCTTGATGAGATTTTTCCATACTCAGTGCCAACCCTTTTTCATGTTGGATGAGTTCCACCTGTCACTCCCTCTGAAGAGGGACCACACCAAGCTTGTCCATGAAGTACTTGAACTTCGTCCTCGACAACGACTTGGTGAACACATCTGCAACCTGATCTTCGGTAGTCACGAACTAGAGCCTCACTGTTCCCCTCTGTACCATATCCCTGATATAGTAGTATCTGATCTCGATATGCTTCGACCTGTCATGGAACATCGGGTTCTCTAACAACTTCATGCAACTCTGGTTGTCACACCAAATGCAGGTCGCCTCCAATTCGAGACCAAAAAACCCAGACATCAACTTTCGAAGCCATACTACTTCTCTGCTCGTTGCACATGCTGCCACATACTCAACTTCACCCGTACTGAGTGTCACACATGATTACTTTTTGCTGCTCCACGAGACCATACTGGAGCCAAGACTGAAACAGTATCCGGAAGTGCTCTTCCGGTCAGGAATACTGTCGGCCCAATCTGAATTTGAGTATCCATACAATCCAAAATCATGGTCAGATCTATACCAGAGACCATGATCTAGAGTACCCTTAAGGTACCTCAACACATGTTTTGCTGCAACCAAATGAACATGTCTGGGCCGCTCCAAATGCCGACTCAAGGTGTTCACAACAAAACATATATTCGGTCTTGTGTTTGTCAAAGACATCAACAAGCCCACTATCTGCCTGTATAAGGTAGAATCCACAATCTCTGAAGTTGTATCCTGCAACAACTTAAGATTTGATACCATTGGGGTAACCATGGCCTTACAGTCCAACATCTTGAACGTCTTCAAGATTTCCACAACATACTTTCCTTGATTTAGGAAAATCCCATCTGATCTCTGCCAAACTTCTAGTCCTAAGAAGTAGTGCATCATTCCTAAATCTTTCATCTTGAATTTTGCAGCCAATTTTCTCTTACATTCAGTGATGAGCTTTTCCGCACCTGTTAGACACATGTAATCTACATACAACAATAGAATCACCGGTTCACCATCCTCAACCTTAAAGTAAAGGTTAGGATCTACACTACTCTTGGTAAAACCCAAGCTCATCAGAAAATTGTTAATCCTACCATACCATGCTCTAGGTGCCTGCTTCAATCCATATAAAGCCTTCTTTAATCTGCACACATGAGTCTCCCTGTCATGTGTCTCGAATCCAAGTGGTTGCTCCACATAAACTTCCTCTTTTATTTCACCATTTAAGAAGGCTGTCTTTACATCCATCTGTCGCACCTTCCATTTCATCATAGCGGCCAATGAAAGTATAGTCCTGATTGAGGTATATCTTGCTACGGGAGAAAAAGTTTCTTCATAGTCAATCCCTTCCTTCTGAGAGAAACCCCGGGCCATAAATCTTGCCTTATATATTTCAATACTGCCATCGACTGCGTGTTTCGTCTTGTAGATCCATTTCGAACTCACCACAGATTTTTCCTTTGGTTTGGGAACCACATCCCAGACATCATTCTACATAATGGACTGGTATTCCTTTGCCATGGCATCTTTCCATACTTGATTTTCTGTAGCCTCTTCATAATTGGAAGGTTCTGTATCTATTATGTCACACAAGCATTCCACGTAGCTGGAATACGGCTTCAGCTTCTTACTTTCCCTGAAAGATTTCTCTGGGGCATCGATTTTTTCTGCATCTCTGATAAGCTCTTGTGCCCAAGCTAGTCTTCTCTTGCGAGAAGGTATCTCGATTGGTTTATGAGGTTCTACCATGTCACGATCCTTTGGAATGACTTCCTCTGGTTCAATTGCCTTTGGAACTTTAGGAACTTCATTCTCTTCTTCACGTGCCTCTTCTGTACGAATCTGTTTGGATTTACTGAAAGCTGCATTCTCATCGAAGGTTACATCTCGACTGATCTCCACTTTTCGGTGACCGGGAATGTATATCCTGTAAGCCTTCGATGTGTCACTGTAACCAACAAATATGCCCTTTCGTTCGAAAGGGTCCAACTTTGTCCTCTTTTCCTTGGGGACGTGAACAAATATAGGGCAGCCAAATATTCTGAAATGGTTGACTTCCGGCTTCTATCCTGAAAAACATTTCCTTGGGTGTATTGTTTTCAAGCACCTTGCGGGGACTTTTATTCTGCACGTACACTTTCGTCTTCGCTGCTTCTACCCACAGATGCATAGGAAGATCTTGATCATGGATCATGGCCTTTACTACTTCCATGATTGTCCAGTTCTTCCTTTCAGCTATTCCATTTTGCTGAGGGTTATAGGGAGTAGAAAGCTCCCTCTTAATCCCAATTTCCTTGCCATACTCCTTGAATTCTTCTGAGGTGAATTCAGCTCCATTGTCTAATCTCAAGGTCTTAATCTTCCACTTTGTCAAGTTTTCTACCAGAGCCTTGAACTCTTTGAATTTGCCAAGAACTTCATTCTTTGCTTTTAACAAATAAATCCAAGTTTTACGTGAGTAATCATCAATGAAAGATACATAATATACATACCCACTTAGTGAAGCTGCTGACATCGGTCCACATGCGTCTGAATGCACGATGTCCAAAACTCCTTTGGCTCTGCTATCGCTATTGGGAAAGGAGTGCTTCACGTTCTTGCCTTGTGCACATCCTTTTCACACACCATCTGGTTCTGCTTGGATTTCTGGAAGACCTGTCACCATTTCACTCACAACCAGAAGAGCTTTGTAGTGTAGGTGAGCAAATCTCCTATGCCATAGTTCAATGGGATTCACAATATCATGAACCATTGCGGAGTCTGAATGTCCTTTTAATTTGTAGAGTCCTTCTTCAACTCCAATCATCAGTGCATCATCAAGGGTCTTCCCTCTAGGCCACATAAGAACTTGACCATCAATAAATGCTACTCTAAATCCTTTCTTGTCCAATGCTGAAATTGAGAGAAGATTCTTCTTTAAACCTAGAACATAGAAAACTTCCTTCATCTTCATTGGCTTGCCTGAATTTAACTTGTAGGAAGCTTCTCCAACACCTTTGATTGGATACTGATAGTCATCACCCAATTTCACCTTGTGAGGTGAATCTTTATGAATAAGTTTAGATAAGGAGTCTTCATAGCCTGTCATGTGCTTGGAAGCACCAATGTCTATCAACCAAGTGTCACTTCCATGAGTAACACTACCTGTGAGGGCTGAGATAAGAACATAATCCTCATCACTTGATTCATCTTGATTTGCAACCTTCTTGGGAGGCTCATCATCTTCAGCTGTGTGAGCTTGATGCCTCTTACTTCCTTTCTTATTCTTAATTTCCATAATGAGGGGGCAATCCCTAACAAAGTGTCCCAATTCCTGACAATAGTAACATTTAATCTTTGAGTTGTCTCTTTGACCCATCTTAAACTTCTTAGGTAAAGAATGCTCCTTCTTGTTCTTAATTTTCCTGGTGTGGGTAGCTAGGGCTTGATCTTCATCTGGCATCTTTTCTTCTCTTGCAGCTGTCGTAACTTCTTCCTGGTTACAATCTTCCCAAAGCCTACTGAACTTGGGAAGCCTTTTTCTTAAACAAATTCCTTGGATGAATGCATCCCATGACCTTGGGAGGCCATTCAAGGTAGTCATCACCATCTCTTCTCCTTCTACCGAGTCACCAATGGCTTCTATTTGCTCCTTGATTTGATTCACTCTTGAGAAGTAGGAGTGAATGGTTTCTGAGTTCTGCATTTTCACATTATTCAATTGAGATCTCAGAGTCATTCTTCGATTTATGTTGCTTTCCTCAAACAGATGAGTTAAGGTGTCCATCATTTGCTTTGGAGAAAATAATGATGATATATGATGGATAAGGTGGTCCTTAATGGAGTCAACAATAATCCTTTTTGCTCTCACCATGTCCTTCTTATATTTTGCCTTAGCTTCATCTCCTTGAGGTTCTTGAACCTCTTCTATAATGAACTTATCCAATTCATGTTCTTCAAGGAGGGTTACTCTGWACTTCCAGGCCCTGAAGTTATCAGCTCCATCTAAGTTCTCGTCGATCTTTATTYGGGTAGTCATCCTTCCTTCTAATGGTCTTGGTTTGTCCRACAACTGTCTCTAGACTGAAAACGACTCCCTTTTAGGCTTCTAGATCTGCAACTGGCTTCTATTTAGGCYTGCTCYGATACCATGTTGGAATTTAAAATTTTCTAGTTACACAATTACAATTACTTAATCCAATAGYAACTGTAGTAGGATCACTGAAAGATAGACAATCAMAGATACAATAGAACACAAAGATTATCCTGGGAAACCCTCGTGGGGGAGAAAACCCAACAACCAAAATCCTCAATATAGATTCATTCAACCAGTATAATGATGCGCTATAGATCTCCAAGAAAGACCAAGACCAAAACACCAAAAGAACCAGTCTCCAAGACTTGTGCGCTAGACCTTCTTTTGCGCTCCAAGATGCACAAAAGAAGTGTGTGAGTGTGTGTCCAAATGAGAGGAACCTATCCTCTATTTATACACAACAGTGTCTCTTGAAGAGACACGACTCTTGACCTAACAAACCCATAAAACAGGGCCGATTAGCCGCAATGGGGCTTTTTACAATTATAACTAAAATACCAATAATATAATAATTTCTGTTGAGCCGACTTGTACAATATAATTATAATAACCTTTTAAAGGTTTGACTGAAACAAATATACAAGAATATCTTCCGTAGTTACACCAAAAATATTAACAGTATGTTTCCTAGAGGAGTGTTTGCTTTCTCCTGAAACCTTCACAAGCACAGAGAATTCTGCCCATTGAGTCTTATGAGGCACTATCCAAATTCACACATGGCATAATAAATCTTCTCATTTCATACCCAATTTATGATGTTAGTTTACTTGTTGCTCCAAACCTATTCCCCTTTAGTTGCAATGAGTCACGCAAAGAGTGTTTGACTTTTGCTAGAGAGAGGGTGCATTAATGGTAGAGTGTCTCAATGAGAGTGAGTTTGTCTTACAAGCCTCTTTAACTACTTTTTGGAGAGAGTCTCAACAAGGGCACTCTCTCTTTTCAAGTTCAACTTTTTTGGGGTTGTTCTACTACGCAATGGGATGAGTTGGAGATGAATTTGAGACAAGACAAGGGTGACAAGCCTAAATCCTCCCTTTGCTTTATGAAGCATGCATGCATTGATTCTACCCTAAGTATAGCTTAGGTGGCATATGTACAACTCCATTACATTTTTTGATGTTCGTATCATCAAATTTCCTTTTATTGGTAGAATGACTTGGGGTTGGTGCCATAATGACAACAAAGTAAAGAATCACTAGTGTCATAGATCACAAAGGTTGGTGGGCCTCAACTTGGAACCCCCCGCCCCTTGGAGACCACACTTGTAACCACAAAAGATCATCTTGGTGACCATTTTCCACTATGGGAGGGGGGCTTAAGGAATTATTTTCCTTTCTGGCAATTGCTTTATTCGTGAGGCAATCTACCACTTGATTGGACGTCCTTTTGACATACTCAAACCTTCAATGATCCAAGAATTTAATAGTTTTGTTGTCGAGATGGTCAATTACTACTTTAGAATCACCTTCATAAATGACCTTCTTAATCCTTGTTTTATTGCCTCAATGTACATCATCCGGTTTGCTAGATTTGAAGCATAGAGTTAGAATTTAGGTGAATTTTAAAGCCCTAAGTAAATTCGTTGAACTTCTATACAAATTCAATACCCTCTTCAAGGGGTATTTAACAAGTCAATAGATGAGGTCACCATTGAATGAAGGTGTCAATTTATGAGTGATTATGATGATCCTTTTGAGAATTTGACCAACAAATGACAAGGCTCAAGTCACCTTCTTAATCTCTTAACCTTGAACTTTCATGAGAACATGTGTTCCTACTATCCTTTGGCTATCAATGTGGTGTCCTATAGCTCATTTGTCAAGGTTAAAGAGATATTGGTTTACAATCAACCATCAACATGATTTCTTACCATTGATTCGTTGGGGACCCAAAATTGCCTTTGCTGTGTTACTTTCACCCCATGATGCTTTGCATAATGTACAGTGCTTTGCATATTATGTGATAAGAAAATACAAAGAAACCATTATAGAAGACCGTGGAATGCACTAGAAAGAAATAAGTGGCAAGAAGACCAAGTCGACCCATTGGAACATTTGTAAAGGCTACAAAAGAAATAAAATAAAGTTAAAGGACAAAAATGACAAGTTGGCCCTGCCAGTAAAATAAGGTGACTTGATTAGTATAAATAAAGGCAAGTTCATTTCATTATTACACATTCACTCAGCTCCTCTACCAGTGTGCAAGTCTAGTAGCAGTTGCAATGTAGTTGCAGTAGAAATTCCAATTAATTCTTCAAGGAGCATCTTAGCAGTTGTTTTGGTGGTGCTTTATCTTTGTTTAGTGATGCGCCATGCTTGAGGGTACTTCCTCGCACTAGGGCACAACTTTCTATGTGCTTGGATTCTGGTGATGTATTCATGAACTTGGATTAAATTTCTTCTAGAGAAAAGTTGCTAGGTTTTTCTCCCGAGTTTGGGTTTTCCCAGGATAAATCTTGTGCCTATTGTGCATGGCTATCTCTCTGTGATTTTGTTATTTCCGTTGCAGTTTTATTTCAGTTGAAATTTTCAATGTGTAATTATTCTATGATAACAGTGACATTAAAATTTGTTTGAAATCATAAGGTAATAATTATCAGATCTGGAAATTAGAAAAATCAACATGGTGTCAGAGCTTTGTTGAGATTTGCCGCTGCACAGTTTTGTCAAGATCATTGAGCATTCATTGCAAGTCGTTGGGACAAATTTTACCACAGAGCAACTCGCCTTGCTTTAGTGCACCTACTGGTGCTCTCAGATTGACATTCCGTCAAAGTTGAAATTTTAGGGTTTTCATGCTTGTTGACATTTTCCTTGACATTGAACCTTTTGTTTCAGATTTTATGATTTCTTTTTGTCAAGATGGTGGATAGTCTAAGAGTTGGAGGCAACAGTGGTGATGTCTCCTATAATGTATGACATCTCGAAATCAAATGGAACAACAACAACAAGACTCTAGGTTTGCATATCAAGTTTGATATTTTATATCGCTGCTTCTTAAGTAAATGCTGTAACTGGAACAACAACCTTTAGAGGCATATTACTACTGAGTACTTTTGTTATCAAATGTTTAGTAACACTTGAATATTGTTGGTACGATGATCATTATGTAAATGCTCACTGTTTAGTACTAATGATATACTTGTTCACAAACATAATTGATCTCTTTCCTATCCTAGTAACCCTATGGACATTACAGTGGTTCCAACCCCTTTTGGCAAGGTTAAATTCCATGGAGGTTACCATGGAGATGTTCTTGTTCCAGGCAGGTTACTATGGAGGAATGATTGGTCACAACACTGGAAGAGTGTTGTTCTTGTTCTTGTTCCGAGCAGGTGACATGTGATAGCTCTGAGAAGGAGCTATAGTGACGGTTGCAAGTGGCAACAAGTTAGATGGTCTTTGGTTTGAGACATGGAGCAGACTATCCAGACATGGATTTGTGGACATGACAGTATATAGCCATGTACCGAAGGAGAAGAGGACAAATTTAGAACCTTTTGGAAAGAAGGATACCTTTGTGGGATACAAAGAGTCTCATATGGAGATTGATATTGAGGAGCAAGAGGCTCCGAAGGATGGTTGTACAAATTACTCTAGTCCAATTTTCCATCCTTCAAACTATTAAGTGGAGTCGGTAGAGCCAGCAGGGCCAGTGGATCTACCTAGAGATGTTGCAGTGACCAGTAGAGGCCAGCATGGCTTCGTGACACTTATTTAGAGAGGCTTGCAACTCTTAGTGATACTTTCAGGGAGAGCAAACGACCTCAAAGTTTCTCGAGTTACATAGAGTCACAGTTATGAGGAGGAGCAGGTGGCTCCACCAGTGTTGAGGTAGGTGGCCCCACCAAGTACCAGCTCAGAAGGAGCCAGAGTTTAGAGGGAGTCAACCCTCAGGATCCAGTAGGGAGGAGCAACCTTCCAGGATAGTTCATAGGAGATTAGACTTCAGAGGAGGTCAATAGATGCAGAGGGAGCAGATGGCTCCAAAGATTGTCAAGTTTCAGAGGGAGCATGTAGACTCAGAGTGAGCTTGATCTTAGAGAGAGTCAGTTGGCTCAGAGGGAGAGCCGATCATTCAGATGGAGTTCCCCCTTAGGTTCAGGTGGGAGAAAGCCATCTTCCAAGACTGATAGACATGTGTTATGAGTTGATGAGGCCAGACAAAAGCTTCAGAGGCAGGAGGCTTCTAGGAGATGTGAGACCTCCTAGGAGGATCCACTTGTTTCAATAGGCTTTGCTACAGTAACAAAGGAGGTAGCCAATCAAGAGGACTGGGGTATGGGTTTTGCCTTAGTCACAGAGGGAGCAACCAGTGAGGTAGAATGGACAACAGGGTTTGCTTCAGTGACAGAGGGAGTTGGCCTCAGAGTTCGAAATGGAGGATCTTGGTTGGATGTACTATTTCTTGGGATTAGAGATGTGACAAAGATCAGATGAGATCTTCCTCAGTCAGGGGATACTGATGAGGTTTGATATGATGGATTGCAAGTCCATGGCTACACCTATGGAGACAAATTCGAAGAAGTTGAGTGATTCTGCTTCATATTCAGATTTGGTGGATCCCACGATATACAAACAACTGATTGGATCCTTGATGTACCTGGTTAACACCTTGCCAGATATTTGCTTTGCAGAGAGCATCCTGAGCCAATATTTGGTTGAAGCCAAGGCAGTTCCATTGGGTTGCAACGAAGCATGTGCTGAGGTACCGACATGGTACAATTGGATATGGTTTGTCTCAGGTGGTGAAGTGAGGCTGTAGGGATATACACATTCCGATTGGGCAGGGAGTGCAGTAGACAGATTGAGCACCTCGGGGTGCTACTTCAGCTTGAGATCAGTTCCGATTTCCGGGATAAGCAAGAAGCAGACTTCTGTAGCACTTAGTACAACAGAGACAGAGTATATCACATCCAGTGTTGCAAGTCATGAAGTAGCGTAGCTTCAGAAGCTTCTTGCAGGACTTCATTCGAGACATGGTGCAGAAGGGAGTGGTGAAGCTTCAACACATATCCACAGATGAGCAGATAGCGGACATTCTCACCAAGCCTCTGTCCAAAGCGAAGTTTGTTTACTTCAGGGACAAGCTTGGCGTGATGCAAAATGTTTCCCTCACTAAGAGGGAGTGTTGATGTTTTGCAGCATTGGGCAGACATTCTCTTGGGATTGGTCATGGTGATTTGACTAGTGGAGAATGGCCATGGCGTAGTCTTTGAAGGACAGAAGACTTGAGGTGCTGATCGTTCTCCAGGAGGCAATATCGGGCAGACATTCACTCACCGGGGTGTACCTGTGGTGAATGGTCCAGGCGTAGTCTTCAAAGGACAGAAGACTCGAGGTGCTAGTGTTCCTCTAGTGTGTGGTTGCATCGGGCGTCATTCTCCCAGGATTGTTAGTGTTAAATTATTGAGCTTGATTCAATATGCGGATTATTTCTTCAGTTTCTTGAACGCTTTAAACAAAATTTGATTTATCAACCAGTAAAATGTACATTCGAAATGATGAACAGAAGTAGAAGAGGAACTCAAATAGAATCTCACACATGCACACAAATTTACCTTGGGGAAACCCTATACAGGGAGAAAAACCCCAGCAAACAATCTTCCTTTATTGCAAGTAATATGTAAGATTAATTACAATAATCCACCATGAAAATACCTGTCTGTTAGACCAACAAACAAAAAGACTTTTACCGACTTTTACCGCTGATATAAACAGCCCTATTTGCTGACTTTTATTGCTGATATGGACAGCTCTGTTCGCTGTCCTTTATTGCTGATATGGACAGTCCTGTTCTCTGTTCTTTATTGCTGATATGTAGAGCAATATTAGCTGTTGCTTACTACTGATATACACAGTACATCACA
>ML790793.1:45369-65292 GCA_009831015.1 Picea engelmannii | reverse complement strand
TAACACCATATATTAATCCTTATGGAAGGATAAAACCATTCACCTAGTCAAATCAGCATGACTAATAGGAGAAAGACTGCCCCTGGGCTATTCACCACTAGCCAAATCAGCATGGCCCCGTGAGTGAATGTATCATTCTCCCTTGGTCAAATCAGCATGACCAATTTGGGAGGACGTCTGCCCGATGCTGCTAACTGGAGAAACATCAACAATATTAGCTACCTGCTTTCACTGACTTGACAAGCTACCATTGACCGAATTTATTTATGTTGGGAAAATATTTTCAATTAAGTTCAAAATCATTCATAAAATTCCAATAAAATTCATGTTACATGAGGTGAAAATAAAAAACAAAACCAAAAAAAACTTAAAACATAATGATCTAATTATAAATTATAATTTTATCCTATGTTTATACACCATAGTTTAAAACATAATTTCAATAATTTGAAAATTTTGAGATATGTATTTTCTCAAAACATAATGGTGAATTTTGCCATATCCTTTTGCACTGGCAATTTTTTTCAAATTCTGTTGTCCCAAATTTGAACATGAATCAGGTGACTTAGTTCTCAGCTACGAGGGGTATGTACCAAAGTTACATTTATTGTCTCTGCAAATTTATCGCCAAGGATTCAGAATATAACTTATCAGCAATGTCGGGGAAAAATCAGAAAATATTTGGAAACTTGAAAAACTACAAAAATAATCATTGTTTTTTCAATTTTTTAAACATCTAAAACAACAACAACATCAAACAAACACATTGCTACATAAATATGAAAATAAAACTGATATAGAAGATGCATAAGATGTCAAGTGGTGCATCACACATTGATATTGAAATATGATATCTGTTCTGAGCCATAAGTCCTGACAGGATGATACAAAATCACATCAAAACAAAAATAAATGTATCTCATGAGATGAATCATGGCAATGAAAACAACAGATTTATCTTTGTTTGCTTGATGGAAAATGGTCACAGTGTCCTCAGACTTCAATCTCCTAACTCACTTTTGCAAAACGAGGGTTAAAAGACAAGAATCCAGTTAGAAGGCGAGATTGATGTGGACAGGGTGATAATTTCCATCGACTCGTGATAATTACTGAAATTATCGCGATAATTTCAAGAGATGAAATCATCGCCGATATTATCGGCTTGGAGAATGACTCGCAATATATCGTGATATGGGAAATATATCTGTGATAAATGTAACACTGGTATGTACACATCGATAGACTTACTCAGTTAATTGCTTTGTGGAGGGAGTCGCTTGTCCCACAAACAAGGGGGTCTCGTACATCAATTCGGTGTCTGGCTAGGCCATGACCTTAAAATTAAACTATTATTATATATATTCCAACTTAATACATCATGCCAGGATATAATTCCACTTTGGCTCATGATGATGAAAATATTCATGCAATAATTAACACCAACCGCACATGTAATCCAAATAAATGTCACATGTAGCATTATCATGCTTACAAGTTTACAACCATATGCAAGGACATGGAACACAAAACAGAAATATACTATTCAGCTGTGTATTAGGTCTTCAGGAAAAAACTCTTAAACAATCCTAGAGTTGGTAAAGATTATGTTGGAATTCAGTCAAATCTCAAAAACAATCCTTCTAGTCTTAGGTCGTTTCTCCACTTAAGCTGGTTTCTACATAAGTTTGTACCAAAAATGTGGGTTGTAGTTCTTTTTCTCATACAATTGTTACTTGTATGACGTAATCCAATTCCAGTAGTGCTGCAGGCTACAGTCTCTTCTCCATGTCTTGGTACTTGGTAGATTGCAGTCCAGTTATGTAGTGTGCAGTCCTGACTCTCAAGTATGGTATGTGTAGTCCAGTTCTGGAATAATAGGTTCAGGCTGCTGCTCAACTTTCACATTTACTGCAAAGTGCAGCCCAAATATACATGTTGTTTGCTCATAAATGTACCATTAATGTAGGCCACATTCCATTTATGCCTCGATTTTGTTGGTCACTTTTCTCACAAGCAAGTCTCTCCTTGTTTAATGTAGATCACTGTTCACAAAAGCATAAAGACAATGGCGATTGTAGATTGCCGCAGCATAGCAGGTGACCACCCTACTCATTCAGCAATAGATTTGCCATAAACATGCAATAATTGCCCAGAAACAATATCACAAGTGAACCACTTGTACAGAAGGCTTGCTTTCCTTTAGCTTGACGAACCAGAACTATTGCAATAATTGCTCATGCATGCCAATGAATGACGAGGAAGTGAGAAAATGGGGGGCATATAAGCTACTCTTTCCTTGACACCATCTTGGCCAACATGTAAATATCCAAGTAAACTTCATTTGTGGGGCTCTTAGACAATGGTAATGCCCCTAATAGGACTGGCCAGTTTAGAAATTAGTCTCTATGGTTGTTTTCTTGGATAATTGTGAGCTCCTTTTCCAAGCCATTACTCTAATTATGGTTGTTGTGCCTCATTACTCTTGATTTTGGTAATCAAATTATAAGGAATTACTGCTTATATGTCTGGACTCTGAGCTGATAGTTGCTTGTGGAGTCTGGACCAATATCTTTACCTGTAAGCAAATAATTTCACTTGTAGGCTAAGAGACAGGACAGAGTTGGTTAGGCCCACATGTCATGTATCAGCGTGGTGGACACGTTGATACACATGACACACTGCCCTAGTGTGTTGGACGTGTGTTTGGGATTGTGTTTTGTTTCAGGACACATGCGAAACGTGTGTCTGACACCTGCCCTAGCATGTCCCAACGTGTCAATAAATGTGTCCCAATATGTTATTGATGTAGTTCTATTTTTTAAATGTTCAAAATATTGACATTTTTATGTCTATATTTTATCTCTGTAAACTATATATATGTATACCCCCATGTCGCATTTCGGGAGGTCTACATGTCCCGTGTTAGACACCTGTTTCTGCGTGTCCTCGTGTCATCTGAATTAACATTAACATGCAGGTATGCTCTCTTCTATATGGAAGCATCTGATTTATGTTCTTTGTTTATAACTTAGCCATTTGCCTGGGTGTTATAAGGATTAGTTTGTATTTTAACTTCATTTGACAATAATATTCAGACCATAAGATAGTTTGGGCCCAGGCTAAACACTTAATTGTTGTGGTGCTGCTATCTCAGTAGAGGCGAATTATGCAAGTCCTTTATAGGCATAAAAATTGCCTGTAAGTTCATGCAGACGTTAATGTGCACTGTGCTTGTAAGCTCTGGGTGAGCATGTACATAGTTTGTATGTTATTGAAAGGGCACCGAGTTCTTTCTATGTGTGGTTGGATATTAGATTGTTGTTTGTCATGCATAGGCCCCTTATTGTTCTAACGACCAACAATGCTATTATGATTTATCTCATACCACATCAACCCTATCCCTCAAGTACTTGCTGGTCTCCATGAGACTTTTGAGGAGCCCCAGTTCCAGATCCTAGTATTGATCATACCAGACATACCAGTTCTAGGAGGTCCCAGCGATGGACTTGCTCTGCATAAAGTACTGTTCCTCATCTCTGCCTGAGCAGCCAGTCTTCTCTTCAGAGATTCTTTCCCTCAACCTTGGATGTTAGGTATGATGGACCTCATCGGTTGAGGACTCCACCCAAGATTACACAGACAGGCCCACTCAGCCCTGGATATTCACCAGACAACATCATCAGGCAGTGCATTGGTCCCTTCAAGATAACTGATGACTCAGATGGGGAACCATCCTCTCTCTCTCCTCATTCTGCTTCTGCACTACTTTTTATTTTTTATTTACTAGTTAATTATCACTTTCTCTACTTTTAGTAGAGTAGTGATAGGAGTTGCTTTTGCACTCCTACTGTATATTCACAGTGGCTGTACTTTTGAGTACCATTGAACATCTTTGTGGTCACTCATTGGACGTTAAGAAAATTATCTTATTCTCTCTTATCTTACCTACATTTTTACATGATTTTCAGCCAGCAGCATCCCAGGTATTTGATGAGTATAGGTTATACCGGAGATAGGTGGTGACTGTTACATTGTAATCTTTGTTTTTTGGCAACCTGCCACATTTTGCTCTCAGCATTTACCATCCATAGATGGTTCGCAACATATCTTCTATGTAGTAGTACAATCTTTCAATTTGAACAAGTCACTTGATATCCATTCAAGGTTTCCAGGTCACAGTTCTCCAAAATTGAGTAAAACAGGTAAGGCACTTGGTTTTTCTATTTCTTTGTCAAACCCTCTTTAGAAGTGTGCATCCTGGGCTAAATTTCCAAGTTTTCGAGGTCATGATCTTGCAGGAGCATATTTTCTGCATTCCAGTTCTTTTGTCAGGGAATGGAAAGAGCTGGAAGATTGTTGAGTATTTCATTTCAGTAACAGAATTGGATATGTTTGTGAATATGCGGAATAAATTAGAAATACAGACAGATTCTATAAGCAAAGTTTTTGTTGCTAGTTGAAGCAAAGATTTCTACAGTTGACATTTATGAATTTGTGAGAATCCTATACTTGTTTATTGGGTCCTCCAAGTTTTCAGAGGTTGAAGGGACTGCCAAACTACCCTTTTCTTTGCATTTAAAAGTTAATTTTCTTATTATTTTAGGATCAATACTATCATTAGCTGTGGTTTCCATACTAATGAGAGTTTTGTCTGCTGTTTGAAATAGATGCCAGTACACTGGGAGCTGGATCCAAGGTAGTCAACAATTATATGCTTTACCAATTGATAGTGGGTTTTGTTTATGTTTTCCTTTTCAAAAATTAAAGATCAGAACAACAATTTGATCTATGATGTAGAAGAAGCAGATATCTGTCTGTTGTAATAATAATGATGCTCCGTTGAAAAGATAATGAACATTCTCTTGTCCAAAGATATTTCTTGATTTACTGTCTGACATTATATCAGGAACTGATCCGTTATAAATTGTGTGTCAATCATACAGTCAAGTGAAACAGAAGCAGCAGATACATCAAAGTGAGTATTCTTCCTGGGCAAGAGGTGCCATAGCATTTTGTGAATTATGGTCCTTCGTATTTCTGTAATTGCGTTAAGCATAAGTTTTACCTGTAATTATATTGTCCTTTTTCAGGAAAGAATTGTTAAGAGCCATAGATGTGCGGCTCATGGCATTACAACAAGAGTTAAGCATGGCTTTTGCTCGAGCTTCTGCTGCTGGTTTTGCAATAGAACACATGGCAGGTCTTATTGTATTTGCAGATCGCTTTGGAGCAAATCGTTTAAAGTAAGCTTCCCACCTGTGCCCTAGGGAGAAAAGGAAGAAAGGAAAAAATGCATTTCAATAATACTAAGCTATGTTAATTCTGCAAATCTATTCATGCTAACAGGGATGTGTTCTCCACAGAGATGCATGTAGCAAGTTTATGTCCCTGTGTCAAAAACGACAGGATTTGTTCCCATGGAGAGATGATGCAGACACCCGATCTTCAGGATCTGACATGTCCATTGAGAATGGTACAGATGGAGAGTTGGCGTTGGATTCTTCATCTGATCCTTTACCCAAGAAAGGTGATAAACCTTCTGGCTATTGGTCTTATGCCCAAGGTGAAGGCAGGGACATGGTGTATGGAAGTCAAACTTCATCTTCTACTGCAGCACGGCCTCAGGAGGATCAGCAAGGCATTAAACCATCTCATTCTCGAGCACAATCCATTGATCATCACGAAAGCATCTTCTCTTCTGCTGGTGGGGCTAATGTCATCAACAGCCGGGAAAGCATGTTAAGGACAAAAAATTCCCTTTTCAAAGGTGATGGCATGAACAAACCAGTTACTGAGGCAAGTCCTGAATCTTTAAAGATGGGCTCAGATAACCTCAAACAATCTCAAGATGGCACAAGCAGACTACAGTTGGCTTCCCCTGGCAGAACATCCTCTTCTCCAGCACAAGGAGTTCAGACAGGGAGAAGTGGATCTGGAGTGATTAAAAATAGTAGCCATGTGGATGATCAGTCTCGTAGAGTTAGGCATTCAAATAAGGAAAATAGTGACAGCGACACTGAAAGTAATGGTGGTGACAAACACGAGCCAGAGCCTGTTCAAAAATCCCAGCCCTCCAGAAGGCTTAGTGTTCAAGACCGCATCAACCTCTTTGAAAGCAAGCAGAAGGAACAACAACGAGATACAGGCGATGGCATCAAAAAAATTGGAAAGGGAGAAAACAAAAAGATATCATCTGAAAGTGGCAATTCTAGTGCCATAACTGAGAAGGCTGTTCTTAGGAGATGGAGTGGAGCTAGTGACATGAGTGTAGATCTGCCCCCTTCTGGACAAGCTAAGAGTGAAAATAGCAAAGAGGTCACCTCGTCAGGTGTCAGGAATGGTTCAGAAGTATATGTTACTGCATCAGAAAACAGTGTGCAGACAACATCCACAGAAGGGGATCAGGGCCAAATTGAGGGGTCAACTCCTCAGAGTGAATTTAGACCACTAGCTAACAGCCGAAGCATGGTAGAGGAAAGGAAAGATGTGGGCTCACGCTTCTCATCTCCTCCCAAGGTGAGAGGACATCAGCGTGCCTGGAGTACTGCTTCAGATTATTCAGAATCCTTCAGCGACCATCAAATAACCAAACCCAGCAGTAACGTATGCTCTGGGGAACAAGTACCCAATATTATTAAGCAATCTGTACCACCTATGCAAATAAAATTGCAGTCATCCATGAACTCATTACAAGACGCAGCTGTAATATCTCCAGAAAGATTTAGGAGGAGTGAATCTTCTAAAACTGCTGGGCAGGTTTTAGATGCAATGTATTATTCTTCGAATAAAAAACGGACTGGTGCGGCTAGCCAGGGATCAGATATACTTGATGGTTCTGTAGACACAAAACGGACAGGAGTTACTAGGCAGGGATTGGATGTAGCTGATGGTTCCATAAATGGCAAAAGGTTTGGAATTGGTAGGGAATCATCAGATGTAGTTACCAGTTCGATGAACATGAAAAGATCTGGAGAAGAGGAACTGATGCCCAAAGTCAAGCAGTCCAAAGGAAATCAGGAACTGAATGAGGAGCTCAGGGAGAAAGCCAATCAATTGGAAGCAATTTTTGCTGCCCACAAGCTAAGAAGTCAAGCTGCTATGGGGTCTTTAGATGAACCAGTGATTCCAGGAAAGAAAGAATCCTCCTCAATTGTCAAATCTGAAACACAGATTGCTAAAGAGCAAATGTACATGGTACCAAGGGATTCAAAATCAGAAACTGTTAATTTTACAAGTGGAGAGCCAGAGAGATTCTTGTCTGTGCCAGTTCAGAATGTTGGGAGAGAATCGCTGGGAAGCTCATGGAGCAATGGGGTAGACTTTGATATGCATGCATTGATAAACATGGCTGGGCACAGTCACTTTAACAATTCTGATAGGAAACTGGGGTTAAATGATGATAGGACTTCAGAGGAGCTTAGAGGGAAATTCTATGAAATATATACAGAGAAACGGGATGCAAAGCTCAGGGAGGAATCAATCACTAAAAGAGCTCAGAAGGTAGCAAAACTGAAAGCTATGCAAGAAGCCCTTGAGCGTAGCAAAGCTGAGATGGCTGCCAGGACTGCAAGATCCTTGGAAAAGCAAGATCCCATAGTCCAGGCTCGATTCCGTGCTGAAAAATTAAGGTCTTTCAATGTCCGAGCCACAGAGAATAGACAACAGCAGGTAAGTTTTTCAATTTTGTAGGCATGCCATCAAGTTTTGTCTGTTTCCACAATATGTGCAGTTTTCTGTCTAGTCTAGCTTGGGCACTGGTTATTCCTAATGTTTTTAGGTTTTCGAGCAGTTTGAAGTGGAGCAAAGCGACGATGAGGAGGACACTAATGATGTGCACGAGCAGGCATTATACAGACAGGATAGGATAATGACATATAATAGTCCGAGTCCTGCTGATACACGTTCACCTTATGCATCAAAAGAGCCACCAAAGCCCAGTTCTGGGAAGAAGCTTTCATCGAACAAAAGTATGCCTCCAACAACAACACGTAATTCAATGCCCTTGACATCTCCCTCACCAAGATATTCCATTCCCGCTAAAGTTCCGAATATGAGCAATAGTTCTTCAGGCCGGCGCAGGGGTCATGAAAATCCTCTAGCTCAGTCTGTTCCCAACTTTGCTGATCTAAGGAAAGAGAATACAAAGCCCTCCTCTGGCCGAACAGGTTCAAGCTCAACCCTGGAAAAAGTTGGTGGTGCATCTCGTGGACAGTCCAAGAGTGGCAATCGCAGTAAAAGTGGTAATGAAGATTTTTCTCTTGAGGCAAATGGGTCTTTATCTGTTGCACGGTCAGTGAACAGCAAGGAAGAAAACCCACGCCGTAGCCAATCAATGAGGAAAAGCTGTGCAAGTGTGAGCGAGCTGAAGGATATATCTGCTCCAACTTATGATGAAGCAGTTTTGGCTCCTTTAAAAGTTAGTAAGGAAACATCTGAACCATTCTTCTATGGTAAAGGGACAAAGAGAAATGCTGGTGCTTCATCAGAGGCGAAACCTTTTCTCCGAAAAGGCAATGGAATAGGCCCAGGTGCTGGACCAGGCATTGCCAAAATGAAAGCATCTCTGGTTGCTGAAAGCTTGAAAAATACAGAGGACGAAGATGAAGCTGATGTGCAAAATGGAGAGGAAATTGTAGATGAGTTGGGAAATGTACAATCACTTGACACTATTGGAGGCATTGCAGAAGAAAATGAACTAAATAAACATAGAGCTAATGTGGTGATAACTTCAGATGCTCAGGGTGATTCAGATACATCTCAGAATGAGCTGGAAGTAAAAGAAGAGTTGAATCAAACAATTGATAAATCAGATGATGGTGTCTCTGATTGTGAGACAATTTCTCAAACTCCATCACAAGTAAATGATTCAGGTTTCTCTGCTTTCCAAGCGCCATCTTCGTTTAGTACAAGAAATCAAGGATACAATGGAGAAATGGCTTCAAATTCAGGGAGCAGGACAGGGCATGTCACATCACTCCCACAGAAGTTTGCGCAGCCTCCAGCATTGCACCTATCTTCTGGTTCGACCCATTTCAGTCCTTCCATGACTGTGGGGCTAGATTCTCCAGTGGATAGTCCAGCATCATGGAACTCACATATGCATCATTCTCTTTCTCAGATGTTGGAGGTATCTGATTTTGATGCATCTGCAGACTCTCCTATGGGAAGCCCTACATCTTGGAATTCCCATTCTCTTTCCCAGATGGATACTTCTGAAACTGACGCCGTCAGAACACGCAAAAGATGGGGCAGTGCCCAGAAGCCTGTTTTGGCAGTGTCTCAACAAGTCCACAAAGATGCCCCCAAGGGATTCAAGAGGCTTCTGAAATTTGGTAGAAAAAGCCGTGGTTCTGAAACTGTTATGACAGATTGTGTTTCGGCCTCTGCTACATCTGAAGGGGACGATGACACAGAGGATACAAGGGATCTTGCTGTCAGATCTGCAGATGATCTTCTGCGAAAATCAAGGATGGGCTTTGCACCAATGCAACCCTCATATGACAGAAGTTATGATTATGGAAGCTTAAGTGGGCCTGTAGAAAGTGACAGTTTCCATGAAGAGGGCACAAGTATGTATCATGTTCCTAAAGCATATCCCACACAATACAGAATGCTGAAATTGCTTGATTAAATATTAACACATATTATTGGTACAGGCACTGAATGGTTGTTTGATGTTATGTTACAGTTCAATCTCTTCGAAGCTCAATTCCAGCTCCACCTGCAAATTTCAGGTTAAGAGAAGATCACTTGTCAGGAGGCACCTCTCTCAAAGGTGAATGCCATTATTTTTAGAGCATGTTCATTATGCTAGTATTGTTTCTTTGGAACATTTTCTGTTTTCAATTTGGCCTGTTTGACAACAACAATGTAACTCTATACTGTTTTTGCACAGCACCTCGCTCTTTCTTCTCACTTTCAACGTTCAGAAGCAAAGGAAGTGATTCAAAGACTCGGTGATCACCATGGTTTTTTCCCTAATGAATCTCGCAGAGCATCTTTGATGATGAGTCTTGCTTCCTTTTCTGTCATCTCTACAATGGGAAGGATTGCCTTCAAGTTGTTGGCATTTGAAGTTGTCAAAATTCCCACCAAATGCAGTTCTGTGAAGGAAAATTGGAAGCGTGCACAATGTCCAGCGGAGGAAGGTTTTCTGGTTCATAGTATTTTTCAAGTACCTTACACAGGAATTTGGGTCATTTGGACAAGAATTTTTTTGTGTTAGCATGTACACAGGGCTCATTGTTAATCTGTACTTTGTATACTAAGTTATTTTTCTAAGAGTTTGTATGCTAAAAATAGCAATTATCAAGTACTAGTTATATCTCGAGTTGGTGTGAAAATAATAGGAGATTTCAGGTTTCAGATTAGTGTAAGTTTATGTATTCATCAGTGAGGACAGGTTGCCCTCTAGTTCATATCACAGTATTTTATATGTATTCAGAAAGCCAAGCTGCCAATTGGCGGTGGTTTTTCAATGTGATTTGTATGGCCTTTGGGCCATCTAGCAGACAAATAGGTAACAATGATACTTATTGTCAGTTGAGCATCTCATGGTATATTATTATCCATTTTCAGCAAGTCAAGGCGCTAATTGGCGCTTGTTGATTGTAATTTGTGTGGCCTTTGGGTCGTTTTAGCAGATACATGGGAGGTAATCTGGTATCTTGCTGCCAGTTTTATGGATATCGATAGTGTTAGGTGCTGAAGATATGTAGCAGGATAAAGCCTAGAATATACCTAATTGATCTAGTGGGACAAAAACATTTTATGGAGTATGCAATGCATGTGATTTACATAATGTTTTATGGAGTATGCAATGCCTGTGATTCGCATAATGATTGCGCTAAGAGGAGAGGAATATTTTAAAAAGTCCAGATAGGTGGGAGATCCTCTACAGTATGTTTGTAGTTGCGATAATGCTCAAAAAACAACAAAATATAGTTGATCTAAAACACAAGCAAACGTGACTAAAATATAAAAACAAGTGGATTTGAATACAATAAAAAACTAGTATGGCTCCATCATAACCTTGGTTCAATTAAACACACCTCGAGGTTTTTGATTGCTCGACCCTTAATAGATCTGGGTCTGTGCTTGTATTACCCACCATGAAGTATAACTGATATGAGCATAAAATGTAATTACAGATTTTAAAAGCAGAAGTCAACTTAATCGATACATTTTTCTTAGTAGATAAGTAAAATAAAGTCTATTCAATATTTTGAAAAAAAATATACAAGGCTTTTACCCATTCTGATGAACGCAAAAATTGCAATCGACTTAGTCAAAGGTGATGATTTTGCTAAAACAAATTCATAACTGGAAACCATGGAGACCAGGAGATTAGATCCATTTTTTCATCTATCAAGGTTTGGAAACATGAATTCTCTAGCACTGCAAAGAAGCGACCTTTGTCTTTACGTCAAACTTCATTTTGGGATAGCTTTTGGCAAGCATGAGATCTAAGAGTTTAACCCCTAACTTGTGGCTCAGTTGTTGTCTTCCTCTTACAATACTCTAGTTAGCCATCTCCTGAGGCTGGACTTTTATTGATGTTTACCTCAACACATTTTTATTAAGCAAGTTCAAAATTTCATGATAATGTTTTAGATCTTGGTATTATCTCAATGATTGTAAAATGTCACTTGTAATAAGGCACCAACTACCTCTTCAATGGTATCCTGCCTCAAGTTTGAGTTTCTTTTTTTCTTTTGTATAAAGAAGGGTTCGTTCCCTCCTTAAATTATAACTTTATAATTGATGTTTACCTAAAATTTCATGATAATGTTTTAGATCTTGGTATTGTCTCAATGATTGTAAAATGTCACATCCTTGTAATAAGGCACCAAGTACCTCTTTAATGGTATCTTACACCTCAAGTTTGAGTTTCTTTTTCCTTTTGTATAAAGAAGGGTTCGTCACCTGCTTTTATTATAACTTTATACTTTATATATATAATCAACCAATTTACTTAGAGAACGCTTATTCCATTAACATCAGATTTGTAAATTTGAGTTTCTTTTTCTTTTTGTATAAAGAAGGGTTCGTCACCTGCTTTTATTATAACTTTATATATATAATCAACCAATTTACTTAGAGAACTCTTATTCCATTAACATCAGATTTGTAAATTTGAGTTTTTTTTTCCTTTTGTATAAAGAAGGGTTCGTCCCCTCCTTTAATTATAACTTTATACATATAATCAACCAATTTACTTATAGAACTCTTATTTCATTAAACTCAGATTTGTATGTGCATTCCAGTTAGCGGTGCATGTACCCCAACATTTTGTGTTTTTAAGCTCTACTTAGATTAAGTGAACTTTACTTGTATCATGTTTTGCTACTGTTTTCAGAACATCTGATTTTGGAGTTGGGCCACATTTGCATGTAGGTACACTACAAGGTGGTATTAGAGCACTGGTTTGATATCTAGACAAGCAACCAGTGAGAACGTTGACCACAACAAGTGACAAAGGACAACAAAGATGGTGAAAATGAAAACTTTAGGAACAAATATTGAATTAAGGAAGATTTGGATGATACACTTTTATAATGCATAGTAGAAATTGTGGCAAATTCTGAATAGAAAGGACCAAAACCTTGAAAGGGTTTACATATCACTTATGAAGGTCTTGGGATGGATGAAGTCGTGGTTGGAAGAAGAAATGTCAACCCTGAGCTCTTTTATAAATTTCAAAGCAAGATGCTGTAGTAAGATACCGGCAAATTGTATAGAGCATTTGGATAGAAAACATAATCTCTACACCAAAGAATTTAAAGTGGCAATTTGCAAAGACTTTTTTGGAATCCTTTGGCCATATTATCTTTGAAGGGGGTGTTCACATTAATAATACGTCACTTAAGAGAGGCCAGTGTCTAAGACCCTTATGAGGCTTTGCAGATTCTTGGATTTAGCTGGTTCTATTGTAGATTCACGAGAAACTTCTCCACAATCACTCCATTGACCAACTTAACAAAGATGAATCACAACTTTTTATTGATTTGGCTTAAAAAAGAAACCTAGATACTTCAAACCTTGTTCTAGATAAGTCATATTATGGGGAAATCGTAGAGTAATAAAGTATTTTTCTGGCAATTACCTTTGAGCTAATTTTGTATATGCAATTGCATAAAAAGATGGGTCTGAACTTCTCAAAAGTTGTAGGATTATCATCTTTAATGCTAACAATGTTATATTGAAGGCTCCCAACATTTTTCCTTGAGTTCTTATTGTCTCCACCACTCTTCATAAATCTTGCTCTATAAATTCACAATAGTCCAAGACGAATTCCACAGGTAGTCCATTAGGTCCAAGACTTTTTCCTTTTGAAAGCTTTGTGGGGTTTGATACAATTCTTCTTTCACAACCTCCTTTGTTAGGGCTTGATTATCCTCCTCATTGACAAAACTAAGGAAGGTGTTTGACAACTTAATCACTTCGGCTATTGCAACAAATGTATTTTCCTTGAGAAGGGATGAAAAATGTTCTAATCTTTCAAAAGCCATGTCCTTGAAATTTGTAGCCCAAGTACCATCTCCCTTATATTTTTTCAAATAGAGTTGATATTCTTTTTACGGTTGGCATACCTATGAAAAAAATTTGTATTCTCATCCTCAACCTGTAACCATAATGTATTGAGTCTCCATTCTTTTTCTTTTTCCAAAAGAATGTGCCTCCTTTTATCTTCTAGTACCTTTACTATTTTTTGTTTCTCATTCATAAACCCAAAACCTTCCCTATTGTAGAGCACTTCCAAGTCTTTCTCTACTTCTTTGAGAACCCTATCATCTTTCAATTTTTCTCTTAGCAACTACCTTTTTTGCCTCTTTTAAATTTTGTTGGAATTAAAATGGGTATATTCTCTTAAATTACCATTAAATGGTTTCCAAACAACTTTGATTTTTCCCTCAAACTCCTCCATCTTCATCCATCTATTACATGAGCCATTTCTAACACCACAAGATTATGGTTAGAGTCACCTCTAGTGGTGACCMATTGTTTKATCCTAATKACTTCATCTAGGAAGGCTTCATAAATTAAAAGCATGTCGAGCCTCTTAGTGATTTTGGCTTCCCCGACTCTCTTGTTACTCCAAGTAGGAGATAGCTTGGATGGTTCAATATCCAAAAGACTAGTTTCTTCCAATTTTGTAATAAAATATCTAGATATAGGGTCTAGTTGAGCAACCGGGCCCCAAAACTCTGATGCTCCTAAGGTGAAATTCAAATGCCCCCTATCACAACTAGTCTATTTTGAAAAATCTATCCCAGTGGACCATCCCGTCCATATAAAAACCACAAACATTCAACATTGTAATATCTTTCCCCAGGTCCAAAAAAGAAAAAGGAGGTCCCTAGTCTTGTAGAAAAGACCAAAGAATTTGTGAGAGTGAAGGAGCATTTATTCCATTCAGTCACCTTCCCATCCGAACTCCCAATGGCATCAATAAAACAGAAGTCCCAATTCCTAAGTAGCTAGAGAGTTCCTGAGTGATTTTCTTCCCATCTGTCATTGTCCCTTGTTGTAGAATAATAGATGGTTTGATATTGTCAACTAATCTCTTTACGACAAACTTCTTTGAGGGGTTAGCCATCCCTCTACAATCCAGGGTTAGAAAAATCCTCTTGAACCCTCCAAAGGGGAATTTGCTCTAAGAGCCCCGATTAAGAATACTTGTTTCCCACACCCAACTTCTAATGATGCTTGTTTTGGGGCTATAGACATTAAATATTTCCTTCCCCTTTGATTGGATTTGGGTATTTTCTCCTCAAAAAGGCCTAATCCCCCCCCACCTTCCTTGGAAAATCAAGTGTGCCTTTGCTTCTAGGCCTTAGATTTGTTGATATTATGGTAGTCGCAAGAGGTATTAACCTCCATATGTAACCTTTGACTAGAATATAATATTCCAGAAGCAAGAGAAACCCTAAACAAATGTGTGAAAACCCTAGAAGACATGTCGACTCAACATAATATATAATATTAAGGTATTATCCTCCAGGAAGACAAGTCGGCCTCACAGGAAAAAGATAAACATAAAATATAATTACCAAAAAAGTCACTGGACAAATTAATATAAATAGAGGATGTCTTCACTCATTTGTTCACTCACTCTCACTTAGGAAACCATAAGCAGTGCGGAAGTTTGGAGGAGGAGCAACATCAGCTGCAATTGTACGATTTTCTCTTGTTTAGTATTTCTAGTACTTTGTCTTGTGCGCTACCCTTGGAAAAGGTGCGCTCTCTTGGTTATGGTATGGCTTCCTGGAATCATTCTTTTTGTCAAAGGTTAAAGTGCTCGGGGGTGGCTTTGTGCCTATGGTTGGGTGACAATGGTGTAGCATTGTCTATGGTGAAACGTGCACAACATTCTAACAGGTTATGGGCCCACACTACCTTCAGAGTAGTGTAACCGTTGGAAGGTAGATCAAGATTTCCTTGTCAAGCTCCTGGTAGCTTCAGTTGCAGTTGCAACTAGGGTTTTTGATTTTGCAGCGGTAGCAAACCCTAAACCTGATTTCTTGGGCAGTTTCAGTGAAGCATTGGACTTAATTTTTGGGTATTCTAATGCACCCTAGCCTATCGCACTCTCTGGTGCTCTCAACCAACAAAAACATCAAGTTTGAGTTTTTGGGTCAAAGTCAAAGTTTGACTAGTCAAAGTCAAAGTCAAAGGTTGATCGACCAAAGTCAAAGTCAAAGGTTGACTTTTGGTCAAAATTGATTTTTGTGGTCAAAGTTGAAATTTCAGGGGTTCTTGCTTGTTCTAATCATTGAACCTTTTTTATTCAATTTCTAACCTCTTCTTGTCAAAATGGTGTCTAGTTTCAGATTAGAAGACAAGTTGAACAATACTACAAATTTCAAAGGTACGCACTTGTAGATTCTTTTCAATTTATATCATCCAACAAAGCATTAGTGTGTTTGCATGGGATGTACAAGAGACCTTGTCCAAGCAGTGATTTTGAATTCAGTACATTTAGAGGAACAAGCGCACCCTCCCTAGCAATGAAGATTCCAAGTTTGATTATTTAAAAACTGATATGTCTCTAGCTTTTATGGCATTATTATGATCTTATGTTGCATCTTGATCTATTTAAGTTATGATCATTATACTAACCCCTTAATACTATAAATACACTTGTTGATCTCCTCTCTAGGAGATATTCTTGTTCTTATGTAAATGTTTATTGTTTACAAGATGAAGTTGATCTCCTTTAGGGGATGTTCTTGGTTATTGACCTAGACTCTAGGAAGGATATCTTCCATGGAGGATACCATGGAGATTTTGTTGTTATTGTTTCTTGTTTCCGACAGGTCATAAGAGATAAGTTTGAGAGGGAGTCAATGATCAAGAAGAAGCCAACATAGTTTTGTGACACTTTGTAGAATGCAAAGGGGAATGCAACAGACAAAAGTGTGTTCCGAGGATTCTCTCAGATAGAGGGAGTTGATTTCAGAGTTTGAGATGAAGGATCTTGACCGAATATATTGGGATTGGAAGCGTGGCTGGCACCAGATGAGATCTTCAGTGAGGAGACTGAAGAGGTTTATCATGATGGACAGGAAGTCCATGACCACACCTATGGTGACACATCTGAGGAAGTTGTGTGACGGGATAGGCATTTGCTTTGCAGAGAGCACCTTGTGCCAGTATATGGTTGAGCCATGACTGTATTATTGGGTTACAACACAACATGCATGTACTTATGTTGTACATATAGATATGATTGATCTCCGATGATGAAGTATGGCTTCTGGGATATATATTTTTTGGATTGGGAGTGCATAAGACAAATCTAGCACCTGGGGTGCTACTTTAGCTTGGGATCGAGCAGGATTTCCAGACAAGCAGAGAAGCAAATATTTGTAGCACTCAATCATATATCATAGCCAGTGATGCAAGATATGAAGCAGGGTGGCTTTTCGAAGGATCTTGCAAGACTTCATCTGAGACATGGTGCATGAAGGAGCAGTGAGGCTCCATCACATATCCACAGATGAGCAAATAACTGACATTTTCACTAAGCCTCTGTCTAGGAAAAGCTTGGAAGGAATGCAAATTTTTCCCTGGGGGAGTGTTGATGATTGTAGCATCGTGTCGATATTTCAAGATTGATCAGACGAACTTGATCATGTGGGAATAGGCCCAGATGTAATCTTTTACAAAATGAAGATTCGAGTTGCTGCTAGATCTCCTATGTGTGAATTGCATCGGACCTTGAAACTCTCATGAGTAGGTGAGTAGCCCCAATAAGCATCAGGCCGACTCTATCTCTACAGGAACTGGGCTGCAGACAAGGGGAGATGGGGAACATCTACATCCAGAGTAGATGTGCCCCGACATAGTTTTCGATGGACTGAAGACTCGAGGTGCTTGAAGTGCAATTCCACATGTCTGATAACATCGAGCTAAATGCATTCACAGAGTGATCCTATGAGAGGATCACCATGAGGTGTTTGTGGCTCCAATGTGGTCATAATTCTTGTCATGGGACAAGAACGACTCGAGGTGCTAGACACACGTGTCCGATAACATCAAGCTAAATGCATTCACAGAGTGATCCTATGAGAGGATCAACTATGAGGTGAATGTGGCTCCGATGAGGTCATGATTCTTGTCATGGGACAAGAATGACCCGAGGTGCTAGACACATGGTGGTGGAGATGGATCATCAATATAGCTAAATGAGGCTCATGGATATTGTGATATTGTCTATGACAGAAGAATACCAAGAGCAAGTACAACAATATGTTTTGATGCCAGATTGCTACCAGATGATGCTAATAGTGATGACAATACTCGTGACTTGATCTATGATGATGCTACCTATAGAATGGTCTACAAGACTATGTGAGTCTTTCCCATGCCATGTGAATATGGATGGATGTGTTTGAGACCATTAATACCTCCCTAGCTAAGAGGGAGTGTTGATATTATGGTAGCTTCGGGAGGTATTAACTTCCATATGTAACCTTTGACTAGAATAGAATATTCTGAAAGCAAGAGAAACTCTAAACATATGTGTGAAAACCCTAGAAGACATGTCGGCTCAACATAATATATAATATTAAGGTATTATCGTCCAGGAAGACAAGTCGGCCTCACAAGAAAAAGATAAGCAAAAAATACAATTACCAGAAAGTCAGGTCGACCCAGTCAAAAAAATCATTGGACAAATTAATATAAATAGAGGATGCCTTGGCTCATTTGTTCACTCAATCTTACTTAGGAAATCATAAACAATGCACAAGTTTGGAGGAGGAGAAACAACAACTGCAGTTGTATGTTTTTCTCTTGTTTAGTCTTTCTTGTACTTTTTCTTGTGTGCTACCCTTGGAAAAGGTGTGCTCTCCTGGTTATTTGTTGATTATGGTATGGCTTCCTGGAATCATTCTTTCTATCAAAGGTTAAGGTTCTTAGGGGTGGCTTTGTGCCTATGGTTGGGTGACAATGGTGTAGCATTGTCTATGGTGAAAGGAGCACAACATTCTAACACAATTTTACGTCATTGGTACCAAGGGATTGAAGATCTGTGTGCCCTTTCCATCCAGAGAGCAGTCTAGATTAGGGTTTGCAATGGAACCTTTTGGAGCTTGTCCAACATCCACTACCTCTATGATTCCAGGAACAGGTATGAAAGGCGGTGGGTTGGGGTTTTTTATACCAGAAAAACACTAATGGATTTCGGTTCTTTGGATCCAACCTCATTTCCCCATGTCCCTCCCCCCCAAAAATGAGGAACTACTTTTATTCATAGAGTGAGATTGGTGAGTCTTACCCAAAATTTCTTTGTCCATATTATCGTTGACTGCATCCTAGTTAGGATCTTTGAACTGTCCAATGCCATACTCATGTTTGAATTCCATCCGAGGTCACTTCAACGGCTACATCTTCTTGCCTGCTTGTAGTATGGGCTGTTTCGAGTTCCAATATCGTCAATCCTCTCAGATGCTTCCTCAGAGACCAATTCTTCTACATACTTGGATAATTGCATTCTGCACCAAAGTGCCCATAACAATGGCAAAGTATGCATCTGAAAGGTATCCCCTCATAGTCCAAATTGAGATAGAAAAGATCAACTTCCCTTCTAGTATCCATCGAGTCTACTAGACCTTTTCTCACCTCCATCCTTGCCAAAATTCAATCCATGTCATAATACCCAGTGTCTTGAAAGGATAACTTTGCTTCATAAAAAGTACCTAAAGTATTACCAATTTTTTTGAATGCCTCCTCGAATTAAAAAATCAATGGTAGTGTTGGAATACGAACCCATACTGGGAGAATGTATACACTAGCCGAATGAGCATCAAACTCTATATGCCATTTCTTTAAGAACAAGGATTGAGATCCACACTTCCAATGTTGGTGCAATATTTTTTCTGCTTCTTCAACCATCCTAAACACCCAAACCAACCATCTTTTTACCAGAATCATGGTGCATGGAGAGGCCCCACCACTGGCTTGAAATTGAGCTTGGTCCAATTCTTCAACTCCTCATTACTCATTCTCTTACTAGGAAAACATCCTAATAGCACTCGTTCCCCCATTTCCATAATGTCATTGAGTTTAGTTTTACGGCCCAGGTTTACATTGACGACCTCTTGTGTCTTTTTGATACAATTATGCCTCTTTGGATTTCTTGATCCCTCGTGAGACAAAATCTCTACCACCTTCGAATACAAGGATGGGGTACCACTCAGTAGCTTCAAATCCAGCATAGTGCCAACAAAACTAGAACCAGAAAAACAATTTTTTCAACCGATAGCACAATTGCATAGGAAATCAATATCTTGACAAGCTTCATTCAATGTATTTTTAGATTCAAACCTAGAGTGCAATAAACCACCGTCCTCCTTTGAACATGCACTCAGGGTTGATGGATATAGAATATTGATTTCACAACTCTGAACGTGGGGC
>ML790793.1:14943-36214 GCA_009831015.1 Picea engelmannii | reverse complement strand
TGAATTTCTTATTCTTAATGAACTTATCATGCCTTTGATATCTTTGATGTTTTATGATTGTTTTGCGGTGTAGGGAGGCTTAACGAAGTTCATCTAGCTCGTTGATATGGAGGAGTATTTGTTTCCAGGCTTTAGTTAGGTCCATTCCAAGTTGTACAACTTTTCTAAATGTCTAGATCTCTATTTCAATCAGTAGTAGTATTTCTTTCCATACACCAATTCATATGGGGTACAACCAATATTGGTTATCCATGTTGTCCGATAGGCCCATAGAGATTTAGGTAGTTTTCCAGCCCAGTTCTTGAGGTGTAATCTGACAGTTTTGGTGATGATGGCCTTAAGGATTTTGTTTGTTCCTTCTACTTATCCATTGACCTGTGAGTGATATGGTGTGGTAACCACGTGTTTGATCTTGTATCTTTCCATCAAGTATCTGACAATCCTTGAAGTGAGCTACGTTCCTCCATCAATAAATATTTCCCGAGGTATCACGAATATAGTGAATATCTCTTCATGACTAAATCCTACTACTGCTTGTTCTGGCGCAACTGGGAGTGCCTTGGATTCCATCCATTTTGTGACATAATTTGCACATACTAGGATGTAGGAGTTATGATAGGAATAAGGATTGATCAGACCTACAAATTCTAGGGCCCATCTATAAAAGGGTTCTAATACCAATTGTGGTTGTAATGGTATCTCATATGATTGCATCGATCTTCCCATGCGCTAGAAATGATCACACCTTTTTACATATTCCTTGGAATATTTGAAGATAATGGGCCAACATAACCCTTGGTTAAGTACCTTCTACCCAGTCCTCTTGTCTAAAAAGTGGCCTTCACTTGGGATATCATGGAAAGCTTTCAAGATCTCATGGATCTCATCTTCTCGCACACATATTCCAATAAAGAGATCCAATCCTGTGTGGAAGAGGCAACCGTCGATCCATGGGAATCTCCAGCCGTGTTTGATGATTTTATGTCACTCTTTTGGATATAAATGGTGTGGTAGTATACCTACAACCAAGTAGTTAGCAATACCTGCAAACCAAGGAGAGTTAGTAGAAACTGCAAATAGGTGCTCATTAGAAAAATAATCTTCTACAGGTGGCTCATTTTCGTTAGATGTGAGCCTTGAAAGAAAATCAACCACTACATTATATTTTCATGGTTTATTCAAGATGGTTATATCATATTCTTGTAATAAAAACAACCATCTAGTGACTCTGCTATTAGTTATAGGTTTGTTCATTAAATATTTTATGGAAGCATGGTCAGTATGCAATATTACTTGATATCTTGTGATGTAATGCCAAAATTTATTAATTGTGTGTATTATCACAAGTTTTTTTTTTTTTTTTGTTACTGTATAGTTTAGTTCCGCAAGCGAGATATTTTTGTTGACGTAGTAGATTGCATATGGATCCTTTCCTTCCATTTGTCCTAGACCAACTCCAATAGCAGTATTAGATGCATCCATGGAGATATGAAATGGGAGTGACCAATCGATCCCTATTAAAATAGGAGCTTCAGAAACTTTAGTTTTTAGTTCGTTAAGTGCATGTTGGCATGTCTCTATCCATGAAAACTCAAAATATTTTGTAAGAAAAGAAAATAATGGAGGAGCAATTTGTGAGAAAATTTCAATAAAGCGACGATAATAACCAACATATCCTAAGAAGCTTTGTACCTATTTTTGCGAGATTGGAGTTGGGAAGTTTAATATTACCTTTACTTTTGATGGATCCACTTGGATACCTTTGGATGAGATGCGATGTCCTAATACAATGCCATCTGTTAACATCATTGCACATTTCTCATTGTTGAGGGAAACATTTGATTCTTTACACCTTCTTAATGTTTTCTCTAGATTTGTCAATGCCTCATCAAATTCATCCCCATATGTCTTGAAATCATCCATATATATTTCCACACATTCATGAATTAAATCAAATGATATATCAATGAAAACTCTTTGAAAGGTGGTGGGGGCGTTGCATAACCTGAATGGTAGAACATGATAGGAAAATTTTCCCCATGGACAGGTAAACGTTGTTTTGTCTTGATCCTCGATGTGATCTAGATTTGGTTATACCCATTCAATCTATCGAGGAAAGAAAAGTATTTCTTCTCGGCTAACGTATCTAGGACCTGGTCGATGAATGGGAGTGGGAAATGGTCTTTGTGTGTTGCTTTGTTGATTTCTCTATAGTCCACACAAATGATCCATTTACCATTTTTATTTGGTACCATGACAAGAGGGGAGACCTAGAACTGTCAAAAATTGGATAGATAAAGTTGGTTGTGAGCAATTTTTGTATCTCCTCCTTGAGTATGTCCTTTAGCGTTGGATTCATCTGACACTAGAGCTGACATATGGGTTTGGATCCTTCTATGATGTATATGTGGTGTGTGCATAGGCCAATATGGATTCCCTTCATGTCAGAGTAATCCCAAGCGGAGGCATTACTGTGTTTTTGTAACACTTTAACTAATCGGTCTTTTTGTTGTTTAGTCAGTCCCTGGTTGATTTTCAAGATTTTTCTGGGCTAATTTCAATGGTTTATGTAGGGGACCCTTGTTCCTTTTCTGGTGGGGATTCATGTTCTACGAGTGATATGCTTGTTGAGGCTAGGGAATCATGTATTTATGGCTGCATAATATGCTCAAGAATATGTGGGTTTATTGATGAGGAAGAAGAGGTTATGAAATAATTGATTTCGTCATCCTCTGTTTGATCTCTAATAGCTAAGCATTGATCTATGGAGAGGAGTTGATAAGACTCTCCTTCTTCATCACTCTCTTCTCCATCATCCCAGAGTGGTGTCTCGAGATCTATGTTGGGTTTGGCGAGAGGATAGAGGGTTAATTGTTTTGTGGATATCCCATGGGAGATGGTCATGTTTCCTGACCTACATTCGATGTAAGCATCTGTGATGGCCAACCAAGGCCTTCCCATGATTAAAGGATACCTGCCCAGAGAGGTTTTGGTCTATAGGACCATAACTTTGGTGGGATATTCCCATGAATCTATGGAGATCACTACATCTCCTAAGATGCCTTCTAGTTCGATAGTTGATTTGTCAGCAAGTTGGAGTACAATTGGTGTTTCCCAAAGCCCAATAAGTCTTAAGGCTTGCATAGTCTCGCACATCATAACATTGATGGAATCCCCAAGGTCGATTAATGTGTTACTAATGAGTGTATCGTTGATCTGCACATTAACTATTGTATTTCCATGGTCATATTATTTAGCTGCGAGAACTCCCCCCATCATCAATTCTGATAATTTTCGCATGAAATGGACGGTTTGGGGATCCTTTCATTTTCTACCAAGTTTCCTTAAACAAATTTCCCATACTGCTTTTGAATAGATGGGGACATCTTTAATGGCTTGGAACAACGATATTTTCACACACACATTCTTGATTTCCCCCAAGAATTCAAATTCAGGATGAGTAAAAGGTTTCTCTAGGTTTAATATTTTTGGATAGGGTGGGTTTTGAAGTTTGGGGTGGGAATTCTCAGCTTTCAAAGGTTCTTGAGATTGTTTCTAATATGATTCTTCATTTTGGACATCCTTGTTCAAATCTTCAATACTAACGCGAGGTTATTCCTTGGTTAGTGTCTTCCCTGATTGAAAGTGGATATCATTGCAGTCCAGGGAAGAGATGGAATAGGTAGGGTAGGAAGCAAGTTGAACAACTTGCATTGGTTGACCTGGACTTCCGTTATTAGGGTCAGGGATGGGTTGTGTAGGTAGTTATGGTTGAGGAGGGGCCGATGTGGATGCTTGCATCTAGGGAGGGGGGAGAAGTGGCATGGGTGGTTGTGTCATGGGATGTTGAGGGCCTCCTAAAGTGGGATTTCTCCACCCTTATTGCCATAGTTGGTTTGGAGGAGGAGGAGCCACCCATTGTTATGGTGGCATACCCCATGGTTGAGAAGAATATTGCATGGAAGGGTTATTTCAATAATAATTTAAATACTAAGATCGGCCTTGAATCATACCTTAAGGTTTCAGTTGCCAGGGTTTCTTCTGAGAGACAAAGCATAAATATTATGGTTCCTCAACTTTCAAATAGACAACCTTCAATCTTGGTAAGGATGGATAGTTTCAAGTAGCATGGTTCTCACTGCATATTCCACAAACTTCGATTTGTTCTAGCAAGCATTCTTTCCATGGGTTCTTCATTCTGCACTTGGGGAAAAAGATGGCCAAAGCTTGTTCATCTCTTTTTTCTTCTTCTTCATTTCCAATGTATCCAACTAGGAGCTCAAGGAACTAATCATATCGGTATTGAAGTCTTATAGCATGTTCTCTATCCATGCTCTTGTAATTCCACCTCCAATAGTCTTGACAGTTCTTTCCAGTATATCTCTTGGTCCTCTGCCTATTTTTGAAGTGCCTCTGGAATATTTGCGACAAAGTTCCAAGATAGTATCATATTCTAACTGAGAGACATATCCTCCACCTAGCAGGCTTATAAGTTCTATGCAATCATATTGAACCCCTCTCAGAAATAAGACACATCGTGTCTTGGAAGCCAAATCTCCTTGCCTTTCCCTCTACAAATTGTAATTGAACATTTCAATGTAATCCTCAAGGATCTCATCTTCCTGTTGCATCATCCTGAATACTTCCTCCCTCCTTTCCTTTTATTTACAATAGTCTTGGAATTTTTCTTGAAATTTCTTTGTCATCCGATCCCATGTGCATATGTTGTACCTACAAAGGCCCATGAACCAACACAATGCATCATCCTTGATCGTGGTAGGGAAAAGTTTTAATTTTTGGGATATCCCTTAGATAAACCATGGAAATTCGACAAGATTGAATGAGGGATGTTCTTCATTTTAGTCTGTTAATTTGATCCTCCAATAGGGAATTCGAAAGTAGAGGTTTCCTCCTTGAAATTTTTGTGTGCCATTTCTCTTTGTGGGTTGCCTTTTGTGTCTAAAAGTATCTCAAGAAAGATGAATTCATCATAGTGGTATTGTTCACCGATCAACCTTTATGAAAGTGGAACCTTTGTGTGCATAGATCCTTGTATAGTCTCATATTCTTGAGAAAAAGTCCAGGGCTCCTCTTGGCAATGGAACTTGACGTAGGTGATAGATAATTCAGTTGACCGTGCTCCTTTCCCTCTTGAGAATGACTTGCACTGTTAGTTTCTTGGGGGGTTTTGGATGAAATAATAGATCTACCTTGTTGATGTCTAACTCTGTGCATAGAAAATATTAGAAAAACATTCTATGAATTGTTGGAAGGAAATCATATCACTAAATATACTAAAATGGAAAATCCACACAAAAACAACAACTACTATTTTTAATGGTTCCCAGACAACAATGCCGAAAATGACGAACTTTTCAATTACTTCCTAATTGATTTAGTAAGCAATTGAAGAGTTATACATTTAATTATCTATCTGAGGTTGCATCCCACTTACAAACTTTTGTGAACAGTATATGCAAGTGTAGTGTTGCAATTTCTACTTAGTTGTAGTAATTTTAATGTCACAATTTGAGATTTTAATATGCTCAATTAAGTCATCATTCTACTACTTCTAGAATTGCAGGAAAATAAATGTCATGCTTGCAGGAAAAGGAAATCATACTTGCGAAAGGTAAATCACACTTGTAGAAAGTAAATCACACTTGCGGAAAATAAATCACGCTTGTAGAAAGGTAAATCACACTTGCGTAAAATAAATCACACTTGTAGAAAGGTAAATCACACTTGCGGAAAGTAAATCACACTTGTAGAAAGTAAATCACGCTTGCAGAAAACAAATCACTCTTGCAAAAAGTAAATCACACTTCCGAAAATAAATCACTCTTGCGGAAATAAAATCATACCGCATAAAAGTAATTCACTCTTTGTGGAAAGGAAAATTATGCTAATATTTAATGGTGACTTGCTCAAGTATGATGACGATATTGACTTTCTATAATAGTTATGTGTTCATACATTCAATGAAATCTTGTAGAATAAATAGACTATCAATCCCAAATAGTTGAATAACAAAGTTGTCACAAATATGAAAGAAAACATTATAAAGTAAAGCTGCAAGCGAAGTTGCAACAACGTGAGGTGCAACACGAAAGTTGCAACAACGTATGCGATTACAAACTTATAGAGATTGAATCAACACCAAGTTGTAGCTTATGATTATAGAATCCACAACACAAAGAAACTAAATATTAACCACACCGGAATTACAATCAATTGTTTACAAAATATGGAATCGTAGCAATATAAGGAGATAAAGTAACTACATAATTAAATGAACAACAATGAAATGCTAATCCTAATCTTAATGTACTTGCAGTACCTGACTAAGGAGGGGGCCCTACCCACTTAGATAAGGCAATGGGCTACAAAATTAGAATCACACGAACATTCAACACATCATCATGCGAACAGGAGGAGAAAAGGAAATTATATTGCCAAAGTCTTAAGTTTTACAATACAACCATATGTTATCGCCATAATCATTCCCCGAGCTCAAGGAAAGATTGAGTTTTTATACAATAAATACAATGTCTAAATAAAACAAGGAGACAAATGGGCATCCATGTGAATCATGATATTCGTCTATTTACATTGATATTGTCGATTTTTAGAAAAGAGTGGGTATATGTTGACTTGGATCAACTCGGTGACAATTGGTAGACAAACTAATCTCTCTTTTGGTTGTCCACTTGCCTTCTGTCGTTTTTCTATTGTGAGGAGCGATCTCTAACCAACGACTGTAATGTTGGTTGGTGTGTTGGTGGACTTTGCCTTGGAGTTGCAACAATAAGGGCCACATTCGGAGTTGCATCAACTGTGTCATACTCAGAGTCACAACAATTGTGTCATGCTTTAGAGTTGCAACACTTGTAGAGGAGTTGTAGCTCCTACACGGAATTGTAGCCACTGTAATTGCTCATGTATAGCATTGTTAGTGCAAGAAGGTAACGATTTTTCTTAAGATTATGTAAGAATAGC
Source organism: Picea engelmannii (assembly GCA_009831015.1). Classification (NCBI taxonomy): domain Eukaryota; kingdom Viridiplantae; phylum Streptophyta; class Pinopsida; order Pinales; family Pinaceae; genus Picea; species Picea engelmannii. The sequence goes on along the minus strand of ML790793.1, from coordinate 29,215 downwards.
ATAAAAATGGCATATGGGAGAAGATTCATACCTATGTGAAAAAGTAAGAGAATTGGATGAGAAAGATATCAAAAGAGTGTGAATAGTGGAAAAACGGTAAGGAAAAAGGTATTAAACGAGTGCTAGAAATACGCCAATTTAGGCACCCATCATGCTACATACGCAAACAATGCAGAAACGATGCGTAAAAATTATAAGAGCATCGGTGTTGCATACAACAAAATGGGAATTTGGGGTGTAATAACTATAAATGCACCAATGGATTTTAATTTTATGTATAGCATTGGGACATTTTATCTAATGGTGCACCAGTGCCTTTTCATTTTATGTACACACCACAGAATTTTATGTAATGGCACACCGATGCCTTTTAGTTTTATGTACGTACTGAGGCATTTTATGTAAGGGCGTGCTGATGCATTTTCATTTTAAGTACGCATTGGGGCATTTTATGTAAGGGAACACAGGTGCATTTTTATAATAAATTAATCGAAAAAAATATCTCCGCTCGCCCAATTTTTTTTAGTTATATGGAACATCCGTTAAAACCTTCGTCAAAACCTCCATAGGCAATAGAAGAGATTGTAGTGAAGGATTTTTTGAATTTTTTTTCAAATTGTGTAACACTAAAAACCTCTGCAAAAACCTTTGCTAGAAGGTGTTCTCCTTGTAGTGAAGTGTCTTGGGAGGTGAAGGGGTTGTATCTCTTGGCAGGATCTTCCTACTCTTCTCATGGATATTCCTCATCTCTTTTTCCCTAAAACAACCTACTAAGACAAGTGTATTGAAGGTGTCCATGTTCCCTGCAAATTCTGCATCTAAATGAAATGTTGATATAGTTTATCCTTTGCCAATGAGGTGTCCTCAATCCTACTTTTAGGGCTATTCCTTTTAGAATACCTTCTACCAAATCCACCTCGAGACAAATTTGGCCACTATTGTTTGATTCATAGATAGAATTTGGTCATCATATTTTAGGAATGTCTCTAGCTTGTCTCCTATCCTTCTCAATATTTTCAGACTCCATTACCCCAGTGGTAGGTAGGGTAGCTTAATTTAGATAGGGAGCTTAGATATTTTTTCTCAGATGGGGTCAAAATTGGGTTCTTAGTTTATGATGAAGAGATTTATTGCATGGTTGAAGTATGGTCCTCCTCCTTTGATTTTTGTCCCCGTCTTCCTTAGATTTGAATAGGAAGGTGATGAACCCTCTATATCCTATGTGGAGCCTTAAAGGGTAGCCCGGAACCTTGCCCAAGTGTCTAAGACAAAAATTCTTATATATTTCTCTATTAACTCTTTCACATTGAACTTTTCATTGAAGGATAACTCTGAATATTTAATAATTATTTCTGCCACCACTCCTCTTCCAGCTTGAGCCTTATCTCCCCCTTTTGCTTCTTGATGCATTTAGTAACTTTTTACCTCTATTTATGTACTTCAAACTTCAACGATCCTTCTTGGACCAACTTACCCAGGGTATTGGTTGCAGGGGGGCTTGGGGAACATGGATATGTGACCTTAATTAACTCCTCGAGCAGGTTAGTAGGAAATAACTTTGATAGAGTAATATCTAGACCTTCTTCTTATAGAGTTAATTTCCCTTCTCCCTTGTTTCTAGCTTGATGCGTGCAGGGATTTCATGTTACTTCAATAATGATGACTTCTTGTCATTTATTCTTTGTGGTAGGATATGGAAGAAACATATGCTTGATTATGGCTCGTACTGGGTCTTTTCCACCTAGTTTTTCACATGCTTTAATAATCCCTTCACAATAGAAGCTTACCTAATTTGGATCATGTGATTGTCCTTTTCCTTCATTTCCCTTGCTAGAGGAACTTCCTTCCATGATTCCTATCTCTATTGTAACTGGAAACCTAATCCTCCTAGGGTTTTCTTGGTCTTCTTCCTCATTGTCTCACCGAAAAATTGCTAGTACCCTTTAGAAATTGTGAAATTATAAATTATTTTGTTGTCTAAATTCATTTCATCCACATAAACTAAAAATTCAAAGTGCAATTATTTTTGTGTACACCTCTTGTATCTGATATTGGGACCATGTATCCTTTAAAGAAAATATWGACAATATATTACAAGATACATAAACCAAATGAGTATGATAAATAATAGCTTGGCATTTCCATCACAACATTCATCAAKACAGTAAACAATATCCACAATAAAGAGACAAGAAAAATRGACCACATATATAAGAGAACTTTAAATGACCATTCCATTAAACACCAAAAATATTATGATGGATAAAACATTTGGAAACTCAAGCTTCAGATCAAAGTCTCTGAGAATACAATAATGTAATATCCCCAGTAGTTCTCTCAGAGTCTAAGAAAATAATATAAGTCTTTAAATACAATGTAAATGTCTTTAAATAAAATATTTCCATTTGCCATTCAAAGAGGACTAAGATGGGGCTCCCACAGACCTTAAAATGAAAAGACTTGGAAGATAGAGGAAAACAATCAAGGATCATCTTGGTTTTCATAGAATATTGAGAAATAGAAGGTAGTATGACAAATTATTGTGGAAGAAATAGACATAAAATGGGGAATAAAGTTGTTGCGTGACTCACTGTGATGGAAATTTCTCGTAACCCTTCACTTGATTGGAGGTGTTTCTTTTATAGATGCACGTTGTGGTTGAGGTGGCATAACCATTGCAAATGTTTCTTGATTTTCTGGCTCGATATTTTTATTAATGCCTTTTTCAACCACTCCTCGATATACTACCTTAAAGGAGCTACAACAATTTCATGCTTAGTTTTAAGTTCAAAAAAATCATTTTCAAATTCTCTCAGATCCATCTTTGATTGATGCAACATGTCATCAACTTCATCATTTATAATGATATACCAAACTAACCATTTTTCAACTTCTTTAGAAAAGTCTATTGTTTTGGTGATTTCATTTGCCCAAGCAACTTTTAATGCATTAAGTTGTCCCATTAAAGTTCCTTTGATAAAATCATGGTATCCATCCATTAATTGTGACCATCAAGTTCCTTCATAAGATCCACAAGCTTAAGAAACAAATCACTTTTTATTTTTTATTTTTCAAAACATCAATCTCATCTATCATTTCTTTCAAATCCTTAATTATTCTCAGCGAACATGCATTAAACGGTTTCACCCGATAAGTTGAAGGAAATTTTTGTTCTTTTCTGTGAGCTTCACTTAGGCTTGAGACTTTAGCTGAGAATGCACTCACAACTTCCCTGTAAAATCCTTCATCATTTTCTAGGTCCTTTTGTAGATATTCCTCGAAATTTTGTATTCTTGATGAAAAACTAGCAATACTTTGAGAAAGGTCTCAAATTTCTTGAATTATATCAATTCTTTTATGTATGGCATCACCAACATATTTTCTTATTGCTTGTAATAAACTTGAAGAGACTTTATATTTATTGTTTCTTTCTGGAACATTTTCTAACACAAGTGTAGGTTGGATTGAATTCAAAGGCTTTGGAAACAATGCTCCTGGTATCAAGGCAACTTCTAACTCTTTTATCCTTTGTTTCAACTTTGAATTTTGTCTTTCCATATTATCAATAGACTACTTCAAAGCTTCTCCAGTTTCTTCGTGGAGCTGTGCAATTTTTTATGGTGCAACTCCATCAAAATCAATAGATGACTTCTTATTTTTAGTATTGACTTTTTCCAATAATTTTGTTTTGAATTCACGATTGTAGGTTGTGTGGTGCAAAGTAACATATTCCTCCTCGAATATTTTAGGCTCCTAGGTAATCAGGGTTCAACAATTTCCCTGGTTTCCAGTAGTCTTTGTGTAGACCAGCTAGGTTCTTCAATGAGCTCATCGATATCCATTGCTCGTGGACTTTCCTGGATTTCAGGTATGCTTAACCTTGTTGTTGATATATTTCTATTTCTTTTGACATAAGTATATGCCATATGATATTTTTCAATATTTTTTCTAGGTGGGTCTTTATCACCACCATCGTATGAGCCTCCAACTTATGCCTTTCTTGTCTCCATACCACTGGTTATATTCTTTGTTCTTGATGGAGTAGTCTTTTGGTACATTGTTGGTGAATTAGGGTTTTTATCCGTCACTTCACTTCCATGTTGTATGTAACCTTCATTGGTATTGTTTATTTCTTCCATGTTATCTGAAAATGGTCTCCTACGATTTCACTGAGATATAGATTATCTCTGCCACCTTCCAGAAATTGTTCAACTTTGGTGAAATACTAAGAGTAGCCAACTAATTCCATATGTGCAGTAAAATTTTCATTCGGGTCAAATCCATTAAAATATTTGGCTTCCTTTAGGCCAAGTTGGTCAATATGGCCTGCAAGTTCATCAAGGTGGGTTATATACTTTACAATGAAATCTCCTAATTTCCATGGTAGGGTTATGAATTGTTTTTTCCTTCTATCATAAAATAAATGGGCCCAAGTTTTGTACTATCTACACATTTCCTCGGAAAAAAGTCTACCTAATACATAAAACGAAAGAAGAAAAGGCTTCTCTTCACAACCAAACAACTTGATAACATTAAATTCTTTAGAAGTTTCGTAAGCTCATTTTCCAGTGAGAAAGGTGGTTGTTGATGTGGCAGGGATAATAAATGTGATGGGAAGTGGTGATGTGATGTCGTGGCGGATGAAAAATGTTAAGTATGAGAGTGTAAAATGAGGAATGGAAAGTGCAAATTATATGACACGGGACTACAGACCTGTGGACCTACAAACCTACGAACATGGATATGAGGAAGAGTAAGGAGGTGCGCACCAAAACTGGGAAATATGGCTAAGTATTGGAAATAGTCATTTTGCGGATCGAATAAGTAAAATGTGTGTTTTGGAGAAAGTCAAACTTTGCACTTGTGAACCTAGAGACTAGAAAAAGGTTATCGTATGGTAAGTGGCCCCACATCCATTTTTTTGTGAAAATTGACTAAGTGTTGAAAAAGTGAAAAAGGTACAATTTGGGAAACAAAAAAGTGAGAAGTGCATTTTTTGGATGCGAGATTGTGGAATTCGGACCTGTGGACCTAGAGACTCAATAAAAAGTTGACATATGGTATGTGGCTCTGCATTTGAAACTAAAAAAAATGACCAAGTATGAAAAATGTGAAAAATGCATTGTGGAGGACGAGGAAGTAAGAGGTGCAAAATGTATGTGACGTGAGTGCAAACATGCGGTCACGTGGATCTAAGACTTATGCTACCCCCACTCCGCATTTATTGAAATCTGGCTAAGTGTTGGAAATATTTTGATAAAAGAGAAAAAGACTAAAGGAAAACAAACAAAAGAGAAGACAAGCAAAAATCCTATGGATGGTTGAATGAAAATGCAAATTTGATCATGAATGTGGATTAACACCTCATCTTAATGGTTTCAATTGAACTTAATCATTATCTTTTAGTAGCATAACAATATTAAACGTCTTAAAAGTATTGATACTAAATTGTTTAAGCACTGCATACTACATGATTTGCATATGATATATAATTACTTTAATATAAAATATGAGATAGTTAGTTTAGTATGAAACAATAGACTAAGCAATAATATATGATTTTCTCCTTCATTATCACAGTAGATTCAAATAAAGAGAACGTTCAATTAGATCGCTTACAACACAATTATAGGCATCAATTGCCACCAAGTCAACTTCTCACAAATACCACTTAATAAAGGAACTGTGTTATACTCTAGGTTCTAAGTTTTCTTATGCCATACACTCTTCAACTATCTCAATTGGATTGATGTTTGGTTATATTTATGTATTTTTTGAATATATATATATATATATATGAAAGCATTATTTTCATAAACATGTATATATGTGTATATACAAATATGCATGCATATATGAAAGTTTATTTATTTGTATATATGAAAATGAATATGCATGTTAAGGCCCTAATAAGCATTCATTATTAGTTTATTTTTCATATTATTAGGTCGGCTAGAACCTTTCATTGTATCCTTTCACTATAGTTGTACCCTCTGTCTCCTATATATATACCAAGGAGACCTAGTCTTAGGATAATCATATTGTAAAAGGAGGTTTCCCCTCAAAGTGGTATGTATTCATTTACTTTTTATCTTTTTCAAGGTGCTTGGTTCATAACATTCGGTATCAAGAGCATCGATCCTAGGGTTTTGTTGCTTCAAGCGAGTCATATTGACATTTTCATTGTAACTTTTTTTATGAGATGTTTTAGATAGAAAAAATTAGTAGTTACTTAGGAGACATATCACAGTACGTTTGGTAAAAATTTCAAGTTCTGGGTCATTACACTTTCAAAGATATATCTTATGGAATATAAGGTTTTTGACTCATCTTGAAATCAATCTTAAACGAGTCATCTTGGAATTTTCGCTACAACTTTTTTTCTAGGAAGTTTTAGACAATTAAATTTTTGTGGAGAATGTCGAGAAATGTCATAGTACTTTTAGGTTATGGTTCATTATACTTTCTGAGATATAGTCCATGGAAGACAATGTTTGTGGCTAATCCTGAAATCAATTCTCTTGGCATTTTTGCTGTAATTTTTTCAGTGAAGTTTCAAACTCTGAAATTTTTAGAATCTTGAGTTGGCACTATGAAGTATGTGTGGAAACTTATTTAGATTTTGTATCATTGTATTTTATGATATACTTATTATGGAAGTTACAGTTTTTGCACAAATTAGTTTCTAATGATTTTAAGAGTTTTTCTATGGTTAGCAAGATCATTTTTTATTTTTTTTTAGAAATGTGTTTTGACGTCTTCAAATAACACAAGATATATCATTAGGTGGTTAAAACTGTGGTTGAGGAAGAATACATATGGTTTCACGTGGTTGGAAACACATTATTTCACTTGGTTGGAAATCCCTATAACCCATGTTTTTACCCCTTTGAGTAGTACCACATTAAACAATACTTGTAGATGGAATCTCAATTCCACGTACCTTTGGGTACATAGGAATTCCCCTAGGTGTAACTGAAACCAACCTTAGATAAGCTATATAGTCATATTGTTGCTATAGTACATCGCGGTTATCAGTTAGGTAGACCACTCTCTAGTACCTAGGTAGTCGGGTAGTGCAACTAAGGGAACGATTGAGCCTCATTAGTTAGTGCCTTGAGATATTTTGTTTAGTACTATTGTTGGACCTTGCACATATATCAAAGAGATATAGTACCTGCCACTCCCTTATCCTTAGGACCCAGTAACTTTTTTCCATAGCTCCAAAGAAAGATCCAAAATTTACTTAACCATGTAAACCTCCAGAAAGATCCTTCACGACTCGTGAAGAAAATGACGAGATACAAAACCAATTATCCAAATTGGACCGTCAAATCAATGAATTAAAGGATAGGTCAATGACATAGGTTGATTTGATGAATAATCAAACAAAAATGGAAAGGAAGATGGATGAGAGTAAGGAATAGATGAAAATGGATATGGAATAGATGAAAACAAAGATGAAAAAGTTGGAATAGAAAATGAATGGAATGGAACAAAATATTATAGAAGCCTTAAATGGGAGGTTCCCTAAAATTGATAAAGTGTCTGACGGGACTCATGAAAATATAGGTAGTATTTAGGTTGAACAACTTTCCAATTATAAGAATTTTCCAGGGGGATTTAACTCCAACAGTGGAGTTACTTATGGATGGTCTCCAAAAGCTATGAACCTTCCCAAGGTTGAATTAAGGAAGTTTGATGGAACATGGGTATTTACCTCGGTGAATCAAATAGAGTAATATTTTGAACTACATAATATTATGGATGATAAGAAAAGGATTCACATAGAAAATTTGAACTTTGAGATAAAACCATATCAATGGTATCAATGGGTAGTTAAAATGAATCCCCATTCTTATCATTATGCTTGGGGTTTATTTACAAGAGACTTAGAAGAACAATATGGGAAAGTTTGGAAACAATACTACTTCAGTGAATTGACAAGAATCAAGCACTTAGGTGATATTGAAGATTATAATTCATAAATTCAGGTGTTGGCCACAAGGGTGGATAACATAAGTGATCAACATTTGTTGGAAGCTTACATGGGTGGATTAAAAGAATACATTAAACATGAGCTTTCCCTAGAACATATTGAAAATATTATGGCGTATTCAAGCCAATAACAAGGATACACACACGTATATGATTGGAGTATATGCAAGAAGTAGAGATCGTTTTGGGGTTCAAAAGACAACCTTACCTCAACATACTTGAATATCACAGAAGGAAATGGAGGAAAGAAGAGCAAAAGGACTATGCTTTGGTTGTAACAAAAAATGGTCAAAAAGGCATAAATGTTAAGAAACAAAATTGTTCACCTTGGAAAATAATGATGAAGAGGAAGTGGAGGACTCTACACAAAGAAATGAGGAAGAAGTTTTAAACTTAAAAGAGTAGGAAATATAGGTCGAAATGGTGCATAACATTGATTTAGACAAGTGTGAAATATATTTCCATGCATTGGCAAGGTTGTCAACACCTCAAACTATGAATATTGTAGGTTACAATAAGAAGCAAAAAGTTATAGTGCTCAATGACTCAGGTAGTACCCATAACTTCATTGATAAAAGATTGGCAAAGCACCTCAATTGTTTTGTATATCTAGTGACAAGTTTTCAAGTTGGTTGTTAATGGAGGTAATATTGATTGTGTGGGAAAATGCCACAACATTAAAGTAAGTATGGGGAAATATAATTTGGAAAGCCTAATGTATGTCATTCCCATTGGAGGTGTAGATGTTGTTCTAGGGATTCAATGGATGAGAACATTAGGTACAATTTTTACAAACTATAATGAATTATTCATGAGATTTGAATTGGAAGGAATTCAATATGAACTCAAAGGGTTAAAATATGGACCTTCTTAAGACATCAGCTCTCGTAGAATGAAAAAGCTCCTAAAAAATGGTGGCAAGGGAGTTGTGGTTAAACTTTATTATATGGAAATTAAGCAAGAAGATGAAAATATTCCAGAGGAATTAAGATGCACATTAGAAAAGCACTATAGGCTCTTCCAAGAAATTCTTAAAGGTCTACCTCCATCTAGATATCATGAACATCAAATCAAACTAATATCTGGAAGTACTCCTCCTAATAAAGGCCTTATAGATATCCTCATCAACAAAAAAGGGAGCTTGAGAAAATAGTACAAGACATGCTGGATTCGAGTATTATTCAACCAAGCAAGATTTCATTTTTTATGCAAACCCTCACCACTCTTGGGGTTCGTGCGACCTCCAAGTATAAGATCGTTCACTTAAGGGAGTTGAACTAGCTCTCAGGCTCTTGTTAAACCCTCAAAATACTCTACCACATGCCTTTTCTCTTTTCCCTATGCTCAAATTTATGTGTGTGAGGGTCTTATCACGTAAGCGGAGAAATACACGTGACCTCAGGCCAAAACTGTGGGCTAAAGTCTTTAACCAACAGGAAATCTGGCACTTCAGAGCTCCGGGCTTCGGGAGTTCTAAATACAACACACAACAATCCTCTTAAACATTGAATTCATGAATAGTCGAACAAAGGTGGGGATCAACGACTCACAATACGCGCCTTGATCTTCGGTTCATGAAAATTCCGAGACTCTGGGCTTCAGGAATTTTCCTTGCCTAAATGTGAAACACCTTCGAATACATGAACTCCAAACTGGAAAATTGAACGACTGATGTTCGCCTTCAATCAACGGCCTAACATTACTCCTGGATCCAGGCTTTAGAGCTCTTCACAATACAACACTTTAAATCCTCCAAATGCCTAACTAGCGAAGGGCTGGATCTACGATCCACATGTCCCTCTCAACAGACGATCGATATCTACTTCGGCCTTTGGGCCTTCGAGAGTTCTTGAGCCAAAATGCTTTACGCCTCCATTCTCCCGAACTGTCGGATTCCCGAATCACTACCAATCTTCCAACACGTGGCCCTGACGCCAATGGTCAGGGTCTGCTCCAAGCTTTGGAGCTTCGAGATTTTTGCACACTCTTGCAACAACACTTCAGGTTCACAGAATAGTCGGACTTCTAGATAACTGTTTATCTGCGGAAAAGTGTACCCCGTCTACCAATGGTCCAAATTAAATTCGGACTCCCGGACTTCGAGAAATTTGTCTCCTCCACAACACACACCCTAAAATTTTTGAATTCGCAAAGTTTGAAGGACTTAAAGGGTTAACACCCATGCACCTTCTCCAGATCTTATAGTTGTGAAAAACTCTAGCTTCTCCCAAACGAATCTCGTCTGCTCAACCTCCAAACAAAATGAATCCTTTCTCCAAGGACCTTCGCTCACTATTCTTCCCGAACTTTATCACTCTAAGTGATTCAAACCATGGCGCACACCTTGCGCTACTTCTCCCGAGCTTGAGACTTAGAAAAAATATCTTGTGCACTCCTTGTGTTCACTCTGCTTGAGACTCTCTTAACACTTCACTAATTGTTGGCCCTGTGCATTCCTTGCACGGGTTTATCCTACAAACTTTTTATACTCAAACGAGTATATTTGCACTCCTTGCACTCACTCTACGAAATTCACTCTATCTCTCTTGAGTTATCGAGTATGTACACGACTTTGCCTTCACACTCCTTGCGTGGCCACTATGCACTCCTTGCATGAGGATTTCAGAAGAGAAACAATTGAATCTTATAGAACATCAAAGGTTCATTAATTCAACCATGAAATACACACACATACATATAAACACATAAAATAGGTAACATAACATTACCCAAATAACTCAGAGATAAGCAAACTCTTACATGTGAAGTAAATCTCCTCTATTATATTCTTCTAGGAAAACATTTACAAGAGTTCCCACAGCTCTCAACTTCTCTCTTTCTCCGCAGTAATCACAATGATCTCAACAACAAATACAATAATCTTCAACAACCTCTTTTGGGCATAGATTACATACATTTATACGTGGAGGGGCTTCTCGACCTTCCTTCCGACTACTCTAGTGCTTTCACATCATAATTAAAGCATTCTACCACTAAGCTTATTACAAATAAATGATCATTTACAATACATATATGAGTCGATGCTCCAAATTTGTACAATCCTTTGGGAATTAAATAAATTACAATCTCCTGGTTTTTTTACAATGGCTCATGCCTCAAAATATTACAGGCCTTTAATTACAATATTTTCAAAACATTAAAGTGACGAGCTCTCCTTGGAATCCAAAACCAATTTGAATGAGCGCACTGGATGTTGAGTTGTCCTCCACTTGGCCTCATTGAATGTTGGTGGTGATGCTCCTACATCATACTCCTGGAACACCCTTTAACTTGGAATGAACCTTGCAAAAACAATAAAAAGTTGCCTTCATCTAAAACTGACAATGAACAATTAAATGGCCAATTGTGCAATGTGACTGCCCCATCCCTAGCTTCTTCTCCTTTGATATTCTATGATTAAGCCTACAATAAAACATGAAAAACCCAAAACTGAACGAGGCTAATATCTTGAAGAGTAAAAGAAGAATTTTGATTGATGGAAGTTGAACATAAGCTCAAAGGGAATTCTCGGCGACAGAGAGGATAACTTGAAATTAACCATTTTCTTTGTCAGTCGGAGAATGCGGTTCTTTGGGTATGTTTGTTGTAACTTCACCCAACATTTTGGCCTCGTAATGATTATTATACGATGAATTTTGAATTGATCTATTCCAAAAGTGTGTCTCCAATTGGATTTACGGGATAAGTTGAATATTCTTAGGTTGAATTTATTTTTGTTACGACCTCTAAGATCCGTATAATCTTGTTTTGGCCATTTGCAATCCCGGAAATCAATTCAAAAACTTAGTGATGAGGTTTTCCAAGTTGTTAACCAGCTATAAGCAATCGCTTAATCTGCTCAGCTGGATATTTTTCCAGCAAGAAGACAATTGTTCCATCTAGATATAAACCACCTCCAAAATTAAATATTGATCTTCTCTTTTGAATACTGAGAGAGTAATGACAGAAAATTCTAACGCTCAAATTGAAACTGTCCGTCACTTGACGTCCATTTACAGATAGTCGACTTCAGGTGAAATTTATGAACAAACTGTGACGAATTTTAAAAATCGGGCACATGGGTTTTGTGCAGAAGAGTCTCATTTAACTGAACCGTGAGCGGTTTTTGAAAATTCTGCTTGGTTTGAGAGCAGTTCTAATTTTTCGGACTGTGAAGAAGGCAGATTTTGGGATGGTCGGTTTGCCACCGTAGGCCTGGATTCACACTGAGAAAAGAAGAAACAATATATAATGGAGAGATCATTCTCTTTATCGTTGAGATATATACAATTGTTGATGCAAGTGCTACACGAGGAGTTTGATGCATATCACGTGAGGTTAATCAAATATCGGTATGGTAAGCCACAATTCGCCTTTCTTTTCTTATGTGCAATCATCCATCTCTGGATTTTATTTGGCAATGTAGAGGAACAAGTCTCCATGTTTTGGTTGCAGCAAAGAGATATTTTCAGGATGCACTATGCATGCTATTACAAACTGTATAAAACAACATAGTGATTCTTTGTGGAGAATGGCCCGAGATTCTCATGGCCTGGAATGTGATACTATCGCCAAGGATTAAACCCACTAAGAGTTTAGTCTAGTACTAATGCTATCCAGATCCAATTCACTCCTACAAAAAAATTTGAGTAATTGAAACATCTTTAGATGCATGTTTAGGCCACTGTATTTCCATTCACGTTGAGTAAAAATAATAAGAGTTTTTGTTTCATTTTGTTATGAAACAAAAACAACACAAACAAACAAACAAACAAATTTAAAATTTGGAAAACAATATATATATATATATATATATATATATATATAAATTCAAACTTAAAAACAAAAATAAAATTGCAAATGGATGTTTTAAATCATTCCTAAAAACAATAATAAATACATGTTTTTACGTTTAACACTCCTTTGTTTTTCTTAAGTCACTTTGGCAGCAATCAAGAATGAATCCAAGCGCACATGCGACAGGTACAAACACGCATTTTATTTTTACTTTGCCACATTTGTACTCCTTCCTGCATGTTATGTTTTCTTTTTCGAACTTCTCACACGTCTTCTTGCATGATTATTGCTCACATTTTTGAAGGTTTGGGGACGATTGCTTCTACTGCTGCAGTGATTTTTCAAGAAATCACAAAGCTTTTGACAAACCTGCTTTGATGAACAGTTTGAAGGAGTTGATCTTCATTATACATTTCACAACGATGTTGTTACACATGTATATTACATGCTGTTACACATGTATTTTACATGTTGTTACTCCTGTATTTGTAACATGTTGTTACTACACCTATTCATAAACCATTTTGCGTCATGATATGCTTACCCAAATTACTCCTTGTCAGTACATTGATCATCCCCATGTTGCAGCCATCTTCCATTGCCTTAACTTTCATGACTTCACACATGCCTATTCTTTTATGAGTTGCATACATTGTTTTATCTTTTTCAGTTCATTTTTGTCTTTCCAATTTTCCTTTTGAATAAAACAAACTCCCTTTCCATAATGACATTGCTTTGTCATACACATTGTTACTACTGAGATCTATCTTTTAGTCCTACCAATATTTTTATAAAAACTTGCGTTGACTAATGTGGGATTCCTTAAGGCCTACCTTTCAACAGTCTTGCCCCATCGACCTCAACACCTTATCTGGGAAATAGACTAGAGTCCATTTTGAGTACCTAGAGGCTTGCATGCCTTAATGACAAGTTCTCTCACTGACGATCATGGGAATACATCAATGTTCCTTGATTGTCAGATTTTGCAAGTAGCTCGACATCAACCCATCTATTCGCACTTTGCAAGATGTACTCAGGTACCTTGACACTCATTGGCATAATTGGTGAGTTTGTCTCGCATTGGTTAACGACATTCATCAATGGTCGGTAATCCAATGATTTCTCTTCATGCTCAACACTGAAACCTTCATTCGCATGATTAGAATTGTACCATCGGTTTGTAGTGGGTGAAGACTATACACTTTTTGATGATCCCCTCAACAGTTACAAAAAATTGATTTCAGATCTATGAGAGTACCATAGTTCCATATTCTCTGCCTTCCGCATTTCTCACGATTCAGCAGTAGCAGTTCAGATTCCTTCACTTCTCATGATCCAGTTATGACAACAACAACATTAGCAGTCCCATTTTCATGATCTTGCAATAGTGACACCTTCCATCTTCCATCAATCACCGTCATATATTCTTTTCTCCAGTAGTTACAACAGTTGCAGCTACAACGTGAGTCATGTTTTC
>ML790792.1:252921-265801 GCA_009831015.1 Picea engelmannii | reverse complement strand
TTTCCAAACTTCGATCTATGTTAGGAGTTCAAGAAGTTGTCATTAAGGGGGGATAGGATCTAATGCCTCCTTCCTTCTCCTATTGTGTCATTATTGTAAATCCTTCAATCCTATCCCAAGTTGTTCTTAAGGGGGGATGTTAGGATATTTAGACACTTAGAAGTTAGTTAAGATCTACTTGGCCTAATATGTCATTAGGTAAAAGTGTGTTTCTTTAGTATGCATTAGTATGCATTTGTAGTTCACGATATGTTCCCGACATAGAGTGATCTGACGGTTCATACTCTTCTCAATCTTAACGACCATTGATCCACGGATTAACACCCGATTAGTCCATGATATCTATTTAAAGAGCATGGAGGGTCATTTGCCAATGATCGATTGTGAGAAACTCTCTTGTAAAATCTCTCTGTAATCTTTTTCTTTGCATTAATAAACTTCTCCAAGTGGTCGCGTTGGATGGGGTCGTGGATGTTTCCCCATAGGGGTTTTACCACGTGAAAACATCGGTGTGTTGATCTTTGATCTGGTTATGTGAATGGTTACTGAAGGTGTTCGTCCTCTGTTGGAATACCTGTGTTTTCGAACACACTTGGGTTCAAGACCCCAGAAGAAATGTTCACCGGAAAGAAGCCAGAGGTAAGCCATCTAAAAATATTTGGTTGTCCAGTGTTTATCCATATACCAAAAGAGAAAAGAAACAAGTTGTAACCCTCCGGAAAGAAGGGAATATTTGTGGGATGTTGTGAGGTATCCAAGGCCTTTAGATTCTACATACCTGGTCACTTCCACATTGAGATCAGCGGGGACATGACCTTTGATGAAGAAGCAACACTTGAGAAATCGAGAAGATGCCAGCTTGAAGAAGTATATGAAGAGGAACTTGTAAATCCTAGGACTACAGAATCCGTGAGGGAAGTTCTCAGAGCTGCAGAACCTGTAAGGGAAGTCATAGCTTCCCCTGATGAGGAGACTCCTAAAGATTATGATATAAAAAAAGTTCAAGAACCTACTCAAATGACCTTCTCCCATAAAATAAATCCTGCTTGGGCAAGAGAGCTTATTCAAGATGGAGAGAAGTATGGTGTTCTGGAAGGAATCACGAGACAGGTGAAGAGACCCAAGCCATTCTCCAGCTACACGGCTTTGATGTGCAATCTACTTGATGAAGAACCCACATGCTTTGAAAATACCATCCAGAAGAAGGAATGGGCAGATGCCATGACAGAGGAATACCAATCCATAATAAAGAATGATGTATGGGAAATAGTTCCCAGACCAAAAAGTAAGGATGTGGTATCATCAAAATGGCTCTTCAAAATAAAACATGCTGTTGATGGAAGTATTGAGAAATATAAAGAAAGATTTGTTGCTCGTGGATTTTCCTAGAATGAAGGTATTGACTATGAAGAGACATTCGCTCCTGTGGCTAGATACACTTCGATCAGAACCATTATAGCTCTTGTTGCCAAGATGAAGTGGAAGCTGCACCAGATGGATGTGAAGACAACTTTCCTGAATGGTGTTATCGAAGAGGAAGTGTATATAGAGCAACCCCAAGGATTTGAGGTTGAAGACATGAAGTCTCATGTCTGCCGATTGAAGAAAGCCTTATACGGATTGAAGCAAGATCCTAGAGCTTGGTATGGCCGTATAGATAGTTTCTTGATGAGCTTAGGCTTTACCAAGAGTAAAGCAGACTCAAATATCTACTTCAAGATTATGGATAATGAACCAGTAATATTACTGTTGTACGTGGATGACTTATTCTTGACTGGAGAAGAAAATATCATCGCCGAATGTAAACATAGACTTGCCGACGAATTTGAAATGAAAGACCTTGGTCTAATGCATTACTTCTTAGGCCTTGAGGTATGGAAGAGTCCAGAAAGAATCTTCCTTAACCAGGGGAAGTACATGGTCGAAATCTTAAATAGATTCGACATGCTAGAATGCAAGTCCATGAATACACCCATGGAAGCAAAGCTTAAGCTGTTGGTCGATACTTCGTTAGATTTGATAGATGCCACTCTGTACAGATAGATTATTGGATCATTGATGTACCTGACGAACACTAGACCAGACATCTGTTTTGCAGTGAACACCTTGAGTCAGTTTCTGGTAGAGCCCAGACATGTTCACCTAGTGGCTGCAAAACATGTGATGAGGTACCTTAAAGGTACAATGGATTATGGTCTCAGCTATGATGGAGATCATGACTTCACATTGAGTGGATATACTGATGCAGATTGGGTAGGAAGCGTTGCTGACAGAAAAAACAATTTCGAATGTTGTTTCAGTTTGGGATTATCTATGATCTCGTGGCAGAGTAGGAAGTAATCCAGTATTGCTCTCAGCACAGCGGAAGCAGAGTACATTGCCACATGTTCTGCTAGCTACGAAGCTATATGGTTTCGAAAGTTGGTGACAGGCCTATTTGATTTGGAGATGAGAGCAACCGCAATTCTATGTGACAATCATAGCTGCATTAAAATGATAGAGAATCCTGTGTTCCACGACAGGTCGAAGCACATAGAGATCCGCTATCATTTCATCCACGACATGGTATAGAGAGGAGCCTTGAAGCTCCAATACATTAGCACGGATGAACAGGTTGCTGATGTGTTGACTAAGCCTCTATCTCGTGTAAAGTTTGAACACTTTCGAGATAAGCTTGGTATTTTCCGAAAGGACCTTCCCTGAAAGGGGGAGTATATGTATTCCTTTCTTCTGACCTAGTTGTTAGACGTAAAGCAAGATGAGTCATGCTTCTGACCTCGTTGTTAGACGTAAAGCATGATGCTGTGTGATCCTTGCTTCTGACCTAGTTGTTAGACGTAAAGCAAGATGAGTCATGCTTCTGACCTCGTTGTTAGACGTAAAGCATGATGTTGTGTGATCCTTGCTTCTGACCTCGCTATTAGACGTAAAGCAAGATGAGTCATGCTTCTAACCTCGCTATTAGACGTAAAACATGATGTTGTGTGATCCTTTCTTCTGACCTCACTGTTAGATGTAAAGCAAGATGAGTCATGCTTCTGACCTAGTTGTTAGACGTAAATCATGATGTTGTTGATTCCTTGCTTCTGACCTAGTTGTTAGACGTAAAGCAAGATGATTCCTCGCTTCTGACCTCGTTGTTAGACGTAAAGAGAGATGTTGATGTGTTCCTTGCTTCTGACCTTGTTGTTAGAAGTAAAGCAAGATGAGTTATGCTTCTGACCTAGTTGTTAGATGTAAAGCATGACGTTGTGATTCCTCGCTTCTGACTTAGTTGTTAGATGTAAAGTGAGATGATGATATTACTTTCTTCTGACCTAGTTGTTAGAAGTAAAGCAATATGTGACTGACACTGAGCTACCAGCTTAACCACTGTAACATTGAGCCAGTGTAGTACTGTGATGTGCCAGCCTAGTGCTTTGATGAGGTATCATTTTTACTGATACATATTTGATGCAGATGATGATAGCATTCTTTCGAGAATGATGATGCTGCCGATGAAGAAAACTTTCGATGACTCGTAAATATGCTAGACAATGTTTCAAGATGATATTAACGATACTGTCCTCCAGATGCCACTGATGATGCAGGCCTCTCTCGCCTAATGCTGATGAAGAATACCCTTCTTGTTAAGGGGGAGTGTTGAAATAATGTAACTGCGAAGAGCATTCTTATTATTATTGGATTAAATCCCCATTGTGGATTAATCATGTCATTATTATTATTTTTGTTATTGGATTAATCCCCATTGTGGATTAATCATGTCGGTAATTGTATAAGGACCAAATCCCCTTTTGCGGATTGGTCATCGGAAAATTATAAAGGGTAGAATAAGAAGTCGGCCCCAGCAGTTACTATGGAAGACCCAGAATTAATTAAAGGTGGGTTTACCCACCTAGAGTGAGAGGTTGGCCCTGCCAATTGTGACTTTTCACACGTGCCAGTCTTGTATAAATAAGAGGCTAGCGCCTCACTTCAAACACACAAATCACTTGCTCATTTCTCTTATGAGGCAAGTTGCAATTACTAGAGAGAGGAGAAGAAGAGTGGCGCATCTCTTGGGGAGGACTTTCTGTATTGGTTTGAGTTATCTCTTGAACATTTAATAAGCTATTTATGATAAGTAAGTTTTTGCTGGGTTTTCTTCCCTTAGAGGGTTTCCCAGGATAAATGTTGTGTCTCTTGTGAATGTGTATTTCTTAGTGATCTTGTTCTTATTATTCTCTTATCTATTGAAATGCAAAGAACTATAATAATGGCATAAACATTAACAGCCAGGAGGCCTTATACGGAGTTGCATCCGTCATGTCAAGGTGGCACCCCATCCGGGGGTCGATCTTTGGTGTGAGCTAGGTTTCTGCAGGTGATGACTGCAGGGTGCATCGGATTGGTGTTAGGGGAGCAGGAGAAGACTCATCCCTCCAACTTGATACCCAAATTGGCTAACCAGTCCGCCATTTGATTGGTCGTTCTTCTAACATGTGACAAGAGGATTACTTGTCAATGCTGAAGAGTTGATTTTATTCTACAAAGTTTGTTCATTAGTCTCCAGCTTGGGGAGATTTTCTCTGGGTCTGGCCCATTGATCAAATGTGTAAGGAGATTTATCACAATTTGCGAGTCACCTTCTGCAGTGAGAGGAAAAATTTCTTTCTCTGAAGCCGTTTGTAGATCGCATAGGAGACTCCAAATTTCCGCAACATTGTTGGTATTGTGTCCCATATTACCTGCCAAGATATGGAGTATTTCTCCTTTATCATTCTGGATAACGGCCCCATTGCCTACTGGACCCGGGTTCCCTTTGGAGGCTCCATCAAAGTTGAGATTAAATCAGTTTTTGGGTGGAGCTTCCCAATGGGTGTGGCTTGTATTTTGTCTTGCAACTGCTATTGATCTTTCAGGGGTGGGAGTGAGATTGATTTTCCACGCCTTGAGAATGTGAAATTCATTAGGAGGGGGTGTGAGGTCCTGCTCTGTCCACAGTTGCAGCAAGATGGTTTCATT
This sequence comes from Picea engelmannii, assembly GCA_009831015.1. Lineage (NCBI taxonomy): Eukaryota > Viridiplantae > Streptophyta > Pinopsida > Pinales > Pinaceae > Picea > Picea engelmannii. The sequence continues at coordinate 260,797 of ML790792.1, read as the reverse complement.
GATATTGGTTTGGATTGTGTTCCACACCTCTTTCCAGTTCCTGGTGATCGATTTGAAGATTCTTCCATTCCTCTCTTTCCAAATGTTCTAGAGGATGAAACCTGGAAGCAACTGCCAAATTCTGTTGAGGATGGGTGACTGAAATATCGAGCTTCTCCAACCCTCAATGGTTTCGTTTAAGCCTGTGCGGTTCCTATCCGACGTTCTCATGATATTGACGTTGTGATCCCATATGCATGAACTATAAGGACAAAGATTTAGGATGTGATTTTGAGTTTCTTCCTCTTGGCCACATAGATGACACCAAGAAGGGCCAATGAAGCCTTTTTTCCGAAGATTATCCCAGGTGAGGATGTTGTTGTGCGCCACTAACCAAATAAAGGTGATGATTTTCGGCCAAGTTTTCATATCCCAAATTCCCCCCCTAACTTCCTCTCGAGGTAAGGTTTTATGGCCCGCTTTTATATAGTAAGCTTATGGAATGTTGAAGGCTCCTGTGGTGGAGTGGCCCCATCTGAGTATATCCTTACCTTGTTGACTGGAAATTTTCCTTGCAGCTAGATGTTCCTGCAAGGGATGTAGGTTGAGCTATGGGGGAATGTGCAGGTTCTCATGAGAAGTTTTCTAGGTGCGCCAGGTTTCCCTTGGGTCAAAAGGATTCCAGTAGTCTATCACTTTGTGAAGTCCAACAACTGTTGTAAAAGGGATGAGGTTGCTGAGAGTCGGATCTGTGTTCAGGGGTGGGAGTTGTTTCCATGAATCGCTCCAAAAGTAAGTCGAGGAGCCACTTTGAAGTTCTTAGAATGAGTGGTTGGTGATGAGTCTGCAATTGTTCCTGGCTGCATTCCAGATCAGGGATCTTGGGCTTTAACCATTCCACCTTATGAGCTCCGTTTCAGGAAAGTGGGGGTATATTTCTTCCTCCAAAGTTGTGCCCACAAATCTTGTGGTCGCTTTAACTATCTCCACCAGATTTTGGCACTCAAGACCTTGTTAAGAATAGTTGGTTCTTGGAGGCTGAGTCCTCCATCCTTTTTCAGAGTGCAAACTTTTTTTCAGCTTACCAGGGACATTTTGTGCCCTTTCTTGTTACCTTGCTACATGAAGCTTCTTTGAAGTGTTCTCAAAGTGTTAAGAATGAAATTTGGGGCCACCAAGGCTGAGAAGATGTAGACTGAGAGAGCTTGTAGGATAGATTTAAGTAGAATGAGGCGACTAGGAAAATTGAGGGAACGAAAGGTCCAGAGAGAGAGTCTCTTTTTGAAGATGGAAAGTAAGGAGTCCCAAGAAGAATTTTTGAGTGGGTTGTTGATGAGGGGGATTCCCAGGTCAACAGAGGGAAGGATGCTGCGGGTAAAGCCTAAGAGGTGCGTGAGGTGACATTGGATTTCCAAAGGAGTGTTAAAGAAGAAAACTTGGGATTTGCGTAGATTCATCCCCATTTCTGAAGCCTCGCAGAAAAGGTCAATGATGGCTCTGAAGCGCAAGGCTTCCTTGGCTGTGGACAAACCCATAAGAAGTATGTCATCTACGAATTGAATGTGCAATATGGGGGGAGAAATGCTATGGGTTGTGAGGCCAGAGAGAGAGAGTGGTCCCTGATGGTTGCTTTAAGGGTTTAGCTTAGTCCTTCTGCCAATATGATAAAAAGAAAAGGTGAGAGCGGGTCTCCTTGTCTTATGCCTCATGAAGGAGAGAAGGGTTTGGAGGGGAAGCCATTAATAATAATGGGGAACAATGCTAAGGAGGTGAGATTGACTATCCAGGAGACCCAAGCGGTGTCAAAGCCAAAGGATAGGAGGGAAGATCTTAAGTAGTTCCAACTCAATTTGTCAAAATCTTTAGAGAGGTCTAGTTTTAGGAGCATACCTGGAGTTTTGGAAGAGTGAAGTGAATGGATAACTTCATGAGCCAGGATCACGTTGTCCATAATTTGTCTGCGCTCAACATAGCCTGATTGTTCTGGAGAGATCAGGAAAGGAAGAATGGGTTTGAGTCGGGTGGCAATAATCTTAGTGAGGAGTTTGCAAATGACATTGCAGAGGGATATAGGTCTGAATTGTGACGGCCATGTAGAGTTGTTTTCCTTAGGTATGAGGGTGAGTAAAGTTGCATTGAGGGCTTGGAGGAATTTTCTAGATTTTCTAGAGTCCTCAATGATTTCCCAAACATCTTCATGGATGATGCTCCAACAATAATGAAAGAAGTCTGAGGTGAAGCCATCTGGTCCAAGAGCTTTGCCTAGCTGGGTAGCTTTGAGCGATTGATCAACCTCCTTTTGGGTTATTGGTCTCATGAGGGCCTCGTTTTGCTCTTTGGTGACCTCCTTGGTAATGTTCCTGAGGATGGGATCTATGGCATGCGAGCGATTTGTTGGGGGTTCCGTGAGAAGAGTTTTATAGTAAGAAAGCAATTCCTTTTCCATATCATGTTGTTGAATTTCTATACCTTGCGCCAAGACTAGGTGGGTGATGCGATTTGTTTGGCGTCGCTAGATCATAGATCTATGGAATAATTTTATGTTTTTCCCCCCTCTTTTAGCCATTGGATGCGAGATTTTTGTCTCCAAAGTACTTCCTGCGCTCTTCTCTCTGCAATCTAGTTGTTTAACAATGTTTCCTGCGTTTTAAGGTTTTTTGTCAAACCCTGTGATCGGATTTGCTGTTAAAGTGTCTGCGTTCACTGTTTAAGATTTCCCTGTGCTTGGAAGATGTCGCCAAAGGTAGACTTATTCCAGGATTTTAGGTGTAGCTTGAGGTTTTTTAGCTTTTGTTGGAACCAATACATTGGGGTCTTTGTTTGAATAGCCGCCTCCTCCCACCATGTATTTATGTTTGTTTGGAAATCCGGGTGTTTCAACCAGAATTTTTCAAAGTGGAATGGTTTTCTGTCTGGGGTACCAGTGATGTCGAGAGTTAGTAAAATTGGCCAGTGGTCCAATCCCAGGGTGTCTATGACTGTGGTGTTCCAAGCTAAGCCGTCCATCATAGTAGCTTTGAAAATTAGGAAGCGATCAAGTTTTATGGAGACATGTTGTGCCCCCGAACGCCCATTGGACCAAGTGAACATCCCATTATCTGATCCAACATCAATGAGATTTAAGAGACTGATGGTGTTATTGAAACTTATGATGTCGTTGCCTAGAGAACGATGACCTCCCTTTTTCTCCTCCAGCCCTTTGATCATGTTGAAATCTCCCCCAAGGATCCAGCGTTGGGGGCCTAAATGCTCTGCGATCCATTCTAAGTGTTGAAGAAAGGCTTCCTTGTCCCCTAGTCTAGGGGGGGCATAAACATTTGTGATGTAGCCTTGTTTGTTCGAGCCAATGAGGCGAAAGGATGCAGTGATGGTCCATTTGGAGGTAAAAAAGTTGTCAAGTAAGATTGTGGTGGGGTTCCAGAGCATTGCAAAACCTCCAGTTGCCCCTCTGGCATCCACTTCCACATACTGAGCTTGCTTCCAGCATCTTTGTAGAGTGATATTCGCCTCTACCCCTGCGCATTTCGTTTCCTATAGGAGTATGTTTGGTTGATCCTTCTTGATTTTGTCTTTGAGCAAAGCTTGTTTTCTCTTTGCGTTAAGTCCCCTAATGTTCCAAGATAGTCTCTTCATGATGATGATGGGGGTTGGAGGGGAGGGAAGCTTTCCGAGATCAAATGTATTTGACTTGAGTTGACTAGAAAGTTGCCTACGTCTTGAATGAGTTGGTGTTTGGGTTTTTTGCCTCTCTTTTTCTCTTCTTTTGTAGGGTTGTGTTGTTCCTTTGAGGTTTCTTTTTGGATTCCCAGATTTGTGTTGGCTCTGGCTAAACCTTCGGCCGAAGAATTGAGAAAGACCTTGTGCACTTTGCGCAGCTAGTATGGAGGAATGGTATATAGTTGTTGCTTTCGATATGCTTGCTCCAGATGGGCCATGTCTATGCCTGCCAATTCCTGATTCTCTAGGTCCGTATCTGGATCCCCTATTTCCAGGCCGAGAGTATTTGGGAGAATGGGTGTCGAGATTGGAGGTTGAGAGGAGGGAGGGGCTAAGGGATCGGGTAGAGAAGAGGTTTGATCAGCTGCAAGTGTTTTCATAGGGTTGGTGGACGTGGAGGGGGTATCCAAGGGGGTTTGGAGTGCATCAAAGGAGTTCTTGGTGAGGGGTCCAGAGGGGACCTAGGGGGGGTGTCCTCTTGGTTTAATGCTTTCTGTGACCCATGACCTGGGTGAAGCCCTCCTTGGTCTTGTCAGAGTCTTCCTGAGCTGTCTTAGGTGGGTTATTTAAAGGGAATTCGTAGAAAAGATGTCCATGCTCATGACATTTGCGACAATGAAAGGGGATGTGCTCATAATCTAGGGTTTGGGACTACTCATCATCTTGATAATTTAGGGTAATGGCTCCAGGAAGGGATTTTGAGATGTTTAAATAGACACAAATGTGGGCATAAGCAGTGTACCTTCGTTGCTTGGTTGCCTCCGAGGCTTTGACGCAGATTCCGATGGTGTTCCCAATTCCTGCGATAATCTCCTCCAACCAGAATTCTTGTGGGAGTGAGTACAACTGCAGCCAAACCGGGGCATGGGTGAAGTCTTCCTTTTCCGGGCTGGATCTTTCCGTCCAAAATCTGAGGAAGAGGCCTACTGAGTTGTAGAAGTATGACCCCCCCTCGAAGATTTGATTTCTGTCCTCCAGGTTATGCAGAATGATTGTGAAGAAGCCTTTTGATCCTAGTTGTAGATCGTAATGTCCCTTGGGTTTCCACCAATGTTGAATCCATTTGAACATGTCTTTTTCAAAAGGCCATAGCCCCAGGAATTTTCCTATTAGGGCAAAATCTCTCATGTATTGTCTCTGATCTTCGATTCTTGGAGAGTTGTTGGTGTATTTTGGAGCTGTCACAGCTTGTGGGATGCATTTGTCGGGTTTCTAGGTGTGTTTAGTTTTTGGCTAACTGGTTTCAGGATCGATGTCCGTCGGTTTTTCCTTCAGTATTTCATCCTCCTAGATTAGTTGTTGCATGCCCTCCAGGAGTTCAAAGGTTGGGCGCTTGAAGTGAGAGGAACCATGCTCCTTTCCTGTGGCAAAGCTGTAGGAGGGGACGTGGGGCGCCCCTCCCTCGGCCTCCATGGTCACGACACTAAATATAAGGTGACAGATTTAGGTTGCAGCAAAAAACCCTAGCGTGCGCATCCCCATCAAATTGGTAAAATTGATCTTGGACCTATTTTATTTTATTTTATTCACCCTAATTTTCTTTAATTTTTTTATTTTACCAACAAAACATAATCACATTCACTTATATATTTTAATTTTAATTTGATTGATTTTTTATTTTATTTTATTAATGTTTAAACATATTATGATTTTAATGATTATATATAATTTTAATGAAATTTCATTTTTAGTATTTAAAATACTAAAATATATTTTATTTTTTTAATATTTTTTAAACAATAAATAATATATTTAAATACACACACACACAAACACACACACACACACACACACACACACACACACACACACACATATATATATAAATTTTTATTTGGAAAACTATCTTTCTCTTTGGAAAGGTATTTTTATTATAACTTTTTAATATATAAATTTAATATATAAAATGTTTTATATTACTTTTAATATTTTTAATATTGACTCTGGATGGGGTGATATCGGACACGACCGGGGGACACATGGCCACATTTCTTGCCATATCGAGTCAACTCAACTCACACTCACCTTTGCCATTAATCCATGCATTTAATTTCTCGACCGACACACCTCTGCATTCAATTAAATTCAGATCAGTTTAAAGTTATGACACTCTAGTTCGTGGGAGCGATAATGGCATTGGGCTGGACGCAGGCCCAGTCCCATAACCTTTCCCGATTCAACAGTTTTAGGACATAGTTTTCGAAATCCATGGCTCATTTGAGCTCTCGGCCTCCCGAGTCTTGGCCTCCTCCTGCATACTGTCTAGTTTTTTGCCTCTAGCTTGAGTTTCGTTGGCGCTCTCGGGCCCCTGTGGCTAGCACTCACCCTCTGGTCCGCTATTGCTTTTGGTTCTGGCTCGATTCCTGTCCTTCGAACAACAGTTATCTCACGCTCCATCTCTAGTTCCCGATGCTTTTCCTGATGCCTCAACTTCGAGGTAAATCAAAATGGGGGGCGGCTTGGTACGCTGCAAGAGGAAGAGGTTTGAGAGGACGAGGTTCGAGAGGATGAGGCAAGCAGACTCTTCCAAGCATGCCTCCACCCTGGAGCTTCCCCTTGCTTCATCTCATGCCACCTCCCCGAACCATCCTCCCGAACGAGCCAATACTCCAGACTTGTCTCCGTTGTCATCTCCTTACGCCTATAGAGTTGAATGGTTCGACAACCATGGAAACTTCTTGGGCTTCGCCCGAAAGCTCAGCCCGGAGCTATCACCTCCCCGCTAGCCTCCACCTCCCCCTCCTCCACCGTCCGCTCCCCATGTTTCGTCAGTCCCTCTCTCTTCTTTGGCCTCTCCCCTCCCCTCTCTCGACTCCTCCACCTCGTCCTCCGATTTACCTCGACCCCCTCTGCCCTCTCCTGTTTGCACCCACTACGCTGGGAATGAAGCTCTCAAGGACTTTTTGGATGCCATCAAGCGAGCAATTGAGAATGTCAATGGTGCCATCAAAGAGATGCAACACAGGGAAGAAGAATAGATTTGTCGTGAGGAGTTCTTAATGTCTCTTCTACAGGATCCTAGGCAAGTTATTTGGACACTGTGCAAGACCGAAGGAACGAGTAGAGGCTCGACCCCAGCTCTGGATAACTTCTTCTTGCTCTAGTTTCCCATGTGTTTATGCTTCCAAACAATATAACTCACATGTTCTTCTCTCTGCGCAACTTCTTAGATCTAGGAATTTCCAGTTTTAGCTCATTTCAGTTTTTTGTTTTCGGTATGGATAGTCTAGCAAAAAATATTTTCACCCTGCATGACATACTAGATCTAGTACTTTACAGTTTATGTTTCTTACAATTTTTCAAGTTTTGCATGGACAATGTGAACTTTAATGACCATGTGACAACATTGGTTTCCCATTAGAGCATTGTTTCCACAACCTCTTGGGATAACATGACAACTGTAACTTTTATTGCTTAACAGTTTATAATATATCTTCTAACTTACCATTTTTTTTATTTTTATTTTTAATATTGATATATTTTTTATTATATAAATTAATTTAAATTTTATACATGTTAATAAATTTTATAAATCAATTATATATAGTTTCAATTATTTGATATTTTTTATTATATAAATAATTTTACTTATATATATATATATATATATATATATATATATATATATATATATATATATATATATATATATATGAATTTTTTAAAATCAATTTTATATTTTAAAATTTTAATTTTTATTCATTTTATTTTTGTTTAATTTTAATGTAATAAAATAATAATATTAAAGTTTACCTATGATGTTTTTACTAAGAATAAATTAATGAATGAAAAAAATATTAAAATAAGAGTTTTTCTTAGTTTTGAGATGTTAAAATCTCTACTAACAAGGTCAATCACGTGAAGGTGAGAGTTCATATGACTTAAAAAATGATCCATCATTGACATGGGACTGACAAGACTGACCGCCATGAATTCACAGACCTACACAAACAATCCATAACCAATGAAGCATAATCATTCACACGCACATACAAACATTACAAACATACACAATACACATAAATAACCACATAGACTTATTAAATTTTAAAATTAATGAAATTATAATGAATTTAATGTTGTTTTTATGATAAAGATAAAATCAATTTCAAATTAAATTTATGGATTTTAAAAATAAAGTTAATTATATTAATTTATTAAATTATTTTATTATGAAATA
>ML790792.1:162275-209983 GCA_009831015.1 Picea engelmannii | reverse complement strand
TGGTTGATAACTAGGAAATTATTAAATTAAAAAGAAGGCAGATGTCAGGGTCCTAACCCACACATAGGTAGAACAATATATTCAGATGTAATAAAGGTCAATATTAATAAGGCCTTGCAATAAAATATAATAAGTTGAATGTAAGAATACCTAATAGAAGCTTCTTCTTCTAGAAGGATCTTCCTCTAGATGCTTCTTTTGATAGACATATTTAGTATAAATAGGAGTCGAGGATATGAGAACCCTAGCTTGGATATTATTGGAATAGAGCTCTGCTCGACTGGAGGTTGCCCCCTCGAAGAGGCCCATGAACATTGCTCTCAGAATCAAAGTTCTATTTCTGTTTTTATTCTTATATCATTTCAGTGTTATTGTGGTGATTGTTCTGGTTATATTGCTGTTATTTTGCCATTTCTATCATTTTATTTATGTTCCGCATACTTTTTATATTTGGTATATTACAAGTGGTATTAGAGCACTTTCCTCGGCATAAATTGTGGGTAATTTTTTTTCAAGGTAGAGATGTATTTCAACATCTTTAAGCCACAAAGATCTATCTTTATGCGCATAAACCCACAGTTGAGGGATTCATACACACAGGAAATACAAGTGGTACTTAAGTGCACATTTGTTGGCCACCCTTGTAACCCCTGTTGTTGTGGGTGGGAAATCTCTCCTACGGACTAGCACTAAGGGTTTTATCATGCATGCAGAAATGACCTAAATATTTTTACTTTTTACCATCATCCCATGCCTAGACCCCCATTACTCATATGTAAACACAAGGCTCAAAAGATTAAGTTGACGTACCTTATTCTACGTGTTTGATGTCGATCCCTTTTCGCGCTTGGTCATTCTTTGACTGCAACTCTCCTCCCAATGATGACCTGCATTCACTAAAGACAAACAAAGAACTCCACATGCATTTGATCTATGAACTAACGGGTTAGAGATTTAATCAATCATACAATCAATATTCCAATAATGACAATCTCATATGGCGGGATGAGAAAAGCAATTCTTTTATTAACTTCACAATGATACCTTACAATGATAAAGTCGGCTACTACTCCTCGATCCTGGTCATGGGCTCTTCTTCCATTGTCTTCCAATTGCTTTTCTCTATACTTCTCTTTGCACAAGGATGACTAAAGGTTTGGAAAAAGGGAATGCTGAATCAGGTATAGTTTCTTTACTATGATTCTCCTCCTTTCAAATGGGACCCCTCACCCTTCTTTATAAGGCTAGAAGAAGCTAGGTATTTGGTCAAGTGACCGGCCATACATGGTCAAAAGGTTTAGTTAACTTACCCAAAGCTGTGTGTTTCATCAACAACTTTCCTTTTTCCATGCTTTTGTAGGTACACATGGGCTGTCTTGGGTTATCTAGCATGTACACGCGTGCAATAATGGAGCAGGGCACGTGGGTCTTTATAAAAGTGGTTTTTAAGAAGAGACGTTCAGCAGTGTTTTGGAAACGAAGGAATCAGAGATGGCCTGGTGCTAGGTAAGAATATCTGGTGAAAATTAGGGTTATAACAGATGCCCCCTAATTGTGAGGTCAGAATAACATTTGATGGCTGAAATACATTAACAATCTTCTCCAACGTTCCGAACAAGTGAGCCCAGGGACCAGAAATCGGGAGGTGCCTTTTGCAAAATAATAATTGTCTCACCGAGGTGGGCATACCCATGCTCGGGATGAAATAAAATCATGGCTACCAATCAAATACAATGTAGATCCATGTCATATAACTATATAAAGTGTATCCGCGAGCACTACACAACGGAGCTACATCTCGAAATCAAAAAGATATACATGTAGAGTATTCATCTTCTAGAAGCTAATGAAGCCTGATGGCTGGAGATGAGGTCTTCAGAGCTCGAGAAACAACTTCAAAATCTTCAAAACTCGGGTAGGAGTGTAATATGAGTGTACGAATTCACTACCCAGAGGTGTTTGATGGCTTGTCGATCATGGACTAGAGGATCTTGATGAACAAATTGAAGGCTTCATTGATCTCGAAAAAATACTTGATTGGACTTTTGGGATGGCCAAGCATGATGGAAAGGGACAAACTGTAGAGGGGCCGACTCAGGATTGGTAAAACTTCCCTTGAACAATAGCACGAAAATTGATGAGACTCAGGTAGCATAGCATTTGACATAAGTTCACGATGCAGGAGGCAACAAAAACTCTCCATATGTTTGGAAGGATAACCAAATGTAGGAGGAAATAGCTCTATGTAGCGAGAAAAGATTCCTAAGGTCGTATTAAATCCCAGAGTTTGACGAACAAATGGACATATGTGATTTATCCAAGGGCGACTCATTATGTTTCCAATAGAAAGAAACTACTTTTCCCTTCCTCTTTTTGGGGTGTATTTGATTTTTTTGTCTTTTTCAATAATTTTGGAAAAAGAATAAAATAATGTTACATTACAAAGGAGGAATGAGTGTCGCAAACATACAAGTTCGAGACGTAAGGACAAGACTGATGTTCAAAGAAAGGACACTCAGGAAAAATCCCTTCTGGGACCAAAGGTGTCAAGACGCAGAGGCAAAGTGCTACAAGGCTTGCATATAAGGCATGCTTCAGATGGTTTAGTTGAGAGCAACATGAAGCCGACATTAGACCAAAGACGCAGGTATGCAAACGTGGTTAACAAAACACACAATGGTAATGTCCTTCGATGTAAGTTTAACGATCCCAAATAAGGTAAGCTCGACGGTTTTTCATATTTAGGGAGTCTGAAAAAACGTAAAAGGAGACTCCAATGGGGTACCTTTTTCGAAGGTAGTCTAGTCGGTTCGAAAAAGGGGTAAATTAGCACCAAAAAGACGTCTATTCAAAACCATTTTAATGAGTGTGATAAAGACAAGATCACTCGACCATTTTTTTCATTTTTCAGGAGTCTAAAAGAAGCGTAACTATGGACTCTGTCAGAAATGTTCTTTTGGACCATTTTAACAAGTGTGAAAGAATAAGGTCATGCGACAATCTTTTCAATTTTAGGGAGTCTGAAAAGAGCTTAACTATGGACTCCGTGGGGGTTCCTTTTTCATATATTTAGTTCCTTAGGCCCGAAAAAGGGTTAAAATGATACCTGAGGATACTCTTCTAGAGAACTGGAGTTATTTAGAGTATACCTTTGTTCGTACAGTTGACCGTCTGGACCAAAAAAGGGGTAAACTACCACCGGACAGATGTGACTTCAAATTTCAGTTTAACGAGCGTGAAAGGCCATAAGATCGCTAAACAATATTTTCATGTTTAGAGGGTCTGAAAAGGGCTTAAAAGAAGACTCGTCATGTTTTTTGGGAGTCCTAAGGGTGATGTCAAGAGTGAAAAGGAATCATGCAAATGAGGCTCAAACTCATAATCAAGAAAAACTATGGAGGAATCCCAAGCCTATAGTCGTTAGTGACAACATGGACACTGTCATGCAACCAGGATCTACCTAGGGAATCCATGTTCTGATAGGATCTACCACCAAATTACGACACTTCTAAAGCAGTAATGAGGGTTCCGTGTCACAACTCTGTGGGATTGATCCTATGGCAAAACAGAAAATACAACGAGATGCATAAAGTGGGGGTGGAATCTTGACTTAAATGCAACGAGCTGGGAAAAAATGACTTTTTACCAAAGGACCTTCCAAACACCCAAATATCAAAAATTTTCCAAATACCCAAAGGAATACCTCCCTTGATCATTCAAAGAAAACTCCCGAACCATCTTAAATGATTTCCAGTTTAGAAAAAATGACAAAAGGGTCCGAAAATTGACAAAAAGGGGCCAAAAAACTCTATAAATAGAAGTTGGTAGCTCATTGTTACCATTGTTAATTCAGAAATTGACTAAAAGACAAAACTACCCCTTTGTGAAAAGAATTGATTCTGGGAGCTTTGGTGGACGAAACAACCATTTGCTTGGACCAAGTAAGTATAAACTCTCTCCTCTTGCAATTTAAATCTTTATTTATGCTTTTAGTTTCAATTTTTGGGGGGGCGTTGAACCTCAAAAGGTTGGACCTAGGTCCACACAGGCTGTCTTATGATAGGTCGCGTGTACACTCAGGCAGAGGAAAAAATGCATGCGTGTACACACAACTGTCATCATTACAGCCTGCGTGGACCTTTTATTTGATGGAAAAAAATTCAAAAAGAAAAGGTTAACCCTCCCGAACTTGGTTTTTGCAGGATGTATATTCTCTGAAGGGAAAGAGAGAATGAGGAGATTAGTGTGTTGGTTGGGGAAGACCCCAATGTTGTTGCTGCCTTAATGCAACATGGGCTGCTAAAATTCTTCCTTGTCCTTTTATGCGAGCACAACCTAGGCTACTGAATGCCTTGGTTGATTATTGGCATCTCGATGCAGAGGCCTTTATGTTAGAGGGGCAATCACTGGTGCCTACTATAGAGGATATATACTTTTTGACTAGCCTCTCCAGGAGAGGGGAACCAGTCAATTTCCGGACATTTCCTTTGGGGCCTCATAACATATCGAAAATGATAGGAATTTAATGTGAGGCTGGTATAGACCGATCGAGCTCTCAAGTGCCAATAATAAAGATCATTGATTTATCAATGCAGGCGATTATGTTTCTTATTGGGCAGATGACTGGTTCTACGACTCTACATTAGGCATCCTGTGCACAGATGAACTGTTCAGTCCAATGCTTAAATGCACATATATTTGACTGGAGCACTACACTGCTAGATTGTATGAAGAGGCAACTGACAGATTGTCGGTTGTGGATGCAGAGGAACTTCAGGTTCGGGATGATTCTATGCTCTTTCTTCTTTGAAAGAGTTTCTAGTTTTAGTCCTCGAGTGGTGGTACAAGGACATCAAGCCTCTCTTCCTGCGGTTTGCAGATGGACAGTGTTATTGCTATGACAGGATGGTGGAAGGACCAATGAGTCATTTGATGATGACTTCTTTGCTTGGTTGTCATGATAGATCCCAGTCATAGAGGATTAACCTTATGCTAGGATTGATTTCTCGAGAGACCCTGAGATATCGGTACCTCCTAGTGAGGAGCGAGGAGAGATGGGTAATTTTGTATCATTTTTTTTTTGTGAAACATATGTAATTTTTATATATTTTTTATTTATATCGATTTTTTTTATACCAGAGTATCTGATAAATACGTGTCTATTATGTGCAAATGTGGGACCAGTGTGACCTGCGGATTATGCGAGGAACAGGTGTTGTCCTCAGCCAGAGGCCGCACATGCCGTCACAGGGGGACCACTAGCAGAAGGAGAGCTTCTAGTCAGTGAGGCTGAGAGGGTTTTGAGACGAGTTGAGAGAAAATTTACCTTGCTCACCCGCACAATCCCTATGGCAGACATTGAGGATTTGCCACCATCTATGCAACTTCATGTAGTGGGGGCACCACGAACGTGGGTCCGACTGTTTTGGTGTTTGGAAAACACTGTTGATCATTACAACAGGGCCCACAGGCTCTGACCTTAGTTAGTCTAGACTTTTCACGTACCAAGAGCACTACCTGTATATATTTTTTGAGGGCATAAGCCCCATGACTCATTACTAGTCATATTTTTGAGGCGCTTGCGTCCACCTATGTACTCTGGTGCTTATGATATTATATATGAATTTTTGTGTCTTTTTTTGTCTTATGGGTCATATTTTCCTTTAAAAATGTATTTACATGTTTATGTGTATGTATTTTTATATGTGTGTGAGATGTCAGTCTAAAATTTAATTAGCTAGAGTATATGTAACTTGGTTTAATCTACTAGGAACATGAAAATATGTAATATAATCAAAGCTTCGTTCTAAGAGACATACCCTAAGGAATCGTCAGTGTAAAGTTGGATCATGAACATGGTAGACTCTATTTAACTGAGACACAACCAACTGAGCATCTAAATAGACCCGGAGATGAGAGATACCAAATGACAGGGCGTCACAGAGAAACTCAATAACTTCATTGTACTCAAAAACATTGTTTGTGGTGTCACCTAAGCATATACCTCCAGAAGATAATAACTAGCCTCGAGGTGTAAAAATTACCCAAGCTGCGGAGGCAAGCCTCCGAGTGTGCTACATAACACTGTCTACATACCCAATGAACACCTCTGATTCACTTGACATCTACCACAGTGACAAGAGATAACATCAAAAATGACACATCCATAATACTAAAAGAAACTAGAAAGTAATAGTACAAAGACTATACATATGTTACAAAAATTTACCCAAGGTGACCTACCTATGAGTAATACTTCTTGAGGTAGAGCCCATTTCTAGGCTTTGCCAAAGCATTTCCCTCAAAGTTGACCAGACAATAAATGCCCTTTTTTAGAACCTCTTTTATGATGAAAGGTCCGAACCACATGGGTTTGAATTTTCCTACCCCCAGGGGGTCCTTATCTTGGTCATAGACCAAGACAAGGTCGCCTTCAGAGAAAATTTGAGGATGAACGGACCGATCATACAGACACTTGAATTTATGTTTGTGAGCCTCATTGGCCAGGGCCGCATTACGACGCTGCTCATTGAGCCGCTCAAGGTATAATAATCGTTCTTCAAGTGGAGAAGTGTCTGGCAATAACTGTACTGCCAATTTTAGGGACGAGATTTGACATTCGATAGGCAAGATTGCTTCCGGCTCATAAACGAGTTGAAAAGGTGAGAAACCAGTTGCAGTCTTAACAAACGTTCGATAATCCCATAATGCAGAGTATAACATCAAATGCCAATTTGACTTGGCTGAGTTGATTGTTTGTTGTAGGATGGTCTTAAGAGATTTATTTACAGCTTCCACTTGACCATTTTCTTGGGCATAGTAGGGTGACGAATGTTCTTGCTGTAATCCAAGATTTGATGTTAATTCAGTCATCATCTGGTTCTGAAAGTGTCTGCCATGGTCAGTGACAATCTCCCTCAGGACGCTGAACCTTGCTATTATCTAGTTGAATAAAAAGAGAGCCGTAATCTCTCCATCATCTTTAAATGTTGGCATAACTTTGACCCACTTCATGAAGTAGTCTATGGATACAATGATATAACGGTGCCCCCTTGCTGACGGAGGTTTGCATGTAGTGTAATCAATCCACCACTTGATGAAGGGACCAACTATGATGATAGGAAAAATGGGAGCAGGACGTGCCCTCATCTTCTGAGAGAAGATCTGACACAGGTGGCACTTCTTGACCGATTCGATACAATATTTGATGAGTGTTAGCCAGAAGTAACCTGCTTGTAAAATCTTTTGGGTTGTTTCCAACTCAGACAAATGACCGCCACATGCTCCAGTATAGAAATCATTAAGCACGATAACTACTTCTTCGTGAGTGAGACATCGGTGCAAGACACAATCTACACCTCTTTGATACAATGTATCGTCGAGTATGAGATAATTCTTGGCCTGATGGCATATACGGTGACGCTCATCATGAGAAGTAGAGGTGGGGAACTTCAAGGTCTAGAGATAGATAAATATATCTCTGTACCAGGGATCCAAAGATGAGATCAAAAACATATCTCCTCTGATAGGTGACTCTTCGGGCATAACATCATCTGACTCAACCGGAAGTTCTGAAATAAGTTCTACGAAGACCAGTGACTTTTTGGATTTTGCTGAAATGAAATCTAAGTCAAATTTCTGGAGGTCGACTATCCATCTACTGATATTTTTGCCTATTATCCGTCTTGTCAACACGTATTGAAACAAATTCACAATGACAATGATGGTGGTCTTGCGAAACAAAATATAATGATGGAACTGTTGAACATCATGGACTGCTGCCAATGCAAGTTTTTCGATATGAGAATAATTAAGTTCCGGTTCGACTATTCCTTGGCTCAGGTAATAGATCACATATTCTGAGAGAAATTCATCTTCCTGAACTAAGACCATGCCGATGGTGGACTCTGCGACAACTAGGTATAAAAATAAATCTTTGTTATAGTTGGGTGGTCGAAGCAGAGGGGCAGTTGTGAGGGCATGTTTCAATGCATCGAAGGAGCATTGAGCAACATCATATGAATGAAAAGGAACGTCTTTATTCAGTAAGCACATAAATCCCTTTATGATATCAACATAGTTGGCGATGAAACGTCTTAAAAAATTCTCCTTTCCCTGTAGACTCTGAAGTTGAAATATTGTGCGTGGGGGAGGCAACTGAACTATTGCCTCAACCTTGAGAGGATTGACCATGATCCCTATTGTTGACACTATGAAACCTAACAAACATCCTGATGTTATGAAAAAGCTCCACTTGTTTGGATTCAAGCGAATCCAGAAGTAGCGACATTGCTCAAAGATAAGTCAGAGGTGTGTGGGATGATATGTTCTCTTGCGAGATCGAGATGCTAAATCATCCAAATAGGCCTCGACTATATGCTTGAGATCATAGAAATCAAAATACATGGCCCACTGAAAGGTCGCTCCATCATTTTTGAGACCAAAGGGCATCTTACGATACAAGAATGTACCCCATGGACAAATGAATTTCATTTTGTGCTGGTCTTCGGGTTTGATTTGTATTGGATTATATCCCAAAAAATCATCCATGAAATAAAAGGCCTCACAACTCGCACATTCATCAATTATTTGGTCGATGAATGGTGTGGGAAAATTGTCTTTTGGACAGGCCTTGTTCAAATCACGAAAGTTTGTACATACATGAATCATGCCCTATTTCTTATTGACCGACACAGGATTTGACACCCATTGGGTCAAATGGATAGGATAGATAAAACAAAATTTTAGCAGTTTCTCAACTTCAACCTTAATGGTTGTTGCTTTCATGGGATTAACTGGACGAAGCTTCTGCCGAACAGGCTTGGCATCTGGATAAGTTGTGATTTCATGTTAGACTATTTTTGGATCGATGCCTGACATTTACTCATAAGACCAGGAAAAAATGTCACAGAATTCCATAATAGATCTGTGTAGATTTGAATCTCTCCGGGGGAATAATCAACTCCAATGAAAACACTCTCCATGATGCCAGGGGTTCTGGATATATTAATCGGTATGGTTTCAGTGATAGTTTCCATATTACCCTTGACATAAACCTCATGTGTAGCTAAGGGATTAATAGGACAAGACCTATCTCCAGTCATAGTCAAGGTGAGTTCTCTGGCTTCGATTCTTCTTAACTCTGGGAGGAAGTATGATCTATGATGGAGATCATCCCAGGGTTTGTCCAGGCTAATCATTGCTTCAATTATTGCTTCGTCAGAAGGAAAGACTAAGTATAACGAATCAGTATCAGTGAGAGATCCTTGAGCCCAAATAGGCTCTAGAAGCGGATCTAACTCTTGTGTAGGAGTTGGATCTGTGTCGGTTGAAGCTTGCTGGACTAAAGAGTACGCTACTTTGGCTACGGACAAGGGCATGGACATATCATGGTGCCCTATCCGTTCCATCATGGATGATGGGGAAGGAAGTATCCACATATCATTGAAGTAAGTCGTGTGAAACAACAAAACTTGGAAAATCTCAACCTTATGGTGGTCGGATATGAACTTGACATCGCCTTGAGGGGGTGGTTAATTGAAGGTACCCATAAAATATGGGCACAAACCAACCCATACGTTGACTATGCTCGGTTGGGGATTATCAATCATTAGGACCGTAGATACCCCCAATGAAGGATCAGGTCTGGAGAAAGACAATTGATCAATGGTCACAATCCGGTCCTCGTGTAGAAAAAACAAGACTCGAAAAACTGTAGCAACCACTGCTTGCATGGCATAAGTCCAACTCCTTCCTAACAAAATATTGTAGTTGAGGGATGCGTCGACTACTTCTATCTCGACGCACACGGTCTTCCCTCCTAACTGCATGGGGAAAGAGGGAATGATACCATGTGGTTGGAATGAAAAACCATCGGAAGCAGTGAGAAGAGTAGGTGACAGAGACAAAATGGGTTGGCCAATGGCCTTCCAACATGCCAGTGACATAACACATGTCGAGGTGCCCTCATCAACCACTGTACGGAAAATGTTCTGAGTAAAAATTTTTGTGGGGTAAGCCACTACTATCTGAAATGCTACATGGTAAGGCAGATGAGGTTTTAAGTCCATTTTATCCAGCATGATTGTACCTAGATTACAAGTCTCGGTAGATCCTAAAGTGACTAACAAATATTTCCTCTGGGAAGGGAATCTTTGGAGGACCTCCAAAGCAGACATCACGCAAGGGGTTTGAGACAAATCCTCCACCACAGAATAGTTTTGGGAGGTCCTTGCATTTGGGTTGTGTGAAGATTTCTTGAACGTGCCTTTTGGGATGCGTGTCATTATTTTTCCCAAAGTCTTCTTGATCTAGAGAGGAAGAGATGGGAGTTCAGCTTCTTTACCCTTCTCAGAAGTGCTTGGTTTATTGTAGTCATGCGCTCTAGTTGATATAAAAGCATGACCCTTCATCATATACATATTCATGGATGCGGGATTGTTCGAAGATGGAGAGGGTCCTTGACTACCCCCTTCCATGCTTGTAGAGGCTTGGGTTAGGTTTTTCCCATGTTGAAATGGATTGGTTAACATGACAAACTGTTGCTATGTCACAAACTTTTGGGCCTTTGCAAGCCAAGGACATTGGTGGGTCGGGTGGTCTTCCGTGCACAGGTTGGACAGATACCTCACCTTTAATTTCTCAGTGTTTCCCCCGCCAACATTATTAGTGGGCTTTTTATCCCCCTTACCCTTCTTTCATTGTTTTTTCTTTCCTTCAGGTTGTTGGGTGGCCTTTAGATTTGTCGATTGCACTATGTGTACATTCGACGTTTGGGTAGGGGGAGCAACCAAAACAATAGTTTGGCTGGCTGCTGTGTGTTGTATAGACAATTGTTGCAATTGCTTCGTCAGTTGCTCATCAGGCTTTGTGTGTGTTGAACCAACAATACGATCAACATGTGGTCCAACTCTCTATCTGGTTTTATCAATTATTGAGTGTGGCACATTTGGCAAGATCTCGTATAATAAACCAGACTGAGAGTAGATTATCTCAAGCTGTTGAGCTCTCATGATGGAATCTTCTTCGGAAAACACTCTCGACGTCGCGATGTCTTTGGATAACTGTGGGACTGACACCTTAATTAAACTCTTCCAATGTCTCCATTCTCGGATGTGATCAGAGATATGGTTTGCTTTTGTCTGTGCAAATTGGCCAGCAATTCTGTGCTAGCATCGTATCGCACAGGTAATTGGAAATGATTGAGGAAAGCCATTACCAATTTGCCGAAGGAAGAGTATATTGAGCAGTCAAGCTCAATGTACCATTTCGTGGCACTCCCAATGAGAGTATGTTGAAATAATCACAACTGTACGGAGTCATCCTTTAACGAATTAGATGAGCACCAAAGGTGAAAAGTAGTCACATGATCTCCTGGATATTCATTAGTTTTGGCCTCGAAATTTGGTATGTCTGAAGGCAACTTCGTCGGCATAGAGGGCCAATCCAGATCATGATAGATAGGGTCATTCAACAACCTTTTCAAGTCTGGCAAATGCAAGGTTTCCAGGAAAGGTAGTTTGGGTTGTTGGTGATAACCATGGAAAAAGGGACTTGGAGTTTGACTGGCACCAAGTTGATAGGAAAAGTTCGGTTGCTGGCCTGGGTTATGGTAAAAGCCATGGCCATGACTAGCGTACAGATTTTTCATGTGAGGAGACATCATCGACTGATTCCCAAAATAGGACGTAGATGGTTGGGCATGCATTATATTCAAAGGACTTTGGGAAGGGTTGCCCCATGCCGATCCCATGGGCATAGGCATAGTACCTTGTCTGGGGTTCCATTGGTTGTGAAAAGAATTGCCCCAAATCGACATTCCTGATAAGGGAACTGATCCCTGCCAAGAATTCCAAGGTCTTGATGCGAAAGAAGTTCCCGGGTTTGCCCCCTATGCAGTAATAATACCCTACATAGGAGTAGGTTGTCCATAATCGGGGTTGCCTCCAATCAGGAAAGAAGTTGATGAGAAAGCATTGTTACCAAACACACCGAACAAAGAAAATGGTGTCAAACCGATCGACATATTATGATAAGGTGGTCCTTGACTCCCTGCTCCAAATAAACTATGGTGCGCGGGTGGCCCATCGGATTGCTGGTGGGTGCCACCAAGTGAAGGGGATGAAGGAGGTATATGACCTCCTTCGTAAGGGAAAGCATTAAAAAGAGATGAAGTGCCCCCCATGTGTCCTTGTATAGGAGAGTTAGAGCTCCGTACCCCCAAACCTAAAGTCTATAAAGTGGAGTAGGAAAGTACAGGACTTGTACCTGAGCTAGGCACCCCATATGAGAATGGAGGGCCTATCGCACTCGGTGTGAAACGGGTGGGGGCCGCTGCCATAGACGGGATTGGACCACTGCTCGAGGTACAGGTGGTTGAGACCATGGTGGCTCAGACCAGTGACGGTGGGTTAGGAGGTGGCAAATACCCTGTGGTGACAACCGTAGTGGGAATTGAAGAATTCCCAGAAGAAGTGGCAACATTTGTTTCCATTGCTATGTGCAACACTGTCTGGCACTTGTAAAGGTGAATCGGTATGATGATGGGTGTCGAAAGATCAGTGGTTGGAGTCTCAGATGGACCAAGAGCTTTCACTCCAAGGTCTAAAATGGTAGTTTCCTCTGGATGTTGTTTGGGTACAGTTTCCTGTGACTCAGTCGCTTCAAAAGACCCTTGTTGGTCTAGCTTTTGCCTTAGTGGTGGTGGAGGTGGCTCTAGTGTAACTGGTGATAGGCCCAAAAGATTTCCTGACCGGTGGAGTTCATGATCCTCCACTGTTTGATAAGATCAAAGACACACTAGGGATTTCTATTCATTCAAAAAACAACACACGCTAAAAAGGTCCCTCCAAGATAAAACAAGCAAACACTAAACTAGTTGGAAGAATAGTTACAACAACCAATACTAGAGCAACTTGCCGGTACAAGTGAAAATCAAACACGGAAGCACCCTTCGAGTATACTCTACAAAGCATGGAATGATGTCTGTCCTAGGTACCGCAGTTTTTCCCCGTAGTCACCTGTGTATGTCTTTAAAAAGATAGGCAACTAGGTTGCTAGCGCATGAACAGTCACCAGGCGGGTACAGTGGAAAGTCGGGTAGACCATAATGAGCAGGGTATTGAGCCTGAAACCTGTCAAGGGTATCAAAGGCAAGTGGTCTAGAAGACAACTGAGGACCTCGAATGGATTTGAGACCCACAAAGCTCCGTGGTAAATGCAATAGACAAAATCCCAATACAAGCCCTCTATATGTGTTCTCCACTACGATTGGTCCAACTTTGGAGGGGTTATCTCCGCTACCTTTCCACACGTGACCTCATGTTTAGCCCCTGTGTTAGAGGGGGGTCCCCGATAACTTTCATGATACTAGACTTTGACACTCCCTAACTCAGACTCCAATGTTTGATTTGATGGCCTTGAAGATTTTTCTCTCCAACGTAATTCAAGGCCCTAACCCTAAACTAGTTGGTTGACCCTACAAACATAAAAAGTCTAATGAATTTTAGATTTAGAATTAATTTTTATGGCTTGTCTTAAGTCAAAGGTTATGAAAGTGAAACTAGTGATGTTTGACAGACGAAAGAAAAATAAACAGAAAGTTGGAAACAAAATAACTTTTCTTGACTCAAAGCTTAAACAACTTTTCAAACTAAATTTTTTCTAAGATCTATGAATAGCAAACTCAAAGCAGGATTTCACTCGACTACGAGATACTTATGATCTAAGTAAACTGTCAAGAAATTATGACAATAAATACTTTTCCTTGGTTACTAATGCAAAACAACATTATTTAACCAAACAAAGAAATAAAAGTTTTTTTTTTTATCTGAATGCTCACAAAGAAAAAAGGAAAAATATCAACAAGTAAAAACCAAGAAAAATTCTGGCCTAAGCGTAGATCGAAAAGAGTCACTTTAAAAATAACCCACAAGCAAATTAAAACTAGACTCTCACACTTGTCTAAAAACCCTATAAAAAGAAAAATTTGAGGAAAAATTTTTAATGAAAAAGAAAGCTATTGTTGTGATCAAACCTAAGTTACTGACTGCTATGACAGAGACCCAAAAACATGAGAAGTATAACTCTTGTCAAAGGAAAGGATGAATGCCTCTCCTTAAACAAAAAATTTCTCCACAGGCATGCTTGCTGACAGCTCAACAACAAGCATTTGCATGCGAAATGTGTAAAGTCAGGGTGAGTGTACATGTGTGTTTGCCTTATACAGGCCACGTGTATCTCTGAAAATCTTAGGAAAAATGAAAGGCCAAGCAATCGAGCCTAGGCAGAGACTACTGGTACTAAGAACCAAGATCTCTTGAAGACTCAGACACTTACTTTAACATAAAAAAGGAAAACTCTTCAAGGAAAAATTCATAGAACAAACCAATCTCAGGTGAAACCTAAGCTATAGACTGCAAACAACCAAGACTAGAAAGAGTTCCAGAAAACCCCTGAGAAGGATTGTCTCTGACAAGGGAGAGGATGACTTCCTCTCTAAAAGAAATTTTATGGAATCCTACACGCGACTGACACTTCCTAAACTAGTGTGTACACGTGGGCTGCGATAAGGTAGGGAGTGGGTACACGCATGCAGATCTTATAAAGTCCGCATGTACCTCTGTGGTTCTCGAAAAAAGAAAAAAAAAGCAGTCAAGCATAGAAACATGGATAACTAGTATGGAAGACCAGAATCTCTATTAGCTTAGACTTTTGCAGAAACTTTAAAAACAAGAAATGAAAACAGTTCTTAAAAATACCCAAGAAAAAAACATTCCCAGAAACCCTAAAAATCCCCAGTATGGTCGCCAATTTTGTTGTGGGTGGGAAATCCCTCCTACTGACTAGCACTAAGGATTTTATCATGCATGCAGAAATGACCTAAAGATTCTTACTTTTTACCATCATCCCATGCCTAGACCCCCATTACTCATATGTAAACACAAGGCTCAAGAGATTAAGTTGACATACCTTATTCTTCGTGTTTGATGTCGATCCCTTTTCACGCTTGGTCATTCTTTGACTGTAACTCTCCTCCAAATGCTGACTTGCATTCACTAAAGAAAAACAAATAACTTCACATGCATTTGATCTATGAACTAACGAGTTAGAGATTTAATCAATCATACAATCAATATTCCAATAATGAAAATCTCATATGGCGAGATGGGAAAAACAATTCTTTTATTAACTTCACAATGATACCTTACAATGATAAAGTTGGCTACTGCTCCTCGATCCTAGTCCTAGGCTCTTCTTCCACTATCTTCCAACTGCTTTTCTCTATACTTCTCTTTGCACAAGGATGGATACAGGTTGGGACAAAGGGAATGCTCAATCAGGTATAGTTTCTTTACTATGATTCTCCTCCTTTCAAATGGGACCCCTAACCCTTCTTTTATAGGCTAGAAGAATCTAGGTATTTGGTTGAGTGATCGACCATGCATGTCCGAAAGGTTTAGTTAAATTACCCAAAGCGGTGTGTTCCGTCAACAACTTTCCTGTTTTCGTGCTTTTGTAGGTACACGTGGGTTGTCTTGGGTCAGCTAGCATGTACACACGTGCAATAATGGAGCAGGGCACATGGGTCTTTATAAAATGGGTTTTTAAGAAGAGGTGTTCAATAGTGTTTTGACAAAGAAGGAATCGGAGATGGCCTGATGCCAGGTAAGCATGTCTGGTGAAAATTAGGGTTATAACACCTGTTAGTACCCCTTCGAGTGGTAGTGCATCATAAAACACTTGTGTAAGGATCGACCTATATTACCTAAAACCCTCTTTAGATAAATCGATCGACCGCTTGACTGCTATAGTGCCACTGAGAACAACACTCGGGAAGATACTCTCTAGTACCTGGGTAGTCGGGTAGTATGGCTAAGTGTACGGTCTATCCTCCTTAGTTAGTACCTTGAGATATTGGGTTGAGTACTACTGTTGGACCTTGCATGTATATCAGAGAGCTATAGGACAAGGCAAACCCTTGTCTGTAGAACCCTTGAATACCTAACCCTTGGGGAAAAAAACATAAACAAATTAAAACAGACAAGATATATTGCTGCGCAATTGTGTTCGGGTTGCCAAATCACTACACATTTCTTCTTGGTTAAGAATTTGGGGCATTTCATCACTGCATTATTCTTCAAACCGGAGTATAACTCTGCAGGTACAAGTCTGGAAATATTTTCACCATTATTTGAGACCTATTCCATTGCATTCATCTCTTCGCCCTTATCACATTCATACATATCATTTTTTAGCAAAATTTTTGACCCCACCTGCCCCTTTTCGGTTCCCTCGTCCTCATGGCCCATACCCATAGCCAAGACTTGGAAGCTCGCTTCAATAACTTGCAATCTAGTCTCACCGAGACCGAACAAGAATTGAAACAACTCAGTTCCAATGTTGTTTCCATCAATACAACCATGCAGTCCTCAATGGAGGAAATCAAACAATACCTGACCACCCAACTTGAATTTGTCTTTTCGACGCTTTGCACCAAGCTACATATCCCTACAGATAACCCTTCCTTTGAATCACCTCCACATACTGAAGTTGAACGTTCCTCTCATTCCCATAACTTTTAGCACCATCACTTTCAATGTGACCAATGCCTTCCGCGGGTGGATGTGACCAAATTTGATGGCTCAAACCCCACTGGTTGGGTAACCCAATTGGAACATTATTTCTATTTATATGACATTAAAGCTGACTTGGCCAAACTCCGATATGGTGTTCTCCATATAGATCAATAACGTTGGCAATGGTGGCA
Source organism: Picea engelmannii (assembly GCA_009831015.1). NCBI lineage: Eukaryota > Viridiplantae > Streptophyta > Pinopsida > Pinales > Pinaceae > Picea > Picea engelmannii. The sequence continues at coordinate 193,215 of ML790792.1, read as the reverse complement.
ATGGGGAAAAACTTCCCGTCAAGGGTATATTGCTTGGACACACTTTGTGGCAGAGCTTTATGAATGCTTTGACACTGACACCAACCATTTGGGTCGTTTGACAAAGTTGAAACAATTAGGAAGAATGGAAGACTTTATAACTTCCTTTGAGTGCCTGGCTTTTTGGATAGAGGGCCAGGGATGATTTTAAGGATGGAAATTTATTTTAAAATGTAGAAACCTTGGCGAATCTTACTAATTCTTCATGTGCCAACTATACATGTTTAGCGATATTTTTGTAAAAATATTCAAATTTCTAAGGATTTTATATAGTTTTTATAAAATTTTGGCGATTTTTAAGGTAAAATAATTTTATCCTATAGAATTTGGGCGAATCATTTTTAAAATAGTGAATCTCATTTTTGGAAAAACCATGGAAAATTATCCCATGAGCGAAATTTAGCCCCTAAAATCATCCATGTAGAGGGCATGTATGATGCCTTTTTCCTAGAGTATTTTATCAGTGGCCTCAAGGATGAGATTTAGGCCCATGTCCTCATGGCTCGGCCTTAGAGTTGGGTGGAGGCTACTAAAAGAGATAAATAAGCACAACAGGTTGCATCTTCTTAGAACCAAAAACCCTCCTTTATCCCTCGCACTAAACCAGTAAATCCCACTACCCCCTCTGCTCCACTAAAGATCCAAAAATTGACCAAGGCTGAAATGGTTGAACGCCAAGTCAAAGGCCTTTATTATAATTGTGATGAAAAATATTTTCCGGGCCACAAGTGTAAGGAACAAAATATTTTTATGGCCATCTCGGAGGATATTTCAGAAGAGGAAAGTGAACAGGAGAGGATCCCTTCCATAATATGATTCATTGTATGGTGTTTCCCTCCCTCAAGGGTTTGGTAATAATAAAGTGTGGTTTCTTCTATCTTTCTTTGAGGATATATTGTGTATTTAGTATTTGTGGTGATTATATTAGTAGATCTATTTCGTAAGAGGATGCTGAAACTCCCCTTGTGTCCGAGTCACCTGGAACCACTGACATAACCCCTCCCTCAAACCCTCTGAAAGTAGAACTGGTCATTTCCTTCAATGCTCTCACTGGCTTCTCCGGTCCCCAAACCCTCAAGCTAATCAGTTACATCAAGCATAGGAAGGTCATCATTCTGGTTGATAGTGGAAGCACCCATAATTTTATTCATCGCTGCATTGCCCAAGAAACTCATTGCTACATCCATGCCGTCAATAATTTCCAAATCATGATTGCCAATTGTGGCTCCATGAAATGTGAAGGGCATTGTGAAAATGTGTGTCTCCAAATTGGTGACTACCACCTGAAATCTCATATGTTTGCTATCGACATGGGCGGTTGTGTGACATTGTGTTGGGTGCAGACTGGATAAGGACTTTGGGTCCCATTCTCATGGATTTTAAGGAATTAACCATGCAATTTGACCAGGCGAGCCACCAATATAAGTTCCAAGGCATCGCCACTGGTTCACCTGAGATCATTAGTTCCCATCGCATGGAAAAGTTGATAAAAAAAGGTCATTCTGGTGTTATTTCCCAACTCCATGCCATACAAGCAACATAGACACCCTCAGTGTTGCAAGACCTCCAAGCCATCCTTTCTAAACATCAAGTGGTATTTTCCACTCCCTAGGGGCTACCTCCTTCCCGTGGTGTTAATTATCATTCCATTCCCCTTGTACCCAGAAGCCTTCCTCCCAATATCTGTCTGTATCATCACCCCTTTTCCCAAAAAACTGAAATTGAGAAAATGGTCCAGGAACTCCTTAATGCCGATGTTATCTGCCCTAGTACGAGCCCCTACTCTTCTCCCTAGTAGCCTATCAGTTAGCTTTGCCCAATCATTCGAAGATACATCCTGTTTTTCATGTTTCATGCTTAAAGAAGGTGATTGGAACTAAGTGCCAAATTCAAACCAACTTTCCCAAGTTAACTGAAGAAGGATCCATTTGGCTACAACCACAAGCAGTTTTAGACCAACATGAGCATCCCTTGCGTCAGAGAACCATCAAGGAAGTGTTAGTCCAGTGGAAAGATACAACTCTAGCATATGCCACTTGGGAACCAACTACCATTCTGCAACAATTTCCACATCTCAAGCCTTGAGGACAAGGCTATTTTTAAGGGGGAGGACATGTTAGGTTCCTAATTCGCACATACGTAGAAGAATATATTCGGATGTAATAAAGTTCAATATTAATAAGGCCTTGCAATAAAATAGAATAAGTCAAATGTAAGAAGACCCAATAGAAGCTTTCGCTTCTAGAAGGATCTTCCTCTAGATGTTTCTTTTGATAGACATATTTAATATAAATATGAGTCGAGGGTTTGAGAACCCTTGCTTGGATATTATTGTAATAGAAATATGCTCAACTGGAGGTTTCCCCCTCAAAGAGGCCCATGAACATTTCTCTCAGAATCAAAGTGCTATTTCTATTGTTATTCTTATATCATTTCAGTGCTATTGTAGTTATTGTTCTGGTTATATTGTTGTTATTCTGCCATTTCTATCATTTTATTTTTGTTCCACATACTTTTTGTATCTGGTATATTACAACAGATGATATTTGAGGTTGGGGATCTAAAGGTTATTTCACCCTTGGAACCATCAGAAGGGAAGAGATATACAGAGTCAGTAAGAGAAAATGATATGAACAATTTATATAATCTTACTGCACGAATGGAGGATTATGTCGAGCCAACAATGGATGGTGTGCTTAGTTGGAGAAGTTTTAGTTCGTGCACATTAGATTCAAATTTTTTTCTAGAGAATTGGTAGCAGAGGATGCATGAAGTATCAACTAGAAGATGTGCCCGTATAAACCGATATTTGAGTTGGATTGGCACATAACTATATGAGCCACCTAGTTACGATGGACTAACTGAGAATAATATGTTTGTAATAACATTTTAATTACAAGTACCTGAATAACATAGGTTGTTAGCATTGGATGTTGTCTTAAAAGAAACTCTAGCTAGATGGTGCGTCGCACACAGAAAGAGTATTAAGGACTACGCACAATGCAATAGAATCATGCATATATGCTTTGGACCTGAAGCAGAAGTAAGTGCACATAAATAAATAGGAGAGAGTGACCTAAAATATCACGTGGAAAAATGTATGGCTTTATGGTGCTCAATATTAGAAATAAAATGGATGCACCAATTCATACACATATTGGATACAATCCGGAGGAATTCATATTTAGAATTGGAAACACGTAGAGAGACAAAAACATGAGAAGGATTGGTCCATAGATTCAAATTCATGTTCACATTTGAACATGAATATCCTCCCATATAGGCATCCCTACAGGCCATCCAGACAAAGATATTCTCGAAGGTAGAATCAGTGGAAGAAGCTGTTGGTTGTGGAGCTTGATTATCTTCCTGATTCAGAGGTCTTTTACTTTTAGCTGTGTTTATACCCCATGAAGTATTTACACCCCAAAAGTATGTACACTCTTCCATGCGAGGGAGTGCATAGGGGGGGTACCCCCTCTGCGGGGTTCGGGGGGGGGGGGGGGCTATCCCCTTGGTTGGGGGCAAGCGAGCCCCCAGTGGGGGTTTTGGGGCGAAGCCCCCGAAGAAAAAATTGCCTTGTAAATGTATATTTTAATTTCATTGTAAATCTGGACCGTTCATTATAAGGTCGTAGATCTAACAATAGATATTATGTTAGGGTTTTTTTTCCCTAGAAGGCAACCCTCTTTTATAAGGGAAATGTATTGCGGCTATGGTTGATGGGTGAATATTGTATTCTGAGATAGGAGACTGTGAGAGAAAGAAGAGGAAGTTATAGTGGGTTTGTTGTAGGTTGTATCCCTTCATATGATGGATAATAATAAAGGAAGGACCTGGAAATTTCTTTGGTGGATGTAGCCCACACTGGGTGAACCATGTAAATCTGTTTATCTATTGTATTGTGTATCTTTTGTGTTTTGTTTCCGCATTTGTTTTATTTTATTGCTCCACAGTCCTTTTTTCTAACAACTGGTATCAGAGCGAAAGGTAACTTGTAGGAAAAGAGGGTTCCTGGTTCAAGTGGGAGAAATGTCAGAAGATGGAAAGTTTAGGGTCGAGAAATTTAACGGCCAAAACTACCAGTTATGGAAGATGCATATGGAAGACTATTTATATCATAAGGATCTATTCCTACCATTGGGCAGAATAGCAAAGAAGTCGGTGGCTATGAAGGAAAAAGAATGGGAGATTCTTGACAGAAAAGCTCTAGGAACGATACGGCTAAGCTTGGCAGTGTCAGTGGCTTTCAATATTTCGAAATAAAAGACAACGAAGGGTTTGATGGATGCATTGGCCAAATTGTATGAAAAACCCTCGGCATCCAATAAGGTATTTCTAATGAAGAGATTATTTAATATGAAGATGTCAGAAGGTGGCTCTGTTGCAGATCATTTAAATGATTTTAATATGGTTACTAATCAACTAAGTTCTGTAAAAGTGGACTTTGATGATGAGGTCAGGGCTCTTCTAATTTTGTGCTCATTGCCAGAAAGATGGAATGGCTTGGTCATGGTTGTAAGTAACTCTGTCTCTGGTTCAAATACTTTAAAATTTGATGATGTTGTTGGTGTTCTCCTTAGTGAGGAAATGCGATGGAAAAGCATAGGTGAGACATCAGGAAATGCGTTGAACATTGAGAACAGGGGAAGAAAAAAGGATAGAGGAAAGGGTTTCGGGAACTGCGGGAATTCTAGGAAGGGAAGATCCAAATCTAGACTTGGAAAGATAGAGTGTTGGAATTGTGGGAAGAAAGGACATCTAAAGAAAGACTGCAGAGCTCCAAAGAAACAAAGAGATGGACATTAGGAGAGAAATCAAGAAGCAAATGTAACAGGTGATGTGTTACAAGATGCTTTGATTATTTCTGTAGATAATATTTCTTAATCTTGGGTAGTAGATTTAGGGGCTTCATTTCATGCCACACCCCATAGGAAACATTTTCTAGATTATGTTCAAGGTGATTTTGGACAGGTTCATTTGGGTGACGATGCACCATGCAAAATTGTTGGAATGGGAAAGGTAAAGATAAAGAAATGCAATGGAAACCAATGGTTGTTGAAAGAGGTAAGACATATTCCAGATTTAAGGAAAAATATAATTTCAACAGGACAGTTGGCAAGTGAAGGTTGTATATCCATATTTATAGATAAGACGTGGAAGGTCATCAAAGGATCATTGGTGATAGTGAAAGGAGAGAAGGTAGGTACATTGTATTTATGTACTGGTAATACTGACTCTTCTATCTCTATAGATTCTACAAGAGTGGATACAACAATGTGGCATCATAGGCTTGGACACATGAGTGAGAAGGGGATGAAGATACTTCAAAAAAGAAATTTTTTTCCAGATCTTAAAAAAATTGATTTGGACTTCTGTGAGCATTGTGTTTATGGAAAACAAAAGAGATTCATATTTCTCAGAGTCAGAAAGGAAAAGAAGAGTGAAAGGTTAGAGATTGTGCATACAGATGTATGGGGACCAGCTCAAGTATCATCTCTTGGTGGCTCTCATTATTATGTTACTTTTATTGATGATGCAACTAGAAAAACTTGGGTCTATTGCATTCGACAAAAATCTGATGTTTTTGATACTTTTAAGAAATGGAAAGCTTTGGTTGAGAATGAGACAGGAAAAAAGTTGAAGTGTTTTAGATTAGATAATGGAGGTGAATATTGCAGCAAGGAGTTTGATGATTACTATTCATACCATGGGATTCGTAGAGAGAAGACAATTCCAATAACACCACAAGAAAATGGTGTGTCAGAAAGGATGAACAAGACAGTCATGGAGTGTGCAAGGAGTATGAGATTGCATGTTGGTTTTCCCTTACAGTTTTGGGTAGATGTTGTAGATACTGTTGTTTACTTAATAAACAGAGGACCTTCAAGCTCTTTGGATGGTATAATTCCAGAGGAAGAATGGACAGGAAAAAATGTAAACTATTCTTTTTTGAAAACTTTTGGTTGTGAAGCATTTGTCCATATTGATAAAGAAAATAGAGCAAAGCTTGAGGCAAAATCCAAGAAGTGTACCTTTATTGGATATGGTGTTAATGATTTTGGTTATCGCTTATGGGATTATGAAAATAACAAAATCAGTAGGATTAGAGATGTCATATTCAATGAGAAGTTCATGTACAAAGATCAGTTGCACGGAAAGAAACAGGAAAAAGAAAAACAAGAATACACAGTGCTTGATGAGATCACTGAAAAAGAAATTCCAAAGGAACCAAAAAATGAAAATGTACAACAACAGGAGAAACAACTACCTCAAACACTTGCAAGTGTTGTTAGAAAATCTACCAGGTTAAGTATACCCTTTGAACGATACTCTCCTTCATTGTATTATTTATTGTTGACTGATTTTGGTGAACTAGAATGTTATGAAGAGGCAATGCAGGTAGACACCAAAAGGAAGTGGGAGCAAAGCATGAAAGAGGAAATGGATTCCTTGGTAAATAACCATACTTGGGACTTGGTTCAGTTGCCTGCAAGAAAAAAGGGCATTGCAGAGTAAATGGGTTTACAAGTTGAAGGAAGAAGATGGAGGAGAAATGCGGTACAAGGCTAGACTTGTTGTAAAGGGGTTTGCACAAAAAAAGGTATAGATTTTGATGAAATATTTTTTCCTGTTGTTAAAATGACTTCAATTAGAACTATTTTAAGTCTTGTGGAAGTAGAAGATTTGCATCTGGAACATTTAGATGTAAAAACAACTTTTCTCCATGGGGATTTGGAGGAAGAGATTTATATGCAGCAACCACAGGGGTATGAGGTCAAAGGGAAGGAGAATTTGGTATGCAGGTTGAAGAAGAGCTTATATGGCCTAAAGCAAGCTCCAAAGCAGTGGTATATGAATTTTGACAGGTTTATGACAGAACAGGGTTATAGTAGATGTCATTCTGATCACTGTGTTTATTTTAAAAGGCTAGAAAATGGAAGCTTTATTATCTTGATATTGTATGTAGATAACATGCTTGTTGCAGGGTCTAATATGAAGGATATAAATGTGCTCAAGAAGAAATTAGCCAATTCATTTGTGATGAAGGATTTGGGTGTTGCAAAGAAAATCCTAGGTATGAGAATAACAAGAGACAGAAAAAATTGCAAACTGACATTGTCTCAGGGTGAGTACATAGAGAAGGTGTTGGAGAGGTTTAGAATGCAGAATGAAAAACCAGTTTATACACCTTTGGCTAGACATTTCAAATTAACTAAGGAAATGTGTCCCAAGACACAAGAGGAGATAAAATACATGTCCAGGGTCCCATATTCATCAGCAGTTGGCAGCTTGATGTATGCAATGGTTTTCACAAGACCAGATATTGCACATGTAGTGGGAGTTGTGAGCAGATATATGAACAATCCAGGTAAAGAACATTTGGAGGTAGTAAAGTGGATTCTCAGATACTTGAGAGGTACTTCTAATCATGTATTATGTTTTGGAGGTTCAAAAAATGTTCTACAAGGATATGTCGATTCAGATATGGCAGGTGATAAAGATAGCAAGAGGAGTACCACAGGGTATGTGTTTACTATAGGTGGAACAATAGTAAGTTGGATTTCAAAACTGCAAAAGGTTGTTTCACTTTCAACAACAAAGGCAGAGTATGTTGCTACTACAGAGGCTAGTAAAGAGATGATTTGGTTACAGAGGTTTATGGAGGAATTGGGAAAGAAGCAAGAGAATAGCAGGTTGTACTGTGACAGTGAGAGTGCCATTCATCTTGCAAAGAACTCAGCTTTCCATTCGAATACTAATCATATACAACTGAGGTACCACTTCATATGATCTGCCTTGGAAGATGGACATTTGGAGTTGGAAAAGATACACACTAGCTAGAATCTTGCAGACATGTTAACAAAGGGAGTAACCAGGGGGAAACTGAGTTCCTTCTTAGTTTCAGTTGGTATTCAATAATGAAGATGAACATGCGGAATTTTCCAGGTCCAAGAAGGTTCAGAGTCTAGCATATACAACAACGACAGAGTTGTTGAGATCAGTCTCCAAGTGGGAGATTGTTGGTTGTGGAGCCTGATTATCTTATTGATTCAAAGGTATTTTACTTTCAGTTGTGTTTATACCCCATGAAGTATTTACACCCTAGAAGTATGTACACTCTTCCACGTGGGGGAATGCAGAGGGGGTACCCCCTCTGCAGGCAAGAGGGGGTTCGGAGGCGAATCCCCTGAAGGAAAAATTACCTTGTAAATGTATATTGTAATTTCATTGTAAATCTGGACCATTCATTATAAGGTCGTAGATCTAATGGTAGAGATTATGTTAGGGTTTTTTTCCCTAGAAGGCAACCCTATTTTATGAGGGAAATGTATTGTGGCTATGGTTGATGGGTGAATATTGTGTTCTGAGATAAAATACTGTGAGAGAATGAAGAGGAAGTTAGAGTGGGTTTGCTGTAGGTTTATCCCTTCATATGCTTGATAATAATAAAGGAAGGACTTGGCAATTTCTCTGGTGGATGTAGCCCACACTGGGTGAACCACGTAAATCTATGTCTCTATTGTATTGTGTATCTTCTGTGTTTTGTTTCAGCATTTGTTTTATTTTATTTCTCCACGGTCATGTTTTTCTAACAGAAGAACCCTTAGGCAGTGCGCACAAAGCCAAATTAACAGTCCAAAAGCTGTTGGAATTCTATAATGTCAGGAAGGAGGAATACGATGAAGGGGATCCTAGGAATGTCTAGGTACCAGAAATAGAGGGCACACACACGTAGTAGAAGGGCTAGAGCTGGTATCCATTGAATACACACAACCAATAAAGACAAAGAAATTCAATATTGGGACACTAAAGAACCCTAAGTTTGCACAAATAAGAAACTATTGGAACGATGAAACAATTGATAAGGTGGAAGAATTATTATGAGAATATCATGATTTATTTCCAACTACATTTTTAGAGATGAAAGGGATAACAGGTGACTTAGGAGCGATGAATATTCCACTAAAACCTGGAGCTAAGACAATACGACAGATACCATACATGTTGAACCTGAGGTATAAGGAGAAGTTAAGGCTGAACTAGATAGAATGATCAACACTGGCATCATTGAACCAGTGGAAGAATTAGAATGGATTATCCCTATGGTGGTACAAGACAAGAAGACTATAGGGATTAATATCTATGTCGACTTATGAAATATGAATGACACATGCTTACATGACCCATTCCCAACACCAATCATTGATGAAGTAATTGAGAACATAGGGGGTCAAGAAGTGTATTAATTCATTGATCGATTCTTTGGGTACCATCAAATAAAAATCGTGTTGGAGGATAGGCATAAAACCACATTTGTGACAGAATGGGGTAGTTATCAATACACGATGATGCCATTTGGATTGAAGAATGCCCTTGCAGTGTTTTCTAGAGTGGTTGTGGCTACATTCAAATAGTTCATCCATAATGTTTTGGAGGTGTACTTAGTTGATTGGACGATATTCAACCTACTACAATATCATATCAAAGTTCTTCATCTCATGTTAGATCGATGTAGACAATGTCATATTTCCATGAACTTAAAAGAAATGCATCTTTATTGCACCATTCAAAATTCTACTAGGACATATAGTATGCAAGGAAGGAATATTAGTTGACCCAACCAAGATCACTGTTATTATGGAATTAGCATCGCTGACGTTAGTTAGAAAACTAAGAGAAACTTTGGGCCATACAAGTTATTACAGGAAGTTTATTAAAGGCTACACACATATTACAACACCCATGGAAAATTTACCGAAGAAAGAAGTCAAGTTCCTATGGAATGAGGATTGCTAGAAGGGACTAGACGCACTGAAACAAAGACTAGTCACAACACCCATTTTAGTCTTCCCAGATTGGGAAAAAGATTCCATTTACATGTCGATGCATCATTCATTGCACTGGGCACAATGCTCTCACAACTAGGAGAAGGTGCAATCGATCATTCGATTGCGTTTGCGAGTAGGAAACTCTCTATATCTAAAAAAAATTATACCACTACAAAACGGGAAGGCCCGTCCATGGTCTATGAACTCCAGAAGTTCAGACATTACCTACTTGGGTCTCACTTCAAGATGTACAACGACCATTTTGCATTAAAATACTTATTCAATATGCATGTCTTAGGAGGAAGAATATGCAAATGGTTGTTACTATTTCAGGAATATGATTTTGAGGTCATCATAAAACCTGAGAAACTAAATGCAGGACCAGATAATCTCTCACAGATCTTGATAGGAGACGATCCAGGTAATTGTGATGATAATTTCCTCGATGCACAATTATTTGCAGTCAAGATGGTGGATGATTATTTCACGGACATTATGGAGTTTCTACATATAGGGGTGGCTCCCTCTGACATGACAGTGGTGTAGAAGAAACAATTGGTAGTCAAATAAGTAGGCTATAAACTAATTGTAGGGAACTTGAATAAGTTAGGGACAGATGGAATCTTGAGGCATTGTGTACTGGAACACGAAAGAACAACTATATTGGAGGAGGCACACGACAATATTGTTGGAGGACATTACACATGCAAAGCAACCACACATAATATTTTATGCGCATGGATTTGGTGGCCTACACTATTAAAGGATGCGAAGGAGTATTGTCAGTCCCATGACGTATGCTAAAGAGTGGGTAAACCATCTTGACGCGATGAAATGCCATTAAATCCACAAGTTACGTTGCAAGCATTCAATAAGTGGGACATTGATTTTGTGGGTCCCATAAACCCACACATAAGGATATCAGGAGAAATATACATCACCACTACAACTAAGTATTTAACCAGGTGGGAAGAAGCAACACCAATTATTGATTTCACTGCAGAGACTGCTGCACAATTTCTATTTGAGAATGTAGTCACCAGGTTTGGATATCTGCGCATATTACTTAGCGATCAAGGTACACACTTTCTTAACTAAACCGTTGCTGCATTAACTAAATAATTTTAGATTCGTCATCACAAAAGTACACCATATCACCCTGAGGATAATGACACAATAGAAGATTTCAATAAAATTTTGGAGAATGCATTGAAAAAGATCTGCAATGTTGGAAGAGACGATTGGGACTTATGCATCCCTGCGATACTATGGGTGTACATAACTACAAGTAAGAATATGATAGGGAATACATCGTTCTAGTTTGTCTATGGAAAGGAAGCTATGATGCCAATGGAGTTCATTGTACCTATTCTACACATTGAAACCATCACCGAGCTATTGGACGCACATGTGTAATAGAGGAGAGATTGACACAGTTAGTCCAACTCGAGGAGGATGAGTTTCTGGCCAGATTCCATCAATAGGTACGGAAAGACAAAGAGAAGGCCTGACATGATTGGCATATTAGAACCAAGAAATTCCAAGTCGGAGACTTGGTACTACTCTATGACAACAAGTATCTACAACACCTAGGGAAGTTTCACATGCACTGGTTAGGACCGTATGTGATCTAGAAGATAACATAGACATGTGTTGCATGGTTGGGAAACTTGGATGGACAAATATTGGACATAATGATGAACGAAAGTCAGTTGAAGCTCTATAGAGACATTCGACCATCTGGGCAGTGACCTGTGTAGCGCATAAATCCTTGTATTATAGTAGGTGTACCATAGTAGCAATAAACATAAGAAAAACCAAGTAAAAAGTAGAAAAAGAAAAGAGAAACAATAAAAAGGTAGTGATAAGAGAAAGAAAAAGAGTAAGTAAAATCCCAAGGTATTATAACTTACACAGTTGGAATGATCATCTTACATGAAGTGAACACTGCATCAATTTCAACGAGCATATATGGACATGCCCTCTTGCGACGAGAAATGTATTATTGCACATGATGACATGGAAATACTATTAAATACAGTCAGGCATGGAAAAGATAACATTTGAAGATGTGTCAAAATCCATCATAGTGAGCCAAGGAGGATAGAATAGTACCAATCGAAATAGTGGGAATAGTGTGAAAAGTCAAAGTCAAAGTGTACCAACATCACCAAGAGGAGGGAATAAACAAGCCAACATGGCAGGGATATATAATACTCGTAGAATTCTTGAATTCAAGGGAGTAGGGTTAGAGGACCTGAAGCAACACTTGTTTGTTTGCGAGACAGTTTGGGTCTCTAAAAACATATAGGACGAAGCAATGCATATTGTGGAGTTAGCGACAATGTTTAGGGGTTGCACACTAGTATTGTATATGAAGTTACAAGGTATTACACCTACTAGACAGGCTAGGACTTTGGCAAAAATAAAGCAAGCACTATTAAAGGAGTTTAGAAAACCGAAGTCAGAATCATAATATATTACTGAACTGAAGGAGGTCAAACATGTGCAAACAGAGTCAGTATGGGATTACGATCAATGCTTTAAGGATGTAATGGGAATAATGCATTTCTAGATTCCATATGAGCAACACCAAGAGTGGTTCATTGTAGGATTTCTACCCCACATTCATAGACCACTGATTCAACAGAAGGTTGCGTCGCAACCCGAGGGATTGGAAATCACGATGGAATTAGAGTCATCACCGACAAGAGACACTAGGGGAATGGCGCAAATTCAAGCACAGTTAGCAACATTGAAAAGAGACACTAGGGGAATGGCGCAAATTCAAGCACAGTTAGCAACATTGAAAATTCAGTTGGCTAAGCTCACAAAGGGAAGAGAAAAATGAGAACAAATTTGATGTACCAGGTGTAATACGGAAGGCCACCACAAGGATGAATGCCCAAAATTCATGTAGTATTTGGTGGTAGGAGCACTGAATCCACTGCCCGGAGGAGGATACTGAGAGATCTGTAAGAAATGGGGACATCATCCCACTGAGTGTCCATTACTACAAAAATATTAGAGTAATCCAAAGAACTTGTTTTACAATTTTTGCAAATCAGTAGGACATGAAGAAAAGGATCATCGTGCATTCGACCTACTAAGGGAGTACACATTGGATATGTATAGGATCCAAGAAGAGAATACTGGAGTGGATGGGAGTGGAGCACAATATAATACTTAGAAAGGTTTCAATCATGGGAACAAAGAAAATTTTGGCAGAGGCCGAGGTAGAGGGAATTTTGGTCGAGGAGGACGAGGATCGATTATTTGTTATAACTATAATCAACCAAGACACTTGGATCGAGATTGCCAGAACTCGTGTACCACATTCACATATTTCATAGCACTAGATCACACAATAGAGGAACCCAACTACTTGCAAAATGGCAGGATAGAGGAAACCCAAATCAAAATCTTCATCATAATAAAAATATGCAAATGATATCAGTTGGAAAACGTAGTGAACAATAAAAAATTGCAGTCGTTACACGTGGAGGAGCTAACACATGCGCTGATGTGGCATCTCAAGGAAATCAAATAGAGTAATGGGTAAGGAAGTTAGTGGGGCCTATGCCAACATTCAACCCACAACATGAAAAAGAGACATATCGGAGTGCATGAAAGGAAGTACTTGAACCACATGAGGAAGCATCCACATTATCACTACCTCATCTAGAAGACCCAATGGTACTTGAAAAGTAAAGTACGCAAGTAAGTGCATTAACCGAATTTTTAAAAAGTTGTGTAGAACCGATGAGAAATCGAAGTACACTTAGTATATTATACAACATGATTAATCATTGCATGAAAGGAAGGGACACCCCTATCACACAACAGATGGTAAACCAAGTACTGTGTAGGAAGATAACCAATGAGGAATTCAACTTTAATGCATAGATTGGGGAATACAATGTGGATAATTTTATTCTAGACTTAGGATCATATGTGAATGTACTACCTAAGAAAACATGGGAGATGATGGGAGAATTTGAATTAATATGGTCCCCTGTCCAGTTAAGGCTTGCAGGCGCTTAGACACTACTAATCGTGCAAAGAATATAACACATACCCAACAGTTCCTGTATAAAATCGATATTTGCGTTGGATTGGCACATAACTATATGACCCACCTAGGTACGATGGACTAACTGAGAAGAATATGTTTATGATAGCATTTGAATTACATGTACCGGAATAACAGAGGCTGTTAGCATTGGATGTCATCTTAAAAGAAACTCCAGCTAGATGGTGGGATGTGCACAGAAAGAGTATTAAGGACTGAGCACAATGCAATATACTCATGGAGATATGCTTTGGATTTAAAGCATAAGTAAGTGCGCAAAAACAAACCGGAGAGAGTGACCTGAAAGATAACGTGGAAAAATGTAGGGCTTCATGGTGCTCAGTCTCAGAAACAAAATGGATGCACTGATTCATACACACATTGGATACAATACCGATGAATTCATATTTAGAATTGGATACGCATAGGGAGAAAACAACATGGGAAGGATTGGTCCAAAGATTCAAAGTAATGTTCACATTTTAACATGAATCGCCTCCCATACATGCATCCCTACATGCCATCCGAACAAATTTCTTCTCGAAGGTAGAATCAGAGGAAGACGAACCCTTAGGTAGTGTGCACAAATCTAAATTAATAGTCCATAAGCTATTGGAATGCTATAATGTCAGGAAGGAGGAATACGATGAAGGGGATCCCAGGAATGTTGAGGTACCAAAAATAGAGGGGACACACGAAGTAGAAGGGCCATAATTGGTATCCATTGAATACACACAACTGATAAAGACAAATCAAGTCAATAGTGGGACACCAGAGAACCCTAAGTTTGCACACATAGGAAACTATTGGAACAATGAAACAATTGAGAAGGTGGCAGACTTATTATGAGAATATTAAGATTTATTTCCAACTATATTTTTAGAGATGAAAGGGATAGCAAGCGACTTAGGAGTGATGAAGATTCCACTAAAACCTGGAGCTAAGACAATACGACAAAGACCATATAGGTTGAACCCGAGGTATAAGGAGAAGGTTAAGGTTGAACGAGATAGAATACTCATCATTGACATCATTGAACCAGTCGAAGAATCCGAATGGATTATCCCTATGGTGGTGCAGGACAAGAAGACTAGAGGGATTAGGATCAACATCGACTTACAAAAGATGAATGACACATGCTTACATGAACCGTTACCAACACCAATAATTGGTGAAGTACTGGAGAGCGTAGGGGGTCAAGAAGCGTATTTGTTCATTGATGGATTCTCTGGGTACCATTAGATAAAAATCATGTTGGAGGATAGACATAAAACCACATTTGTGATAGAATGGGGTAGTTATCAATACATTGTGATTCCATTTGGATTGAAGAATGCCCCTGTAATGTAATCTAGAGTGGTTGTGGTTGCATTCAAAGAGTTCATCCATAAAGTTTTGGAGTTGTACTTAGACAATTGGACGATATTCAGTCTACTACAATGTCATATTTCCCTGAACTTAAAGAAATGCATCTTTCTTGCACCATTCAAAATTCTACTAGGACATATAGTATGCAAGAAAGGCCTATTGGTTGACCCAACCAAGATCACTGTTATTATGGAATTAGCATCACCAACCTCAGTCAGACATATAAGAACAACTTTGGGCCATACATGTTATTACAAAAAGTTTATTAAAGGTTGCGCGGAGATTACAACACCCATGGAAAAGTTACTGAAGAAAGAAGTCAAGTTGCTATGGAATGAGGATTGCCAGAAGGAGTTGGACACAATGAAACATAGAGTGGTCACTGCACCCATTTTAGTCTCCCCAGATTGGGACAAAGAGTTCCATTTACATGTTTATGCATCATCCATTGCATTGGGTGCAATGCTCTCACAAATAGGAGAAGGCACAATCGATCATTCGAATGTGTTCACGAGTAGGAAACTCTCTGTATCTGAAAAAAATTATACTACTACAGAATGAGAAGGCCCATCCATGGTCTATGCACTCCAGAAGTTCAAACATTATCTACTTGGGTTTCACTTCAATATGTACACCAACCATTCTGCATTAAAATACTTAGTCAATAAGCCTATCTTAGGAGGAATAATATGCAGATGGTTGTTACTATTTCAGGAATATGATTTTGAGGTCATCTTAAAACCTGGGAAGCTAAATGCAGGACCAGATCATCTCTCATGGATCTTGACATGAGAGGATGCAGATACTTTTGATGATAATTTCCTCGATGTATAGCTATTTGCAGTCAATATGGTGGATGATTATTTCATGAACATTATGGAGTTTCTACATACATGGGTGGCTCCCTCTGACATGACATTGGCACATAAGAAGCAATTGGTGGTAAAAGAATTAAACTATCAACTATTTCAAGGAACTTGAATAAGTTAGGGGCATATGGAATCTTGAGGCGTTGTGTATTGGAACACAAAAGAACAACTATATTGTAGGAATCACACATTGATATTGCTGGAGGACATTACACAGAAAAAGAAATGAGACAAAAGATTCTATGCACATGGCTTTGGTGGCCTACACTATTCAAGGATGTGAAGGAGTATTGTCAGTCCTGCGATGTATGAAAAAGAGTGGGTAAACCATCTTGACACAATGAAATTCCATTAAATCCACAAGTTACATTGCATGCATTCGATAAGTGGGCCATTGATTTTGTGGGTCCCATCAACCCACACACAAGTAGATCGGGAGAAATATACATCATCACTGCAACTGAGTATTTAATTGGGTGGGAAGAAGCAACACCAGTTACTGATTGCACTACATATACTGCTACACAATTTCTATTTGAGAATGTAGTCACCAGGTTTGGATATCCGAGCATATTACTTAGCGATCAAGGTACACACTTTCTTAACCGAACCATTGTTGCATTAACTAAATAATTTTAGATTCATCATTAGAAAAGTACACCATATCACCTCGAGGATAATGACACAGTAGAACTTTTCAATACAATTTTGGAGAATGCATTGAAAAAGATCTGCAATGTTGGAAGAGACGATTGGGACTTACCCATCCCTGGGATACTAAGGGTGTACATAACTACAAGTAAGAAGATAACATGGTAGACATTGTTTCAGTTGGTCTATGGAAAGGAATCAGTGATGCCGATGGTATTCATTGTATATAGTCTACTCATTGCAATCATCACTGAGCTCTCAGACACATATGTTTAATAGAGAAGATATTGGTGTAGTAAGTCCAACTTGAGGAGAACAGGTTTCTGGATGGATTCCATCAATAAGTGAAAGATAGAGAGAAGTGTTACACATTATTTTGGTCACCTTGATGATGATTACATAAACATGTGTTTAGGTTCCCAATAAGATCTTTTGCTTGAGAAAAGAAACCTCTTTCCACCCTTTCAAGATGCATTTTTGGAAGGCTGTCGTAGGATTCTCTCTTTACACAGTGTAGAAATCCCTGATTTCCACAAGATGAAATATAGACAGCTCATGGGATTTCCACAGGCTGCTATATAGGCAGGTCACGGCGACACTTTAAAACTAAAAGAGGAAAGGAGTTCTAGCAGCTTCTAGAAGTGGAATCTTCTGGAAATATGAGGTGGCGTCCATATGGTTACGATCCTACTAAATTCTTTGATTTGTTGGGATCATCCTCATCTCTTTAACCAATTCAATTTCTCCTATATAATGATAGGCTTCTCATGGAAAAGGTTAGAGGTACAAGCATAAATAAGCATAGAAAATTGATGAAAGAATAGGCTGAAGACTATGTGAAGAATCCTATTTCAAGTGATGCTTGAGGTCTCCATTCATCCATCAAGCTTTTGTGAAAAATATTCATGGAAATGTCAGAGAAAATGTATGTGTGTGTCAGAACAAAGGGCTATTGAAAGGGAACTTGTGACATCAAGGCGATTCAATTGTATCTTCTACCTTTCATTAATATAATATGGTGGGATGTCTCTTTCCCATAAAATAATTGATATTTTATTACATGACTCCATGATCACATGTTTAGGTTGTCATTGAATTTAACTATTGTTGCTTTCATGTTGGTTGATTTTTGTTATTGCAGATCTGATCTCATAGGAACATTGGAGTAAGGCAGGATCAACAAAGACATAAGGAAGTGATTCATAAGGTATGTTATCTATTCTTTCTTTGGTAGTTAAATTCAATGATTGTAACCTAGGGAAAGCATCGTGTTCCATCTTGTTTTTTTCTAGATCCAGGCGGATCTAGGGCGATTAGTTCATGTCTGCATCTACCGATTTACCCGTTAACAGGCGTGTACTCAGAGGATCAGGGTATTGGAAGTAACATTGGGAAACTATATGTTGACTGATGAATTTTATGTTGTGGATAGAGAATATACTCATGTCGTACTACGTGTTCAGTGGTTGTACTCATTGGGAGATATCTGCATGAATCATCGATACATGAGGATGGATTTTTAAGACAGGGGTGGACAATGATTCATCCTAAGAGGTATTTCGACATATTCCCCCAAGATCATGTCTAACTGACGCATGGAAGCCCTTTTTAGACATAGGTACATGGCTTGCATAGTAGAGTGCTTAATCACCATGGAGAAACCATAACGGGATCACCAACATTACCCTATGGATGTCCAAGTATTTATTGGAAAGAATGAAAGACTGTTTGAACCATTGCTAGTAGGGACACCACCTGATAGAGGATTTGAGCATGTCATTGAGCTAGAATAAGGGTCGAATCTTGTGATCACTACCCCCTACATACATTTGAAGAGATTGAAGGATGAAATAGAGAAGGCCATAAAGTAATTGTTGGATATGGGACATATCAGGCCTAGCTCTAGTCCCTTTGCCTCGTTAATTATATTGGTGAAGAATAAGGAAGGAACTATGAGAATGTGCATACACTACATGGCACTAAACAAGAAGAACACAAAAAATTGATACCTAATACCAAGGATTGATGAGTTGATCGACAAGTTGCATGGGTAAGTGTACTTCTCAAAGGTTGATCTGCGATTAGAATACCACCAGATTCAGGTTAGAGAGAATGATATCCATAAAATGGAATTCATGTATCACTATGGGCACTATGAGTTTCTAGTTATGCCCTTCAGTTTGACTAATGCATCAACTACCTTTCAGTCGTGCATGAACCATATCTTCAAAAAATAGTTGAGAAATTTTTACTAGTGCTATTTGATGATATTATGGTCTACATTAGGACATGGGAGGAACATCTAAATCATGTGGATGATATTCTCACCATTATGGAGGAGTAGTCACTTTTTTCCAAGGAGGAAAAGTGTGAGTTTAGGTTGACATATACCCTCTATCTGGCGAACATGACTAGTGTTGAAGGAGTAAAGGTGCATCAGGAGAAGATCTAGACCATCTTATTTTGGCTCACCCATAGGTCACTCATAGATATGCAAGGATTCTTTAAGATATGCAACCATGATAGGAGTTTTGTGAAAGGATTTTCACAATTGGTTGTGCCATTGATAGACCTCACCAAGAAGGGGAATTTCATTGGTCATATGATGTACATGTAGCATTCAATGAAATGAAAAGGGTGATGAGAACTTATCCAGTATTAGCACTCCCATATTCCACACAACCTTTTGTCTTGGAGTATGGAACATCTGGTGAAGGGATATGATCAATATTGATGAAGAATCAACACCTAATAGATTTCAAGAGAAACAAATTTAGGGAGAATGTGAAACTCTATCAGATTTGTAAATTCATTGGCCAAGTTTAGATAGTACTTGGTAGGAGGATTCTTTGTGGTTAGGACTGACCACAACATCTTGAAACATTTCTTTGAAGAAACGAGATCTAAACAAGAGATAGAAAAAATGGATGAGTAAGGTGAAGGAATATTATTTTAACATTGAGTATGTAAAGGGGAAGAAGAAAATAGTTGTTGACACCTTATCCAGGAGACCTACAATTTTCTCTATGACATAAATGTCAACAGACTGGAAGTCCATTCTTTTGGTGGAATACTCCAAGAACACCTTTTCCTATGAGTTGATGGAGGGTTGTATTCAGGATGATAGGTATAGGGTAGTGGATGACATCATCTACTACAAAGACATGATTTATCTTGTCCCTAAGTCCAAACTCAAATATAAGATTTTGAGGGTGGTACATGATGTGCCACTAGTAGGGCACCAAGGGTATCTAAATACCTACAGGTAGGCGAGGGAGATATTTTCCTAGAAGGGTATCAAGGAGGATGTACTCTATCATGTGAGGGAGTCCATGACTTTCCAACGGAACAATTCATGGTTTGCACATCCTGCATGACTGCTTCAACCGTTGTCAATTCCAGAGCAGAAGTGGGATAAAATTTCGATGGATTTCATCACAAGATTCCCAAAGGTGTAGGGAAGGGATTGTATCTACGTGGTAGTGGATAGATTGACTAAATATGCACACTTATTTTTCATTCCTTTATAGTACAATGCATATTAGGTAGCATATCTATTCTTCAAGGAGGTGTTCAAAATCCATGGTATTTCGAGGAACATAGTCAATGACTAGGATACCAAGTTTTTCAGTGCATTTTGGCAGGAGATATTCAGGTTATTTGGGACAGAGTTGACACCTAGCACTAGTTGTCACCACCAAAATGATGGGAAGACCAAGATAGTAAACAAATGTATCGATGGGTACCTTAGGAACTATGTGTTAGGGTGGTAGTGGACATTGATAAAGTGGCTTCATATCAAGGAGAAGTGTTACAATACTACTCATCACATGTCCATTGGGATGAGCCCATTCAAGGAATTTTATGGCTATGATGCTCCATCTTTTGTGGATTTTTCATTTGGAGAGAGCATAGCTCTCCATGCCAAATATTGGTTGTAGCAAAGTTGGGACATCTTGAGAGTTTTGAAAGAGAATTTGCAAGATACCTAGAATTAGAAGAATATGTATGTAGATAGGCATAGGGTAGAATGTATATTTGAGTTTGGGGACACAATATTTCTCAGGTTGCATCCTTACATACAGTCATCACTAAAGAAGAGTGGTGCAGATAAGTTGAATCATCTATTTTATGGACCCTACATACTGATCATGAGAGTTGGGGAAGTAGCATATGAGATGGAGCTACTAGAGGGTAGTAGGATCTGTAACACCTTCCATATATCATGCCTCAAGAAAGCATTGGGACAATAGGTCACCTCTTCAACAAATATTCCTCCACTAGATGAGTAAGGGAAGTTGGTTCTAGCTCTCGAGAGGATTTTTTATGACAGTGAAGGAAGGTTAAGGAGAAAATTCACTCGAGAGTACTTGGTTGTATGGAGAGGATTTCCCATGGAAGAGGCTACTTGGGAAGGAGAGAAGTTATTACAACACCCTGATCTAGAATTACTCGAGGACAAGAAATATTTGGTAGGGAGGATTGTAATGTCCCCTCCCAATTGATCATGATGTAGGATGACTCAATAGCCTATTTGAACCCCATAGGCTATAGTCAACAAGGGAAAGGATGTCAAGGAGGTTTATTTGGTGTCACTAGAATGATAAATCCTAAAGTGACATTAAATAAAATAAACAATTATATTTAAATGAAATTGGATGGAAAATAAAGTGAGGGTTTGATTTGGTCAAAAAGGGAAAAGATCT
Organism: Picea engelmannii; assembly: GCA_009831015.1. NCBI lineage: Eukaryota > Viridiplantae > Streptophyta > Pinopsida > Pinales > Pinaceae > Picea > Picea engelmannii. The sequence continues at coordinate 171,677 of ML790792.1, read as the reverse complement.
AGAAGGCACGGAGGAAGGATAAATAGAGGGGTAACCCTTCTCTTGGAATTTTGATTTGATCTCTCATCTTGGAGTTCTCTTGAAGTCATTTTTTGTTAGGTTTTATAAAAACCCTTCCACTACTGTAGTCCAATTTCGGTGGTGCAATACCCACCCTAGTTGAACAAGAGGGGAATTCCATATATGACTACCATTGGAGCTTCACTTGGGAAGTTTGTGTTTATTTGAAGAGATACCAAGGTACACAAGAGGTTTACATAAATTTATGGATGAGGTTGAGCCCATAAATTTGTAGTTTCTAGGAGGGTTTCAAAGAAATAAGGGTTTAGGGCATCCTAGTGAATTGAGTATAGATGTCCTATGAGGCCCCACTATAAATCTAGTAGTTGTCCCATGAGGAACTCTATGATCATGGTTGTAGCAGTCTATTTGAATTAGGTTCATAGGATTACATGAGGGCCACTAGCAGAGTGGGAACTACTAGAGTAGCGCATCGCAGGGAGCATCATATATTGGCATCATCCCACGTTTTCTTTTATTGTGTTTGTTAGAAAATTTGTGCAGTTTCCCTACAACCATTAGACTTGTGTGCTCATGAGTATTCTGTAACTGTTATTGCATCCATTAGATATTGTTTTATTGATTGGGGTTTCAATCCATAATAAGATGCCATGGTTATATGCTATATTTTCTTTCTAATGGATGCATACAATGTTCCTATATGAGAAAAATGTTTGTAAGGGGTTAACAACAACATTGATACTAAGTGTTTGACATATTTACACAAGGAGAATAAACAATTTTTTTATATAAAGCATAATATATCCACATAACTTAGTTGGGAACATTATACAGGCGAATTCACTATCCAAACAGATAGAGATGATTGTTAGCACCATCATCATTATAGAAGTAAAACATGAATCAAAGTTTCCACCTATAACAAGATCTTTATTTGATTGAATACAAGTTCTATGTTGATAAGGACATTGATATTGTCTTTGCTCAAAACATTTCATAGAATCCTAAAAATACCATAGTTTTTTTTTTTGCTGAATTCTGTTAGGAACCTAACCTCCCTAATCCCTCACGTAGGTAGAATAATATATTATCCATGTAATAAAGGTTGATATTAATAAAGAAGCTCTGGTAATAGGGAAGAATAAATCAAATGTAAGAAGACCTAATATAAGCTTCTGCTTTTAGAAATAACTTCCTTTAGATTATTCTTTTGGTAGACAGACTTAGTATAAATAGGATTCAAAGGCATGAGAAGTCTTTGTCTTGATAATTATTATAATAGAGCAATGCTCTGCTAGAGGTTTTCCCCTTGAAGAGGCAAGTGACCATTGTTTCCTATCAACAAAAGTATTATTTTGGTGTTGTGGTTCCTTATGTTTTGTTGTTCCGTTGTAGTTATCTGCAGTATTTTTGTTTTCTACTATTATAAATATATATGGTACCTAACAACTTACAAGTGGTATTAGAGAAATTTCCTTAAAAGGAATTGTGGGTTAATTTTTTTTCAGGCTAGAGACCTGTTCCGACGTCTTAAAACTATAGTGATTTGTCATTTAGCACTTAAATATGTGATTGTGGAAGCATACACGTAGGAAATACAAGAGGTTTTTAAGCTCGCATTGTTGGACACCTTTGTAACCCCTGTTGGTACCCCTTCGAGTTGTAGTGCATTAGACAACACCTATATATGAATTGGCCTGGGTATCCTAAAACCTGATATAGATCAACTAATCGGCTTCTTGATTGTTATAGTGCCACTCAAAACAACACTCAGGAAGACACTCTCTAGTACATGGGTAATTAGGTAGTTTGGATAAGGGTACAATATAGCCTCCTTAGTTGGTGCCCTGAGATAGTGAGATGAGTACCAATTTTCGACCCTGCATGTATATCATAGAGTTATATCATATGGAAAAACCTTATCTGTAGGAACCCTAAAAAAACCTAAACCTTGGGACGAAAACATAACAAGCAAGAAATTTTTAGTTCAGTGGAAGGACACGTAGCCAGAAGATGCCACCCATGATTTGACTACCATTCTGTAACAATTTCGTCATCTCAAACAGGACAACATTTTTTTTAAGAGGGGGTCACGCTAGGGACCTAACCTCCCTAACCCCTCACGTAGGTAGAATAATATATTTTCCATGTAATAAATGTCAATATTAATAAATAAGGCTTGATAATAAGGAAGAATAATTCAAATGTAAGAAGATCTAATAAAATATTTTGCTTCTAGAAATATCTTCCTCTAGATTGTTCTTTTGTTAGATAGATTTATTATAAATAGGAGTCGAGGGGATGAGAAGTCTTTGTCTTGAGAATTATTGTAATAAAGCACTTCTCTACTGGAGGTTTCCCCCTTGAAGAGAAAAGTGAACATTTTTTCCTATAAATAAATGTATTATTTTGGTGTTATGGTTCCTTATATTCTATTGTTTCGTTGTTATTCTCTGTAGTATTTATGTTTCCTCCTATTATAATAGATGTGGTACCTAACAAAGTCTTTAGGACTGATAAGAAAAACAACTTGGTCTATCAAAGGAATGTTATTTATTGTACTATATACGTTGGAATCTCAACATTCTCGATATGAGAATTTTTGTTTATGCCATGGAAGCAATACAAAATGTATCTTTCATTTCTGCTTGAAATATTTACATATATATATTTATATACTAGAAACAATGACATTCATAATCTCATACCATATGGAATAATGTGAATTTTGCACTATGAAGCAATGACATATTGAATTTGTATTATGCCACAACTTAAGACTGAAGAACCAAAACTAAAAAAAGTTAACAACTACAATTAAGAATCAAAACTTAGAGTCTCGGAAATACAAAAGAATATAATTAACAGTAAACAACATACACGCTATTTTATCAAGTTTCAATTGACAAACTTTACAAGTCAACTACAAATTTCAAAATCCAAATAGGTTGGAGTCTAATAAACAATTGTCTAGTAATCTAAATCAAAACCTTTCTCTACTTAGTCTTCTGACTTATCCAATTATTTTTCTCTTTTTTCCTTTTTTAAGATGGAATCCTATAAGCCTATAGGATGCATGTAGGAAGCCATCTTTGTCCACACCCCCCTATAGGTAGAGTTAGCATCCCAAAGGCCTGTAGTATGCATGTAGGATGGCATATTTTCCCATAGGCATCCCTATGGGAATATATGCTATCCTACATGCATCCTACATGCCTTTAGGATGCCATTATTTTACTTTCTAGTTATGGTTGCATCATTTTCATTCCACTTTACAAGTGAAAAATAACTTAAGTCATGGTATGACTTAAGGGATAGTTTCCCTTGGCATTAGTTCTATGAATTATTGATGATGATGAGAAGGAGGAGGATGAAAACAATGACAATGTTGAATATTATGGTGATGGCAATGATGATATGATGATGATCATGACAATGGCAGTGACGACGACGACGATGATGATGATGATGACAATGATAACGATGATGATGATGATGATGATGAGGAGGAGGAGGAGGAGGAGGAGGAGGAGGAGGAGGACCCATTTTCTAGAAAATGAAGCCTCATCAAATGTATTTGGATTAGAATCAATGACATACAAGCCATTCATTGGTCCACACATGTTAGATCAAACAAGGTCAAGAAGATTCTAACATGAGGTGCAACAACTCCATGAGTTTTCCATCATCATGCCACAAATTCTTGTATGTTCCATCATCATGATGAAAATGAAAATAATGTATATGATGATGATGATAGTGACGATGATGACAATGATCATGATGAAAATGATGACAATGACGATGACGATGACAATGCCACATCAAATTACATTAAATAATATCTAAAAACAATATAATTAAGGAGCTCCACTTGGTTTCAAAAATAATTTGTTCTCTACTAAACAGGGCCAACCACATGAAGGTGGAAGCTCATTTTTCCCCTCCCCCCCATATTACTCTCAATTCCCCATACCCAATCATGCATATTAATTTAAACAAAAACTATGTAACTAATAATTTATAATATAAATAAATGAAAATGATGATGACAATGATGATGATGATAAAAATGAAAATGATGTGATGACCCTAATAATGAGGATGACAATGATGACAATGATGACAATGATGACAATTATGATGATGATGATGATGACAATGATGATAAAGGGTTAGGTGTAAACAATTATAAACAATGATGATAAAGGGTTAGATTTCCACCAGTTCATTGTCTAGGGAGTTATGCCCCCCTCCTTAGACAGGTATTATGTACTATATCTATATTGTAACATATTTTCGTTCTCTATGTTAAGTATTGTGTCTACGGAGTTCATTTAATTACTCATTCATAGCTAGTAAATTATCTTATTCTATAACACTTGCATTTTTTGTTTTGATAATGTTTAATTATGTTTTTTTCGGTTATTATGTGTGATCACATAAGTGTTTGAATTGGTTAGATATATGTAGAGTGCCTTTATTGATGTCGTACAGAAAAAGGGTGTGAACTACCTTCAAAAATAGTCATTTCAATCAAGATTATATATTGTCCAATGTGTGTTTCCTTTCTACAATAGTTTAGTTGTCCTTTTCATTATGCCCAAACCAGTCGGGTAACAGAGACTGCTTCCATCTAGGAAGTGGAGGGGTCGAAGGGCCCATAGTGATAATAGTGGAGGCCATTCAATGTAAGGTGGACCAGGTCCACTATATTATTAAATAAGGCCCACTATGGTAGTTAGATATATTTATGTGAACATAAATATAAATGTAAGATGAATTCTTAGACAGTCCTCGCTTCTACAAGGTTCCTCCTCTATAATGTTCTTAGGTGGTTGGTAGAACTAAATAAAGGGGCCCAAGAAATGTAATAAAACATAAAGAAGTATTGTATTTAGAGTGTGTATATCATTAGGAGGTTTCCCCCTTGAAGAGGAAAGTGAATAGGAGAAGATCCCTTCTGTAATAGGATCTATTTTATGGTGTTTCCTTACCTCAAAGGTTTCTATAATAATAAATTAGGATTTTTTTTTCTATATTTTTATCTGGATTTATTGTGGTGTTTGTGTATTCATATTTTTGGTACTTAATAATTGGTATCAGAGCTCTTTCCTTGGCCAAAGAAGGGAAGAAATTTTGGTTCATTCCTTATATTTGTTTAAGGGAAAAAAAGGGGGTGGCACAATTCAAACTCAATTTTGAAACTTTTTTCTTATATTTTTCATAAATGAATTGTGTATTTGAATTCCTCTCGGAAAAATACCCAATTTCAAAAAAACAATTGACCGAAAAAAAAGTTTAGGAAGTGAAGTCAACATTTTAAATTCTATAGTTTTTTAGGGTTTTTAACTCCATATGCAACAACTCGAGATGTTGCAACTCCATATGCTACAACTCCTTATGATACAACTCTAGATGTTGCAACGTTTTTAAGCGCTACCCTATCTTTCAATGTTGCAATTTTGAACACCATGTAATACCACTCAACATCAAGATGTCCTCACAGAAAAATAAAATACAGGGATAACAGGTCACTAATACAGTAGAAGTGGACATAATACCACACAGTACCACTCAACAACATAATGTCATTAACAAAAAAGTTACCAAAAAATATGTTACGAGGATGGTAGGCCACCAATATGATGGAGGTGGACATGACATCAATCACCAACATGATATACTGACTCGTGACGAGGATTGAAACATGTGGACCCAAACAACGCACGTGAGGTAAGTATGAAAAGGTACACACTCCTATTTTCACTTGGCATATCACCTAAGTGACATCTATTATGAGCTCTCCAACTCGATTGATTCACCCCATGTAATGATTACCACTCAACGTGATATATTCTCACATGATAGTTAATATTCGTAATAATGAATTTCTCATCCACCATCCACATAAATACCACATGATTTATCACCACCATTACTAAAATTTGTGGTAATAGACATAATTATTCCATAAACCCCACCAACTTACCTTTTCTTGGAAAGATGGTGAAGTCAAACTCTCATCCATTGTCTCCTCATATAGTGTTGCAACACCTCTACAACTAAGACAATGGGATCGATGAAGTAAGGGTAATAGCCATGGGTGGCTCACTTATCCACTGAGAACTAGATGAAAGACTAGTCAAAGAAGATGAAGAAGTCTGGAGGATTTTTCATGATGCAGGATGGGGAGGTTATATTGAATGGATCCATGGGTACAATGGAAAAATTTCCCTCGAGTTCATAGAGATCCCAAGGGAGGAAAGAGCACAAGTTCAAGGAATCCAAATCGAGGTCATCGAGGAAGTAATTTCCACAGTGATGGGGCTACCACGAGAGGGGGAATGATGGTTATCCTGAAAAAAAGGATCACCCACTATAAAATATGATTTTTTGCAAAAGGGGGAAGAGATAACAAGGAAAGGCAACATATTCAATATAAATTTGTCAAGTCCCTTTTGGGAAAGGGTAGTATATTATGTCCAAAAGTATTTCACATGTGAAGGGAACCATGACATCATATTTTGGTATCACCTAAAGTTGTTGCACCACCTCAAGCATCGCTATATCATGAATATGGAATTATTTCTTTGGAAGTGCCTATAAACATGGATCATGGTGTTTAGAGAGCCCAGTATCCATGCGATTTCTTTTCTCACCATAGACTTATCAAGCTTATGGTAATGCATGAATTTCATAAATCCAACCATGCATGGGAAAACGTTGCAGTTCATCCACCATTAACTGTGGAAAAACAAGAATCTCTAGATTCAGAATGAGAATTGAGGACATCGAATCCCACACAGATCATAGAAAGGGAGATTCAAGAAATCCCTAGCATGAAAGAAGAAGAAGATGGGGCAAGAAAAAAAATGAAATATAATCCCGAAGTGATAAAGGAGATGCTTGAGGAGAAGAAAATAAGGACATCACACTCATCTAGGCTGAACACCCTTACTAAAACACAAGAACTCATCTAGGATGAACACCCCTACTCATCTAGGATGGAAATACCTAATTGACACAAGAACCAATAGGGGAGGGCACATATTTTGAGGTAGGAACAAAGAACTTGTGTGTTTCTACAACTCACGATCAACTCAAGGTTGGTACTGCAACATAAAACAAAGGAAGAAATCATGCCCCAACATATGATAAGAAGATTCCTAGAATTACTCCAAGTAAAACCTCAAGGCTCCTATACTCTGTGATTATGCATAAAATTTTAAGTTAATAGAAATCAAACATAGGTTACAAAGAACAATAAGGAAGATGAAATTAAGGATAAAAAGGGAGCCAACAAACCTAGACTATCTGGTCCAAGTGCTTGGAATCAACCAACAAATCTATAATAGATATGAGGAATAAATTGTTAGACCAATTCCCTAAGAAGAAATAGTTATGGTATTCATAGACAATGAAACCAAAATTGATGAAGTAAATATGGAGGAGGAAGTGCCTTCTAAGAAGAGATAAGAAGAAACGTAAAGAAAGGAGGAAAAACCTCCTGAAAATGGATAAATATTTTCAAATAGAGATTCTTGCAAAGGACATTGGAGTCCATACATATATCGATAATGACTTCTGGATAAGGGCCAAATTGGCCAAATGGAAGAACATGGCCAAGGCCTATGAAAAGGGAACAATTCCTCTAGAATAATGTTGATGTTTTATTTATATCTTGAGGCAAATATGGGATGAACATTTGGATTCTCATCGAGAAAAATGCGAGAAGTGGAATGCAGACATAAAGAAGGCCTCTAAACTTCAGATGCAAGTATAAATATTGAAAAAAGAAAAGATACAAATGAGTTGTCTTTTGGGGGCTATCCTCAGCTGTAGAGCACCTTCTCCAACCTAATCTGTGTTCTTTCATGAGAGATATTTTATATTCTAGTTCAGAGAAATTACATCATAGAAACATCATAATATTAGCTCGACAAAAACCTTCCTGTGAGTCTATTAGGAGAGCACCACAAAAGATAGGAATTTAATGTGTGAATTTTATCAACACAATATTATTTTAGATTGTGAGCAGGAATGGAATCCAATTCCCTTTGTAGGGGATGTACAGTTGAGATCCTTCACCTTGTTCATGAACAATCATACTCAATGGTGTATAGATTTTATAGTTTCCCAGAAAAATGGGACGAGTGACCTATGGGTAAGGGGGGAATTTCACAATCCAAATATGGTCCTCATTCCAGATTTCCACTAGGAAAATTCTAAATAATATGCAGCCTTCATGGCCCAAAATCAAGAGTAGGTCATTGATGAATGTGAAGAACACATAGAATCCCTACTAAAATATTCCCTATAGGGAAGTAGGCATAGGTGGGAATAGGGAACAGTAGAGATCAAACAAAAATATTCCTTTAACTACCACAGCTTTATCCCGGTGGTAAAAAGGTTAAGCATGTACATATAGTGTGTAAAAAATTATGGAAAGCGTTGGATCAAGATTAATTTCCATTATCCTTTTATTTGGCTCCCAGAACGCAAATATCAACACAGTTTTGCTATACACAAAAGGGAATAAGAATGGTTTTTGAAAAATATAGATGACAATGGGGGATACTACACAACTATTGACAAAGGGAATGACAAATACAACATCAACAACATCCATAATGGCACAAATCCTTCAGACTCATACTAATTATTTGCATGAGGACATGCAACACTTTTGGTTGGGGGGAGATGATGGGTGTCCAAAACACCATATTTTTCATATCCTTTCTTTCATTTTCAGTGCCATTCTATGACCCTTTTTCACTTCTACCTTCAGTGTAACTAGTGCATTGTTCTTCATGTACGTCACTATGTAATTCATGTCCCTTTGACTGGTCTTTGATAGTGTAAAAGAGTGAGTATTGAAATTTTATGTGCTTACTAATGAAATTTGTTTGCTAAGTTAGGAAAGGACTTGGTGGAAATATATTCCAAGTTGTTACAAAACCCTTTCGAAGTTGTTGCAACAGGTTTGTTCGTTTTTGCAACACTTTTCCACGTTGCTATAACACCCCTCTACATTGTTGAAACACCTCGTTGTGATGTTGCAACATGATATCATAATTGTTGTAATTCCATAAAAGCAACATTTCCTTCTTCATGGTTGCAACACGCTACAACATCCCCAAAATAAAGCTCCAATAGGATCTCAAGTTGCCAACTAGGGTAATGATGACAAGGAAACTGCCACAAGTGTAGCACCCCATGATAAAAGGACGAGGAAAAAATTTAGTTTGTTATATGAAATTGAGAACATCCTGAGGATCATAGATCCTCATGGATATCCTCGACATTTCCTTGCTAAAGAAAAAATGTAATGAAATTGTATAAAGGCTTTACTCAATGAGAGTCAAGGGGAATTATAAT
>ML790792.1:112651-132889 GCA_009831015.1 Picea engelmannii | reverse complement strand
AATAAATGCCTCAGCTACCTAAGGACGAGAGCTTATCTGCTCAAGGTCCGTTACAATGTACAAGTGCGCTTCATTACACCAATGCATTAATGTTTGGCGCACCAAATATCAAAATATTTCAAAGTTTGAATGCTGGTGCTCTCCAATTGTCTTTTCTTTGCTCCACGCACTGGCTCGCTTGATGAGTGAGCGATGCTCCTGCATCATTTAGTGACCCATCACATCGACCGTCCAATTGTCTTTTCCATGCCTGACTATATTCAATGTTATTTTCATGTCATCATGTGCAATAATTCATTTCTCTTCATAAGAGGGCCTTTCCATATCTACCCGTTGAAATTGATGCAATGTTCACTTCATGTAAGATAATTAGTCCAACTGCACAAGTTCTGATACCTTGGGATTCTGCTTACTCTTTTTCTTTCTCTTATCACTACCTTTTTATTGTTTATCTTTCCTTTTTCTACTTTTTATTTGGTTTTTCTTGTGTTTCTTTCTACTATGGTACACCTATTATAATACAAGGGTTTTTGTGCTACACAGGTCACTGCGCAGATGGTAGGATGTGTCTATAGAGCTTCAACCGACTTCCATTCACCATTATGTCCAATATCTTTCCATTCAAGGTTCCCAACCACTCAACACCTATCTCTGTTATCTGCTAGATCACATATGGTCCTAACCAGTGCATGTGAAACTTCCCTGGGTGTTGTAGATACTTGTTTTCATAGAGCAGTACTAGGTCACCGACTTGGAATTTCTTGGTTCTAATATGTCGATCATGCAAGGCCTTATTGGGTTCGATCCCTAGTGGAGTCACCAATTTTGTTAACAGGTAAATCGGTAGATGCAAACATGAACTAATCCCCCTAGATCCACCTGGATATCGAACAAAACAAGACAGAACACGATGCTTTCCCTAGGTTACAATCATTGAATTTAACTACCAAAGAAGGAATAGATAACATACCTTATGAATTGCTTCCTTATGTCTTTGTTGATCCTGCCTTACTCCGATGTTCCTATGAGATCAGATCTAGAATAACACATATCAACCGACGTGAAAGTAGCAATAGTGAAATTCAATGACAACCTAAACATGTGATCAAGGAGTCATGTAATAAAATATCAATCATTTTATGGGAAAGAGACGTGCCACCGTATTATATTAATGAAAGGTAGAAGATACAACTGAATCGCCTTGATGTCACAAGTTTCCTTTCAGTGGCCCTTTGTTCTGACACACACATACATTTTCTCTGACATTTGCATGAAGTTTTTTCACAAAATCTTGATGGATGAATGGAGACCTCAAGCATCACTTGAAATAGGATTCTTCACACAATCTTCAACCTATTCTTTCATCAATTTTCTATGCTTCTTTATTCTTGTACCTATAACCTTTCCCATGAGAAGCCTATCATTATATAGGATAAACTGAAGTGGTTAAAGAGATGAGGATGATCCCATCAAATCAGAGAAGTCAGTAGGATCATAACCATACAAACGCCACCTCATATTTCCAGAAGATTTCACTTCTAGAAGCTGCTAGAACTCGTTTCCTCTTTTAGTTTTAAAGTGCCACCATGACCTACCTATATAGTAGCCTACGAAAATCCTATGGGTTGGCTATATTTAAGCCTACAGGAATCATGGATTTTCGCATTGTGTAAAGGGAGAAGCCTACGACGGCCTTCCAAAAATGCATATTGCAAGGGTGGAAAGAGGTTTATTTTCTCAGGAAAAAGATCATATTGGGAACCTGAAAACATGTTTATGTAATCATCATCAGGGTGACCAAAATAATGTGTAACAACACCATGGTGTACCCATATTATACTACCACATCGAATCCCTCAAAATCCTCCGCGGGGATTTGTCTCCTAGTGACAAGTGCAACATCAATGAAGTTGTGGGTGGCCCCACTATCAACCAATGTTGTAACCCTCTTCCCTTGCACAATACCTCCGACTCTTAAAGTGTAATATTTAGGGACTACTGAAAGTGTTGAAATGGTCATGCCCTTGCGAATATCCTACAATGGTTCATGATCTCTAGCATGTGATGGCTCACCACTGTCCTATCTGATTCCCTCATCATCATCATCATCCTTCTTATCAAAAACTACCTCAATATAATAGAATTTACCTTTTCCCATACATCGATGGCATGGTTCCCATGACTCCTTTCAACTATAGAAAATATTCTTCCTCAGTTCTCTCTGAGTTTCCTCATCCAATCTGTCCTTTCACATACATGTCTTATGGGGAGGTTTTGACACTTGACCCTTCTATGGAATATATATTTTTTTCTGATGTCTTCTTGGGGATTGTTTATGCCATATCCCGGGTCTTCATGATATCTTCCTATAGTGTGTTTGGCCTGAAATCCTTCACCCAATATCTTAAGGGTTCATCCAATCCCTCTGTGAATAACATCACTAGTATATGCTTATAAACATCAATCACCATGCCTTCCAGCCACTAGAACTATGTAACATAGGCCTTTGGTGTACCTGTCTGCCTCATTGTGCCAACTCCCTAAAATGGACCTCATGGTCTTTCCTATCGAACTTGTCCATCAACATTTGGGTGAAATTCTCATATGATGTGATGTTGGAATGTCCCAATGTTAATAGCCCATGGTACCACCACTCATGAGCCTCTCCATCCAATTTTAGGGTGGTAAACTTGATCGCCTATGAATATTTCATTAGGTTAATATAGAAATAAGTGTCCAACTTATGTACCCATGCTCAAACTATGTACCTGTCAGATCCGAAAAAAGATGGGTTAGTCATCTTCCCCAATTTGCATAGAATATTAAAATTTTGTTGATTCTGGCCCATCCAAGGTTTGTTCCTAATCCTGAGGTTGTAGTAGTCATTGTAATACATGGCTTCCTAGGCTCTTTCTTCTAGCAAATGATACTCCCTAAAGTAGGAGTCCATTTATTCTATCCCCTGTTATTCCGGGGCTCCTGTAGGTTGCTCCTCAAGGAATGGTGGCAATAAGGGTCTGGGTACATTTTGGATACCTTCTTAGAAGACACTATGTGCTGAAAAATAGGTATTAAGCCCTTCACGAGTTCTACCACCTCAATCGTTGGCCTCTACATGGTTCCCATTGGTATTTCCTTGGTTTTGTTTTTCTTTATTTTCGAAGAAGAACTATTTCAAGACTTGTGTTAATTATTGTTTCCCATAATCTATGCTTTCCCACAACTATATGGTCCTATCTTAAGGATGATCCCCCATAACTCTTTATACTTATACTTCTTCTAACTTTGATCCTAGGGTGTTCATTTTCCCTCATCCTCTAGTCTTCCTTGGCATCAATTCCTCAAGAAGTCACATGATGGAAAGATAACCAACTCTCATACCATTGTAATGTTTCCAACTAGGTTATGCAGATATATTATTTTTTCTATCCAAAAATTATTAATTCTCCTTGTGTAAATATGTCAAACACTTAGTATCAATGTTGTTGCTAACCCATTACAAACAATTTTGTCATATAGGAACTTTTTCAAACACATTGCATGCATTGATTACACATGAAATAGAGTAGATAACCATGGGATATTTTTATGGATGGAAACCCCAATCAATACAATGATATATAATGGATGTAATAACAACTAAAAAATACTCATGAACACACAAGTCTAATGGCTTCAAGGCAACTGCACAAATCTTCTAACAAACACAATACATGAAAAATTGGGATGATGCCAATCTATGATGCTCTCTATGATGATCTACTCGATTAGTGTTCGCTTTTCTAGCGGCCCTCTTGTAAACCTACAATTCTTATCCAAATGGTATGTTCTAACCCCAATCATAGATATCCTTGCAAGACAACTGCTAGATGTCTAGAAGGGCCTCATGTGATGCCTGATACTTAACCTGCAAGGATTCCCTAAACCCTAATTTCTCTGAAACCCTCCTAAAACCTTCAAATTTCTAGGATTGGCCTCATCCAGAAAGTTTTGTAAACTTTCCGCGCACTTCAATATCTCTTCAAATGAATACAAAACTCCCAAGTGAATCTCCAATGGTAGTCCTAGATGAAATTCCCCTCTTGTCTATCTAGGGTGGGTATTGCACCACTGAAACTAGACTTTAGTAGTGGAAGGGTTTCGCTAAACCCTCATGAAGCAATGGCCCCAAGAGCACTCCAAGATGAAAGATCAAATCATAATTCTAAAGAGAAGGGTTACACCTCTATTTATCCTTCCTCCGAGCCTTTTAGATCTTTCCCCCTTTTGACCAAATCAAACCCTCACTTTATTTTCCCTCCAATTTCATTTAAATACAATTATTTATTTTATTTAATGTCACTTTAGGATTTATCATTCTAGTGACACCAAATAAGCCTCCTTGTATCCCTTTCCCTTGTTGACTATAGCCTACATGGGTTGTATAGGCTATTGAGTCATCCTCCGTCATGATCAATTGGGAGGGTACATTAAAAACTGGAAATTTAGTTGTCTATATACATGTGTGCAAGTGACATTTGTGAACTTCCTAATAATCTCCATAAATTTTCTATAAACAGGTTCCAACAACATGGTTTGTAATTCTTTGATACCATTCACCCATTCTATGATTAATTCAAGCACAATTCTAGGAGGTTTAGGTCTAGAAGTAGTCCATATCTTCTCATATGAAAATATAATTTGATGCAACACTTGAAAGGTTATAACCTCTTTGTTGTGGAAGATAACGAAATTCCATGTCAACCACATTTCCCATGATACAACACACTAGACATCACTATGGTATGTTAGGGATTTTTCCTCCCACCACTGTTTGAAGTAGTCTTGGAGGAAACTATTGGATACACTCCATCATTTTCCCAACTTTACGATGTTGGAAATAAAGGGGAGGATCCAATCAAATAAATTATAGATCCCAAGGAATTTTTGGTAACTTCATTGGAAAGAATATAAGTACAGGTCCTAGGGAAGTATCCTTCCATCATTCAATAGTCATTGGAACCCACCAATCAAGCTACACTTGCTCAATTATGTAGTCATTATGGATGTACTATTTTCTAGGTAACATTTCTTTATTTTTTGTTATTTTTTTCCGTTTATGAACAATCCTTATACCATTGCATAGTACCTATTAACTAGACATATTTTTTTTTCACATATAATGACTAGTTAGATTTAGTAAATTGCAAAGTAGCAACCAAATTTTTTTGGTAAATAAATGAAAAATTTATATTGCTGAAACTATACAACAAAATACACCATGTTGACCTTGGAAATGGGCTCTTTTATTTTTTAGGAAGGTCCCATACCCCAATTTAATAGTGTGAAAATGGCCATTGTTGGCTCAAAAAATTACCAACAAAAATAATATTGTCTATTGCATTGAGCATTCATGCTAATTTGAAGGTTACTATTTTTCTTATCATAGTAAACCTATATATGTTTCTAGTGTTGCATTAACATATACAATAATGAGTTTGAATGAAAAAATGTCTTCCTTTAAATAAGACATCTGAAGTGTTTGCTTCCCTTGGACTGGTACCTTTTTGACTGTGTGTCAAGTTCACAAGCTAGTTTTTTGTATGTAGTGTTACTAACCTCATTTCTAAAATTGGTTGTGATAGATTACCTAGAAAACCACTACTTTGCTCAGGATTATCATTTTAATTTAGCAATGGAGATACTTTTGTTGATCCTCCTCCTTCTTCCCAACTATTACTTGATGGTTGATTTCCTATGAGGGTTGTCTTGTAACACAATCTAGTGATGTCTCTACTTCATCTTGAGATTGTCAAGGGATTATCATTGAGCTTTTTTATCCTAAATTTTTCAGAAGATACAAAATTGTTCTAAAGATGAGAACATCCCCAACAATAACCCTTAGGAAGTTTATGTCCCCAAGGTAGATCAGGGGGGCAGTCTTGCTTCCTGGGAGTATATAGTACAAAATATGTTTGTGATTCTTATAGTGCACATTTGATACATGAAAATTGTGAGGAGGGATGGGCATGAAATTCTTTATTGCAAGAATCATGGACTCCACATGCACATATAATTGTTGTAGGAGTGATATTCCTAAACCCTGGTTGTAAATAGTTAAGTCCTTTCCTTTCTCATCTTTTTTGAGAAATAGATTTGTAATCTCACACAATCTCCAATTCCTAATTATGAACAAGGAAGTTCTTGCAACAATGTTCTTATTTCTATAACATGTTTCTATTTCTACAACCCACGCTGTAAACATTGCTACAACACCATTCTGAAACAATTGTTGTAACACATGGTGTAACAGTTGTTGCAACATAGTAGCTGCAACACAGTAGCTACAACACAACAGTTGCAACACAATTGATACAACACACACATGTGTATTTAGGCTATGGATTTATTTTTTATTTTAAACTCCACGTGTATGGTAAAGATTTGGTGACAAGTGGCAGATTGATTTAGTATGGGAATTTTTTTTTTTAAGTGGCCACAATCGTTAAATATCATTAACTTAAATAGTTAGAAAACAATTTTGGAAAATGGGACCGTATAACTATAAAAAAAAAATGAAACAGTTGGGGGAGTTGAAGGGTCTGAAAATTTCAATTGCCAATAAATAAAAATATAAATGGGGAAAGAAAACCGTGAAAAAGGGTTTAGGGTTAAGGGATGACCATTCAATGCTTTATTGCAAGAAGAAAGGATTCCACAAGAACATATAATTGTTGTAGGAATGATATTCCTAAACCCTAGTTGTAGATACTTAAGTCCTTTCCTTTCTCTTTTGTGAGCAATAGCTTTGTAATATCACATAATTATTGTAGTATCACATAATCTCCAATGCTTGATTATGAACAGTGAAGATCTTGCAACATGTTATTATTGGTATAAGATGTTTATGTTGCTTCAACACATGTTGTAATAGTCACTGCAACACTATGCTGAAACAATTGTTGCAACACACACGTGTGTATTTTATAGCTATGGATTTTTTATTTTAAAGTCCATGTGTATGGTAAAGAGATAGTGAAAAGTGGAAGACCGATTTAGTAGGGGAAACCGAATTGTTTAAGTGGCCATAGCCGTTAAATATCATTAACTTAAATAGTTAGAATTTTTTTTTGGAAAAGGGGACTATGTAACTATCCAAGAAAATAAAAACAAGAAACGATTGGGGAAATTTGAAGGGTCTGAACGTTTCATATACCAAGAAATGAAAATATAAAGGGAGAAAGAAAATAATGCAAAAGGGTTCAGTATGGATGTAATAAATTTATGTTATGATTAATAAAGATATTTTATGTTCTTTCCACCAATTTTATTTCTAACTCTATTTTACTATAGCAGTAAATGCCTCGTGGTATTTTTTAATGGTTAATTTCTTTTTTAAATTGGTATTTTCTTGTTGTGCACTCTATGGGAGGACACCTAGTTTTTGTGGGATTGATTGTAGAAACTAGGGTGATTGCATTATGCCCACTATCCATCACCAAATAATGTCCCCCTTAATCATCATTGTGTCCTCGTGTAAGGTAGCTAGAGAGGTAGTGGAGGGGCCCAGAGGGCCCATAGTGATGATAGTGGAGACCATTCAATGTAAGGTGGACTAGGTCCAGTATATTATTAAATAAGGCCCACTATGGTAGTTAGATATAATAAATGGGTAATTAGATATAATAAATGTAAGAGGACTTCTTAGAAGGTTCTACTTCTAGAAGATTCCTCCTCTAGAATGTTCTTAGTTGATCGTAGCACTATATAAAGGGGTTCAAGCAATGTAATGAGACATGAAGAGAATTATTGTATTTGGAGCGGTAGCTCAATAGGAGGATGCCCCCTCTTCTAGAAGATTCCTCCTCTAGAATGTTCTTAGTTGATGGTAGCACTATATAAAGGGGTTCAAACAATGTAATGAGACATGAAGAGAATTATTGTATTTAGAGCGGTAGCTCAATAGGAGGATGCTCCCTCAAAGAGGCAAGTGAACAGGAGAGGATCCCTTCCATAATAGGATCCATTGTATGGTGTTTCCCTACCTCTATAGCTACCTTACACCTCAAATCCCAAAAAGTGGGTGGTGTAAATGTGTTGAACCTGCACATAATAGATCTAGCTAGAAAATACCACACACATTTGCAGAGAGAAATTAAGAAAGAAGAAGCAAGATAGAAAGAATGGAAGAATTCTCATTAACCATATTCCACACTCAAAGAGAGAATGATTTACAATAGATATAGGCTACATAAGTAACTAATGAGCCATAGTGGTGGTCTAGATTGATCTGGATACACACCAACAGTTACAAGAGTAAACTGCCACCTAGTCTAGTCTCTCAGGCAGTTACAGGAGTGAACTACCACCTAGCTAAGTTAACTAGTCAACTAGTCTTCAGTTAACTGACTGAATAAAGAGTAGTGAGTTGGTGATGATCCCAATGTTGCATGGTGACAAAACTAATGAAATATCTAAACTAAACTCAACTAGTCAAATTGAAGTGTCCACTGAAAGAGAATATTCTCCAGGTGGAATATTCTCCCCTAAAATATAGGAGACTGGATAATGACTAATTATGACTAATAAACAAGGAATAACCTTAGGAAAAATAAATCCTAGGTGTGTGTGAAGTAACTCCAACACCCCCCTTGAACATCACTATGGTGAAAATAAAGAATGGGTCCCGACTACGAGGCCATGTTAGGTACCCAAATACAAAAAATACACTAAACTAAACGAGGAAAGAGGGAAAACATCATGGGAAGAAAACCCCCCCTCAAATTACAATGCATAAAATAAAAAATGAGAAGGAACAAAAAACAGTTACTAAGCAACCTTGTCCTTCACTCCAAGAAGACCTCACAACTGTGCAAGTTTGTGCTCGTTGAATATTTTGTTGAAGATGTAGGTGTCTGCATGGATCTGATGAAGTATATGCATCATTTGTATTTCCACACATATCCACTTTATCTTCTTGTAATGAATAATATCCAAATAAATTTGGGATGAAACTTTGAAAACCGTGCGACCATTTTTGGAAAAATAATGAAATTTTGTTGATTTTAAAACGATCATAACTTCACTTTCCGAACTTTGTTTCAAACATTTTTTTTTTGAAATTGGATATTTTCCCTCGAGGAATTCAAATATCCAATTTGTTTCTACAATTTTTTCTCAGAAAATATCATAATGGCGTCTGATGTGCGCGACTCCCGTTTTGACTCCCGAGATGCATGCAAAAGTATCTGCATGTGACTCTTGAGATGCATACCATATATCTTCCACATGAATTTCAGATTTTTTTTTTGAAATGGAGTAGACATCATATTCAATTAATGGAATACTAATTTCTGCAAAAACGTTTGTAGAAGACTCTTCATAATAAGAGTCTTGATCTTCTGATGGCTTCTCTTCTGGATCTATCTGTTTGTCTTCCTGCATGAAATATTCACAACATTCTTTACTCCCAAATAAAACCTCCAATCTGGTCCATAATTCATTTGGAGTTGATCCTTGTGATTCTTCATATACTTGAAGGAAAAGTTTGGAAGAAATAGACATGTGGATACTTTCTATGGCCATATATTGTCTATTGAGAAATTAATTTTTCTCATCGATAGAATCAGGCTCTACATCCATTGCCATGGTTATTTGGTACAAGCCTCTGCATCTAATAGGAATAATAATTTTTGGCTTCCATTCCAAATAGTTATGAGGTGTGAGAAGTATTTCCGGTGAATAATCCGTCTTTTTGTTATCTTCAATCTTTTGTACCTGCAAAAAATGATTTGGTGTAGCTTTTTGTTAGTAGTCCATTGGTTCTGATACCATGTAAATGTGTTGAATTTTCACATAATAGATCTAGCTAGAAAATACCACACACATTTGTAGAGATAAATTAAGAAAGAAGAAGCAAGATATAAAGAATGGAATAATTCTCATTAACCGTATTACACACTCAAAGAGTGAATAATTTACAATATATATAGGCTACATAAGTAACTAATGAGCCACAATGGTGGTCTAGATTGATTTGGACACACACAAACAATTACAAGGGTAAAGTGCCACCTAGTCTAGTCTCTCAGGCAGTTACAGGAGTGAACTGCCACCTAGCTAAGTTAACTAGTCAACTAGTCTTCAGTTAACTAACTGAAAAAAGAGTAGTGAGTTCGTGATGATCCCAATGTTGCATGGTGAAAAAACCAATGCAACATCTAAACTCAACTCAACTAGTCAAACTGAAGTGTCAACTGAAAGAGAATATTCTCCAGGTGGAATATTCTCCCCTAAAATATAAGAGACTCGATAATGACTAATTATGACTAATAAACAAGGAATAACCTTAGGAAAAATAAATCCTAGGTGCATGTGAAGTAACTCCAATAGGTGGTTCCCACTATCCATCATTATAACACATCCCCCTTACTCCTCATCATCGTGTTCTGGTTGTATTGATAATATTAATATAGATTTATGAAGCTATGTATCAATTCCCTTTTGAAAAATGATAAACTTCCAGAAATATGCTTGCCAATTTCTTTAAAACACAAACATATGGAAAGTTGTGAATTCTTCCTCAATGTTGATAATCGATGGTAGGTCCTCAGTAGTGGATTGTTTTTAAAAATTTTGTGCAGACCCTGTCAGAATTGCGTCACCATTATTGATTATTTTTGTAGAAATGTACATTGACATATCAACCAACATAGGTCACTCTTTTTACCAACATCTATGATCTTTCGATGTACGTTTGTATTTCTTGTGACATACAGATCAATGCGTATATGTTTTAATCTCAAAGGTATAATGACACATACATCGATCTTTCGACCAATATTAGTTGATCATTAGAAGAAATTTTGTTGCTCTTTACATGCTCTTTTGACTAACATACATCAAAATATTGACATGTGGACATCGAACTATCGATACATGTACAACAATATTTCGACCAATGTTAGTGGATTATCAAACAAACATTTTTTTCTCTTTACACTCTCTTTCAACAAACATATGCTACAATATTGAACAACATCAATAGAATGATTGTCAAATGTATGCCCCTCTTTTGACCAATGCTTGTTGATAATTAGATGAAATTTTGTGGCTATTTACATGCACTTTCGACATATATATGTCAACAAATAAACAAACATACATCGCACGATCAAAAAACATATGTTGAACTATCGAGAAACATATGTCCCTACTTCAGCCATTGTTTGTTAATCATTAGACAAACTTTGTGGCTATTTACATGCACTTTGTGTCGATATTCCAACCGAATGTCACGTTGTAAATTACATCGAAATACCAACGATGGTATGTTCATCGATAGCGTGACACATGTCTAATGAAGAAATCAAGTTTATGTGTTTGTTGGAATCTCGACATTTTTGTGATGCAAATGTGTCGATATATTGTCGAAAAATGGGCCCATTGTACTAGTGGTTGAAGTCGATATCGAAAAATTAAAGGTCCTCATCCCATCTCTAGGACCTTGTCATCATCAGAAATCACATATGTATAGGCACTCAATTGTTCCCGATGATGATGCATTTCCCAATGAAGGGATGAGATCTACTCACCTTGTTTGATCGATGGATACAAAATCTCTTGACACAACACAAGGTTTTTCTACTGATTGTCGCCCAACTTAGGGACTCAACCGATTTTCAAGGATTATTCAAGGTTCTGACCAGATATTCAAGATTGGTAAACTTTTCTAAGGCCATCAAATACCTTTCAACTTATCAGATATAATTTTCTTGCATATCTTGCAAGATTTCCACATAAAGATCGAGATTTCCTCAGGAATCATGGTCCTCTATTCCTCACAAGGAACTCTCTAGACATCATAACACTCACATCACCAGATAGATGATGTTTTTGTACATATCCTGCAAAATTTACTCTAAAGCTACAAGTTCCTTAGGGACAGACTGTCCATACTTATTCAAATTCATAGTTTAACAGGTTAAACAATGGAAACAACAAGCATATCCCAATTACTCAGGGGTTCCATTCATTGATTACTAGCATTCACATTTCCCATTTAAATCAAACAAATACATAATTTCATCAATCATGCACTATTAATCAAATCAAGTTAAATACTTATCTAATCATGTTGGCACAGGGGAAGACCCAGGGTTCAACACTACAACAACACACCAACAAAACCCTAACTACCGACCCTTTCGACAACACCTGTGAAGCAGATGAAGTCTCACCCAAGGTAGAGGTAGGGGTGGTTGCAGGACTCAAGTGTCTTCCACCTTAACTGGGACACATATATGTGATTATAATACTTAACAGAGCACTTTAGCATCAACAGTTCATTAATATTCAACCAATAACTACTACACAGATAGAACAGAGCATCACATCATTCACTCAGATCTGATGTATTTAAGAACTTTATCATAACATGTAGATTATATCTAGCAGATCAAGCACTAAGAACCTTCATATAGGTCATATTTAACATTCTTACACATCATTAGCACAAAGCATAAAAAGATTTATCTATCTCTATCAAAACACTTAGCAAGAGAAGTCATAAACGCATCAAGACAAGCAAAAATATGAACAACACATTGTTTACGTGGTTCACCCCCACTCTAGGGCTACGTCCACCAACTTTTCTTCTTTATTGTCTTCAGTCAATTGGTTACAAGAACATAGCCCAAAAACCCTACTTCGTCTAGGACAGGAGATCTGTGCACCTCTCTAGATCCTCCTTCCTTGCATTATATCACAAATCACTTCACAGCCTATTACAATACCTTGCACCTAGATCTGCAAGTCTCTTATAGTATGCACATAGCATCGACAAACCATACTTGCACTTAGCACTTAGCTTATCAACCTCACATCACATAGATCCCTTCCTCTTCTTACATAGCCTAGACATCTATTTATACATTACAAAATAGGCCTAAACATGGGTAAACCCATGGGGCAACATCCCATGCCCGTTACATAATCCCCAAAACCCAAAAAGTACCCAAAAAGGGGTCGTGATCTGTGATCTATGCTTCATCTTGTACTCCTCCTTCGACAGGCTGTCAAAGTCCTAAAATAGGTCAAACTTGACCAGATCCCTCAAAACTTGGTCAAGGGCCAACATGCTGACCTAAAAATCCTACTTCACCTAGGATAGGAGATCTACACACCTCGCTAGATCCTCCTTCCTTGCATTATAGCACAAAGCACTTCAAAGCATGTTACAATACTTTTCACCTAGCTCTGCAAGTCTCTCACAGTATGCACAAAGCATCTACAAACCATATGTTGTTCCAAAGTCTGTGCTTAAGGCTAGGAAGTATAGAGTCTAGGCATCCAGAAAATGGTAAAGGATAAGGGAAGGATCAAACAACTGGAAGAGAAACTATAGTTGATTTCTAAGTTCTCTGTGTCTAACTTCCACTTGTTCTTGCGTGGTTATGTCTCATTCAATGTCTACCCATGAATGTTCTAGTTTGACCCAGGTGGTTACAGTTCTTAGGATAGTGTCAAAGAGGTTTAAGGCGATGCTGGTTTGGTCTAAGAGGCCGAGTTCTATGTGAGGTTTCCTTGCAACAGGGACAATCATTAAGGAACAAAGATTTAAGAGGTTGCTGCTTTTTTGAGTTGTTGATTCAAATTTTTGATTTATACAAGAGAAAAAGAAATCCTGTGAGACAAGTTAATAGTTTAACAAATTGAAGCCCATCTTCTGTAACTGAGTTAAAAATTTGGAACCATGTATGAAATGAAAGAAAAACATAAAGCTGCAGATAATGTGAGGCATCATTTCGAGAGGAATCTCACACTGTAACTGAAGAAGAAAAATAAGAGAAACACTTTAATGAAGCATAAAATATAGCGATCTAAGTAATCCACAGGTCTTGTACCTGCTAATAGTCAATATAGAGGAAAAGCTGCAAATAATTAGATAACTAAAACATGATTTCCACAGTAGAGGTTGTACCAAATTGCAGTCAAAGCATTCATCAGAGATGCATAATAAAATGTCATGAAGCATGAAATAACATAAGAACACACATAACTCAATCTTGACGGAATATGGAGTCTTCAATTCACTTTGTATTAATTCTTGGCAATGGAAAATTTCTCTATTACAATCTGCCAAAAGAAAAAAAAATCCCTTCGTTTTTCTTCAAAATGCCTATTTATACAAGCCTAAAAAACACTTCAAATTCCATTCTTTCTAGAAACCTTTGATTACAATTGAGGAAAGGAAGAGTTTCATTTCCTCGCTCTTTGTCTTCCCCCATGTAGGCATAATGCCTTTCTTTCTTTGCTTCTCTGGATCCAGAAATAGAACGGATTGACATCTGTCACTATTTAACACTAGAAGCATGCCCTTTCACATGCTCAATGCAATTCACGCACCTTTCAACCAATTGGGCTATCAACCTAGAAGGATTTGCTTGGTTGTTGGCCTCAAAGGTGTAACAACTCTTTGCCAACTGTGGCAACCTTTTTCCCACTTGTCGAATTTTTGTGACGATAGATCGCAATTGTAGACTTGGCTGTACTAGCCATTTGTCCACTTGGACCATATCAACCTGGCTTACTTGGGATATTTCATCTTTCTTCTTTACTTCATTTTCCTTGATATCTATTAGGTGTTTAGCTATATTGATTTTTCCCAGCGTCCTAGTACTTCCTTCCTTATCAAGGTCTAGGAAAGCTTTATTTATCAAGGTGAATGTTTCTTCACAAGAAGTTCTCACCTCCTTAGCTCTTCCCCTACTCTCTGATATATTATGCTCCCAATCCTTTAGTAAGATATTCCCTCTGGTTTGTTTTGTGATGGATAATTTGGAGCTATTGACCACTTCTACATTCGTTGTGGCTATCACAACATCTTGGAAAGCAACCTGAGCTGCCAGAGATTCTCTTTCTTGCAAAGATATATCTTCTAGAATTTGATCTATCATCTGAAAGTGATTTTGAATGGTTCCCACTTTTGCAAGCAAGTCTTGTTGAGCTGCTAATACCTTCCGTTGGATTTCGGTAGCCTGGGCTTGAAAAACCTTTATGTCTAAAACCTAGTATTTGACAACATCCAATTTCGATTGTAACTATATAATTTGTTGCTCCTACTGGCTTACCTGCTGTTGCGCCTCTTTTTTCACCTGAATGAGAAAAACAGAGGTGCTTACAAGCTTAGTTGGGTTAGCTAAGCAAGACAACAGTAAAGGAAAGGGTTAGAAAAATAAACATAAAAGACTAAGCTAAGAATTAAACTAGGAAAGGAAAGAGCAACTAAACTATTGAGCATAAGGACATAAGAACAAGAAACAAACAAGACCCATGTCACCAATGGAAAGGATTGTATTAGTGAAAAGAAAATACCGAGAAGAAAGGGGAATTTGGGTCCCTTCTTCCTCCAAGGGAGGGCTCTTGGACCCCCAAAATTGAGTTCTTCTTACAACTTTGAAACTTGAAAGAAATGGTGAAAGAATCCCAAGCTAACCTACTCAAAAGGTGATGTGGATTGCTCAAATGGAATGGTGCTAGTATGCTCTTGATGAGAAAAGAGGATTCCCCAAGAGAATAACAACAACATAACCTTGCAAATGCATTCCTTGAAAATGTTGTGCACCCATGACCTTGTTTTATAGCATCACTTTGAGGTATTATGCAACCATATTTTAGTGTGAAAAGGGGTTGTTTAGGGAACCTTTAGGTCTTTGACTAGCCACCCAGTCGGATCCAACCAAGATTTGGATGTCAAATCAACTTGGAAGCTGAACTAGAAGTGGGTAGGAGGCCAACCAATCTTATAAATGCGTCGTTCTCAGGTGTGCGCAGCTTTTAGCGTCCACAATCGTGCATCATGTGCATGTGCACTTTTCCTGCATTTATGGATGGCGCATGTGCACGCACGCCCTGTGTATTCATAGCACATATTGATTTTATAACTGGTTTTATAGTTTTGGACCTTTTGGAAATTATTTTTGGTAATTTTGGTCCATGGGTGGACTCATAGCTGTTTGAAGATGCTGGATTCCTGTAACCATTTGAGAAAGAAATTTCAGTGATAACAGATGCCCCCTGATGGATGAGGTTAGGAGCATAAGGATAGCCAAAATTCATCAATGTTTCTTCTACTGGGAATACCATTGTAAGAAAGAGCGATAATGAGGGCATCAAGAGTGACCCGTTGGAAGGATAAGGGAACTTGTAGGACTCAACCTTGCGCAAGGTGTGTAAAATAAATTGTGTACAAATGAGGGGGGCATGCCCCATGCTTGTGTCATGTAACTCAAAAAAAGGGGTGTTGTATAGTAACTAAAACTGTGTGTTGATGTAGACAACTATATCACCCTCAGGGGAGGTTTTGATAGAGGCAGAGGACAATTTTGATGAGGAACATACTCTGAACAATAGGCAATGACACCTGTAAGAAGTATCATGGATTCTGTGGGCATTGATGGCCCAAAAAAGTTCATAGGTCTTCGACAAAGATTAGAAACAACTAAAATAGTCACAAAGTAAGACCCACCGTAACATGAGAAAGTGTTGAGGTCAAATGTTATGTGGTTTAACGACAATAGGGAGCACTAATTGATCTCCCTGTGTCGTCTGAGACTTCTCATTGTAAAAGTAATGAGAGTCAAGATACGGTCGCCCTTCTAGAAACTGTGCTGATGTCAACAAAAAGGGAGACGCGAATCCCAGAAGCAAAGGGATTTGTGAAATCCACTAGGTGAGGTCAGGAACTGAGGAGGTACATGGATGAATTCAAGCTACGTGGAGACTCAAGAATTCCCTTGGTTGGTGATGTATGTGAAATATAAGTGGCTGCAACCTTTTAATGAGGTCAAGTGTTAGGGGGGACAACGAGACATGGGATAAGTTGTGCCAGAGGCGGGACAAAGTGAACAAACTCAGAGAGCAGAGGTAGGTGGCCTGTAGGATACTCAGATTTTACGGATGATGTCAACAGGAGTGGATGATAAGGAATTCCCCAACCAAGGGCGACATGGGTTTCATTTTCCAGGAAGGTTGCCAAAGGTGATGACAAAAAGATATGTAAAATGATGGAAACAACAACTTAATACAAAAAGAATTTAAAAAATCATTGAGGATAATAATGCAGATACAGAAACAGGTGCCCTAGTGTAGGATGGCTCGGCCCGAGGATGGCTCAAGTTGGTGTAAAAAACAAGTGGAGGGTTGGGGCCCCATAGGTTGGTTTCTATAGTAGGGAAATGTATGGAGGGAAATTTGAGGATGGGTAGACTGATGATGGGTGAAATGGATGGTAAATGGTGTTGTGGGAGTGTAGTCAAAATAATACGTGAAGAGGTGCCCTGGGAGTCCATTGGGTAGGCTTAGCAAAATGAGGAGAAGGAACATGTGGCTGATTCATGACATGATCTAAGACTATCGGGACTCCCATCCCTAAAGGTTGAAAACAACATGAGTGTCAAAGTGCCAAGGGGGGATATAAATGGGACAACTCATGTGGGGGAGAGTGCTACTGGGTGATAGTACCCAAAATGCAATGGAGGTGACAATACTGTAGAGCCGGATATAGGGACCCTAAAGGTAAATTTCAAAGGGTGTGACTGGAGATGCAATTGTGATTCAGAGGGAATGATTACATGCCAGTGTTGATTATATACCCAAAGGCATCATGTTGGTGCCTGATGACCAAGTACCTGCACACATGACAACCAAATACCCGACGTGAAAAATATCTGAAGAGAATTGAACCTACAATCATTTATTTGATAATTTTGAACATGAGTATGCATACCTGGATGGGGTATGGAAAAATGGCACCCCAGGGGCTAAGGATGAAAAATGGCCTGGGGACTATCTTAATGTAGAGGATGGGGTGTTGATCCCATGGCTAAAGACAGATTGAAAAACGGACACCCAGAGCTCTCGGAAAGTTGTTTGGAAGTTTGGAAAAAAGGACTATATATAGATGTAGGGCCCACATTGCCACCTCATTTGTACCTGCTGTCAGAGTGATTGGACAAGAGATATTCAGAGGAGATTTGGATATTCCTGGAGAACGAGGCAACAGATTCAGGACCAGTGAGCTTCAGGTTAGTTGTCTTATCTTCCTGCATAGAATTAGGTTTTCTATTTGTGGGTAGGGCCTATACGGAGGGCCTTACAGAGGGTTTTGTGGTTGTGGGTCCCCCAGTGCACGGGCGATCAAGAAATATGCATGCATGGGTGTGTGCCTATTTTCTGGATATCCGCACGTGGGGGTTCCCTAATGAGGGAAACAAGTGCGCATGGTATGCACGCCTGTAAGCTAAACAACTACACATGGGTGCGCAACTGTGTAGTAGACAGGCGTGCTATGATGCGTGCCTTTGTACGTGACAGGGGTACATGAAGTTGCCTCTGTATGGCTGACAGGCATGCACACATGTGTGTCTATGGGGTGAACAGGCACGCATGTGTGTGTGCCTGTGGGGTGAACAGGCGTGCATGTGTGTGTGTCTGTGGGGTTAAATAACCGCGCCTTGGGGGAAAAGCTAATGGGTGAAAAAATTATCTTGTTTGGAGTTTTTTAATGTGTTTATGTTTGAGATGGCTGATCAAGAACTGGATTATGTGGTTGCAGGTGATCGATTTGGATGATGTCGATTCACTGGAGAGAGAGGGATTGGTCACAGCTCAGGGAGGCTATGGCCATTGAAGGGCCAGTGGTTTGTGGCACTTTGGAAACTTGTGGGTTGCTAAATTTCTTTGAGTTCCCCTTGATACGGGCCCAGGAGTACCTCCTACAGTTCTTGATCCAAATGTGGAGTCTAGATTTGCATTGTTTTATGGTGCAGGGTGAGTAGCTGGACTTCACTGCGGTGGGGGATGTGTATTTTCTGACTGGGCTCCCTTTTCAAGGAACACCCTTATCGGTGGAGATCGTATTACTGGGGGATGAGTAGTTAGCTACCTTAGGCTGGAGGTATTGTTCAAGGGAGTATTTTATGTTGAGCTCCATGGTGAGTATCGAGGCTATCAATGCCTTGGTTCATCACTGTGTAGTAGCGATGGTTGTGAGGGTCTATGGGTCCCTCATGACTCAGTGGATCAGTGGTGGTCAGGTGAGGATTATGGGGAGGGCACTGGCAGGAGATAATTTTTCCTAGGGCTTGATGCTACATGCCAAGATGGTAGGGCAACTTGACAGGTGTCAGGTTGTGGACTTGGGGGATTTTTATTTTGGGTCCATCTTGGTTGCATGGTTTTTGGAGAGGGTGTCGATGTTGTGCCCTAGAGTTTTATTGGGCGCACCTGGTGTGTGAGAGTTTCGACTGATGCGGTGGTCGAGGATTTTGATTCACCACAATGGTGGGGAGGGTGGCCATTTTTTCATGGCCGAGGCTGCACAGGTGTGGTGGCAGATGTCGCAGATCATACTGTAGTATCCATATTGTGGGGTGGACTTCTAGGGTGATCCAGATGTGGTGTTACCTCTAGGAGAGGTGTTCGACCACCGAGGTATGATGTTATTTTTTGATATTTTGAGTTTTAGATAGTATGACATGTGTATTATGTACAGATCAATGCTGATGCTATCCTTTGTTTGTTTGTATGTGCAGATGTGGGACCTCGTGGGCATGAGGTTGAGTTGGTTAGAGCATCAGCTCATCAGGGGCCGGTGAGGCCTTCGCAGGGAGAGTTGTGGGAAAGAGAGAGACAATGACACAAGGACGTTGAGGTGAGACCAACTGGTAATGAGAGAGCATCTAGGAGGTGTTGTTTCTATGACCCTAGTGCCGGGCCATCACATGCTCCTCTAGCCGAGCCCGAGAGAGATTTTGAGGATATTCGTTGCTTCTTGGAGGCAGTGCTACAAGGGGTGCCTGAGGGCATGTGGTCACATATCCAGGATGAGGGCATCCTAGAGAAGTGTTTGTGGGTTCCGTTGATGTGGTAGATTGTGGTTCAGTGAGCAGCCATAGCAGGTGTTGCGATGACATGGCGGTTACCTCCAGGTCTGGAGGGACCGATAGTGGGTGGGGAACCACCTCCTGAGGGATGGCTAGGTGGTGGTGCTCTAGAGGCACCATGAGTGTCTCTATGTGTATTTTTGTATATTATATAGGCTAGTGAGCCCATTTGGTGTGGTGACACTAGTTTTGTACCGAGGTGGTTCACTAGCCTACATATTTTGTATCAGATGTACTCTATTTGTATATAAACATTTTGATGGCACTTTTGACCGATATATATATATATATATATATATATATATATACATAT
>ML790792.1:71966-112638 GCA_009831015.1 Picea engelmannii | reverse complement strand
TACACACACACACACACACACACACACACACACACACACACACACACACACACACACACACATATATATATATATATATGGATGTGCATTTTGGGGTCTTTGTGATGTTCACATGTGTGTGATAATGTTTTAATGTTGTTTATGATGTCTAATCTATATGTTGTGACAGTCTTCTGATGGTTTATGTGTGTGTAAAGGTGTCTTGATGTGATATATGACAATCTAGTACAATGTTAGTAAGGTTATCTATGATTTGATTAAATTGTCTTGGAATATGTGTAAATGTAATGAAATCAAAATATTAAGATAAAAGTCTAACTTGTAGGTATTTGCGAAAGAGGCAAGGATCGTAGACACGGTACACATTGTTGAGCTGGAGGACGACCATTTGTGAGTCAAGTAAGACGCTAAGGTGACGAATACGATGATGGCTGGCATCGACGAGGAGACCAATGATGGCAGTGTACTCCGCTTGGTTGTTGGTTGCAGAGCCCAAACATATGCCGCTAGAATGGAGCAGTTCATGTGAGGGAGAATAGAGGGCCCAAGCATCCGAAGCGAGATTTTGTGTCCAAAGGTTGGCATCGTCGGCGTAACCGATGTGGTAGGACGATGGAGGAGGCATATGTCAATAACACAAATGATAGTTTAGATGTGAGGTGTAGAAAAAAAATATTAAAAACAATATAAAAGAAAATAACCTAGTGTAGAATGGCTATGCTCAAGCGTAAAATTTCTTTAAGTACAACCCGTTGACGGGTTCTTTGAAAGAGAGGCCTTCGAGGGAAGCCAGGATGTATGCCCCTTTAGTGAGGCAATGTTGGATAATGTAAGGGCCATGCCACAGTGACTCAAATTTTCCATGACCGAGGGTATCGTGAGCGATATCGTAAGCAAGGACGAGGTCACCTTCGTGAAATGAGAGAAGGTTGACATGGCGATCAAAGGTGGATTTTGACCCTTTTTTGGCTACCTCATTGTTCTGTAATGAAGATTGATGATCTTCATCCAGGGACTCTAAGTTTAGCAAACACTGATCCATTGGGGCAGTGTCGGGTAATAGCTCAATTATGGTGTGTAAGGTTGGAATTTCACACTTGATAGGAAGAGTGGCCTTGACTCCGTGGACTAGATGAAATGGTGTGAAACCAATGGCCATTTTCATAGCCGTATGGTAAGCCCATAGCGCAGAAAATAACATATGATTCCAATTGGTCTTATGTTTGTTAACCGTGCATTGTAACATGGTCTTGAGGACCTTATTAACTTCTTCGACTTGTCCATTGGATTGAGGGAAATATGGTGAGGCAAACTCATGGGAGAATCTTAACCGAGATGAGAGTTCGACGAAAATCTCATTCTCAAAATGTTTCCCATGATTGGAGACTAGTTGGAGTGGTACTCCAAAGTGGGATATGACGTGTTTAAAGAAAAAACGCGCTACAATGTTAGCGGTGTTGTTGAAGGTAGGCATGTCTTCAACCCACTTTGTGAAGTAATCAACTGTGATAACGATGTATTTGTGTCCATTGCTGGATGGAGGGTTGCAAGTCATGAAGTTGATGCCCCATTTACAAAAGGGGCCTGCAGTAATGACTGGGTGTAGAAGAGCAGGTGGTGCTCGTGCTTTGTTGGTATAAAGGTGACATTTATCGCATTGTTTCACGGCATGAATGCAATCGTGAAACAATGAAGGCCAAAATTAACTTGCGCAGATGATTTTTTGAGTGATGGACATCCCCGAAAGATTCCCCCTGCACGCACTGCTATGGMAGTCRTTCAAGAATCTATAGGCCTCATCAATAGTCAAGCATCGATGGAGTATKGTGTTGACCCCTCACTGGTATAAKATATCTCCGATGAGGAGATAGCGAGGGGCCTGGTGGCGAATATGGMGACGATCATCTCATGAGAGGTGRTGACCAAAMTTTTGGGTTCAGAGGTAGACGAGGAGGTCGCCGTACCAAAGATCATCCGAAGTGATGTAAAAGAGATGTTCATCGGGGAAGTCGGTATTGACGGGGGTACTGGTRGTATCGGAGGGGAAGGCTCTGACAAGTTCGGCGAGGATGAGAGCTTTCTTTCTCTTGGGTGTTGAAAATTTGAGATCATACTCCTGAAGGATAACGATCCATCRGGCAAATTTACCGTTAATTTTCCACCGACTGAGCAAATATTGCATGTGGTTGGAATCTGCTATGACTTTGGTTGTGCGAAGTAGAATGTAATGGTACAGTTTCTGGATTACGAGGATGAATGCAAGGGCTCGTTTCTCTTCGTGATTATACCTCAAGGGTGGTTTGAAGATGTTTTTACTAATGTAGTAAATGACATGCTCACGATTATCATCTTCTATTTGAATGAGAACTCCTGCTACTGAGATGACTGACGTTGATATGTAGAGGATATAGTCGCGATTATAGTCGGGTGAACTAATTAAAGGGGCGTTGGAGAGTGCCATTTTAATATCGTTGAAAGATTTTTGGGCATGTTCATCCCAGTGGAATGGGATGTCGTGGCATAGTAAGTGAAGGAACCCATGTGCTCGAGTGGCATAGTCTGGGAGAAATCACTGTAAGAAGTTAGATTTTCCTTGTAGTCTCTGGAGTTGTTGCAAATTCCAAGGGGGTGGAATTTTTGTGATGGCTTGGAATTTGAGGGGATCCATGGTAATACCACTTTGGGAAATGATGAACCCTAGGAGATGCTTGGTAGTGATGCAGAACACACACTTAAGCGGGTTCAGGTGGATGTTGTACTGACGACACCTTTGAAATATGATTCGTAAATCATCAAGATGCTGAGTGCATTTTTTGGATCGAGATGTGAGGTCGTCCAAGTATGCTAGGATGATATGAGCTAGATCATGAAAAATGTATGTCATAGCCCATTGGAAATTTGCGCCAGTGTTTTTGAGGCCAAAAGGCATGACACGATATGAAAACGTACCCCAAGGGGTGATAAATGCGGTTTTGTATTGATCGACTGGATGAATTTGGATTTGATTATAGCCAGAGAAATCGTCCATGAAGGATAAAGCCTCATGGCCTATGCAGTCGTCAATAATTTGATCGATGAAAGGTGTTGAAAAGTTGTCTTTGGGACAGGTGTGATTGAGATTGTGAGAGTTCGTGCATACATGGATAGTGCCCTATTTTTTGTTAATGGGTGTAGGTTTGGAGACCCATGAGGTATAGGTGATGGGGTAGATGAACCCAACAATGCGTAATTTGTCAATCTCAACTTTGATGGCTGCTATTTTGGATGGGTGTAGCGGTCGTTGTTTTTGGTGCACTGGTGTGATATCCGGCCAGGTGTCGATGCAATGTTCGACAATAGAGGGATCAAGGCCAGGCATCTCTGTGTATGACCAGGCAAAAATATCCCGATATTCCTTAAAGAGGGTTTTGTAGGTGGTGACTTCTTCAAGAGTGCATGCAGCGCCAATGGTGATTTCCTCAACGACTCCATTTTTTATGGAGATATCGATTTTGATGGTAGGGGAAATGTTGGCCATATTGCCTTCTTCAAAAGCATCAGGGGTAGGGATAGGGTTGTTGAACCAGTCGATATGACTTGATGGGATAAAATCCTTGGTTTCGATTGCATTTATGGGGTGTTGGTTAGGAGGCATGAAGGATTCCTATGAAAGGAAGAGCACTCTGTGGTGTAGTGAATCCCATGGGTAGTCAAGGGTGGTTAATTCCTTGAGTATGTCCTCATCACAATGGAATTGTCGTGAATACAAGGGATCTAAAAAAGTGATATCGGTAACTGTCACCATGTGGTTATCTTCTGGTGGTGAAGAAGAAGGAGGGATGATGCAATGAGATTGTGATGGTTTGCTCGACATAAACCAAATATCAAGATATTGAGGGTTATAAATGGTAGTTGGGTGTAAAATTTCCATGGGGAAATGAAAGGGAGAATTGGGGGGATTTGGAGGTAAATCCTCGTATAAGTCATCCAAGAACCATGGCAGAGTGGGGAGTGTTTCTGGCTCAGGAGAAATAATATGAAGAATCTCTGGTGAGGGGGTAGCGTTAGTCATCGATTCTGTAGGGGGTGTAGGAATTTGAATTAGGGTCACTTGTCGTTGCCTATATTCAATGATCATAGGACATTGATATGAAAAATTATCTAAGGATTCACAGAGAGAGCAAGGGCACCTCATACGTTCCTTGACTGAGGTTGTGACATAATGGATGTCAGTGACATGAGTTGGGGTGGGTGTTTGCTGAAAGATTTGGTGTACAACGGTTAGTTTCTGTTAGAATTGAGGTAACGTTGGACAATGGTCTGTGTAATGGCCATACTCTGAACAGATGGTGCATGTGAATTTGGTTCGCAATCCTTTGTTACTTGTGTTCTGTGGGGTAGTGGCAATACTGGAGGAGGCAATGAGCAATGGTGGTGCTTGAGGGAGTTAGATGATATTACGTAACTCCGAGAGAGATGGGCACTTGTTTTTGGGGTCTCTGTCTTTTGTTGCATAGCGCACAAGGAGGTTGGACGCATGTGGGAAGTGGAGCTGTGGGATCCTTCTTTTTTCGTCTGCCCCTAGCTGTGGCAGGGGGGTTAGTGAGTGGGGGTGTATGAGGTATGGTGGGAGTGAGTATGGGAATCTGCATCGGGATTCCTTCTATTTGGGGGGGAAAGGATGGTTGAGGAACCATCTCAGGTGGATGTAAATACCAAACTAGGATTTCCAACACCATATTAGGGAGGGTAAGCGTTGCAGTGACCTAGAAAGCCTGTACACTTGGTGGGGGGTAAAAGAAAGGGATTTGAGTAATGGCTTGGGGAATTGTTTCCCAAACTAGGATATGGCCTTGGGGTGAGGTGAAATAGTGAACTAGTGGATTTGACGAGTTTGTTGGAGATTCTTGAGGGAGGAGCTTTGTGACTAGTGGAACGTTAGATATAAGAGAAGCCTCACTAGGAGGAAGGGTATCCTCAATGTTAGTTCCTTTGGACGAGATGACACATACCTGGTTGGAAGGATGGATGAGCGGTGGTGCACCATGTTAAGTTCCTAACAAGGATGGGTCTTTGAAAATTCTGGGCCCCATTTTGATGAGTGGGTATGTCTAGGGATTAGTATGGGAAAAAGGGAGAATGTTATCAATGTTGGAAAAAGGGTTAGGCTCATAATGTGAAACTTGATCAATGGTAATGATCTTTCTGTTATGAGGGAACATCATTGTTCGAAAGACGGAAGATGCAACTACCTTCATAGCGTACATGTAGCTACAACCGAACAAGATATTGTAATCGAGTGGGGCATCGATAACTTCAATGTCTATGAGAATGGTCTTTCCCTCGAGTTCTACAAGGACATTTTGGAAGAGCCCTTCAGGAGAAGATGGTCGTCCATCATAAGCTCTTAAGGTAATGGCAGATGGTATGAGTTCTGGGGAACCAAGTTTCTACCATACAGACTTGGACATGATGCATGTGGACGCACCTTCATCGATGAGAGCGGGGAGGCGAGGTTCTCCACTGTCTAGATCAAATGTGATGAGTTGAGTATCCACAGGGTCAACTTCCCCCAAGGTGGAAAGTAATGACTTTCGCTAAGTGGGACAAGTTTGAAGTACCTCTGAGACTAACATGGAAATTGGTGATTATTCCAAGTCATCGACCAAATTGTAATTATGAGCCACCCTAGCCCACAAGTTGTGGACATTCCTGCGTAATGGGATGCGATGGATGCGAAGAGGAGTTTCTATGTTAGGGTGAGGGATCATCAAAGGGGTTTTCGTTGGTGCTGGGATGGGTTCTGGGGGAATGGGAGGAGACTTAGAGGGTGCACGGTATTGACAACTACATGTTTGTAGAAGGACTTCTTCCTCGCTAGTGAGGAGGATAGTACGATCTATGTGATTGCTTGGATTGAGATATTGTCCCAACTATGGTGGGGTGAGTTGCATGTCCTATTGGGTGTTCATCACTCCTTGGTGTGGAATGGGTTTCTGCAGCATGACTGGGGGTGGTTGTTGTACGTATTTTTGTGGGGCCTGCTGAGGGGCAAGTGGTGTGATCAAAATCTGGACCAGGGGTCAAAATTTAGCTCTAAAATCAAATTTCTTGGAATTGCCTCAAAACAAACGAGTGTGTAGCCCTCGTTGTCACAAACCCAATGCAACTCATTTGGGTTAAAACAAATGTCATATGAGAGAGATATAAAGATCAGTTTGAATCGCCAAATAGGTAAAAAAAATGGGCTGACTGTACAGTCCGTACGGATGCTGATGTGGCAGAGGTCATACGCTGACGTGTCATGTCCATACGTTGAGTTTGCATATGCTGATGTGGCAGTTTCAGATTGGTAGATGTGGATGAGTGATGTTGTGACATGTGGCATATAATGGGCAAATGGCGTGGTGCCACATGGCCCAGTCATGGCCTGCCACGTGGCACCGTTGTAATTGGTTGATTGGTTAAAAATATTATGGATTCCATGAGGAATGAACCCTAGACCTCCCCCTTTGCCAAATATTTAACAAAGTTCGACCAACCAATGCGCTGTAATATGTTACTTGTTATATAAATGGTTTGATATATATTTGAATTTGATTTGTTTAATGGTTCACGCGGGGGTCAGGCTAGGGCTTAGCCCCAGCCTGTGGTTTTTGCGTTCACACTTGTGACCGGTGTTAGCACATTGTGCATCTGAATTTTAAAACATATTCAAAGCCCCTGGTCACATACACTTTATACATATGACTTTAACATATTGTGTGCGCTCGGGATTTGGTATTACAACGGAGTTAGCCCCCGGTTTTATGTGTAATAATACGACCCTACCACCATATGCACGCATAATTTTTTGGTTTTGGATTGAACGGTTACAACCAATCATTCACTGGACACTTGTCATTTAGCCATTCACCTTGTAAACAGAGCCCTCTTTTGCGATAATGCGAGGTCGTATGGACCCTTATGACCACGACCTTGGCGGTTAGGGGTTGGGTGCACCCTAACCATCCTACAGTTTGATTGGTTTTGTGGTTATGCATGGGTGCTAGGTTTTAGCATGAATTTTTGAGCGTGTTCTTGGTTGAACGCCCAGAGGTACGTTTTGGCGAACCAGAGACAACAATCTTGAAGGAGGAAAATGGCAGGAGGCCTATCTTCTTCATTTTTTGGCCAAATGATGTGCCAAAAAAGCCCAGCTAGGGGTTTTTGGACGTTATGAATCCATTGGCACTATTTTCAAAGCCATTTGAAGACTTATTTTGCAAGTGTTTAACCATTGAAGTTTCAGAGAGCTCGAGGGAGCTCGAAGCCCTCATTGTTTGAGGTCATGCTCAGATGAGCCTATGTTTGTTTTCTGTGATTAAATAATCATTTTTGGCTAATTATTATGCTCTGAACACATTGGGATAGGTTTCAGATCTATTTGAGGACTTTTATAGGTGTTCTTTGCCACAAAGAAGCTCAGGGAAGCTTAAAGCCACATATAGAAGAGGTCATGCCCAGATGAGCCATGATCCGTTTTCAGAGTTCTATTAGTCATTTTTTAGGTTTTTATGTATTATGAACCCAATGGTACAGTCACAATTTCCATTGGAGTTGAGAAGTATCTTGTAAAATAATCTTTGACAAATTAATCCTAGAGAGCCAAGTCCATTGATGAAGGCTCAAGGAGATGTATCCAAGAGAGGGGTGAACTCCTTTATCATGTTGTTCTTGTTGTGAGATTGATGGTTTATTTGCTGTAAGTTATGATGTTGTGTATTTATTTAAAGTACATATTTAACCATTTAAAAGAACATTTCCTCACACATAAACATTTAAAAGAAGATGCATAAACTTGGCACATAATTTATCTTGCATATTTTAACACATGGAGCAAGGTCCTGTAAAGTTTATTTTAATGAAGTAGAGGGTGCTTGCATAGCATAACAAGTTAGCCCGCTATTTTTAGATCAGGTGGTATTAGAGCATAGTTTTTTTTGCTCATGTGATTGCCATTGATAGCTTGAGATTTAGCTATTGGTATTTGTGCAAGTTTTGTGTTGAAGTTTGATATCTTGCAAGGATGGATGAAGCTTCAAACATTGATAGTTCTCATACATCTTCAAAATCAAAGTTATTTGACAAAGAGATGTTGAAGGAATTACTAACCATGAGAGATGTGGTGAAAGAGATGTGGGAAGATAGAAAAGATAGCATTGCCCTTGAAGAGCAGTTGATGGCCATGAAGGAGGAGAAAGACCAGCTTCTTGAAAAGTTGCATGAGATGGAGACTCAACTCCATGAGGCAAAGGAAACCCTTACCAAGTACATGCATGAACATAAGGTATGTAATGTTATTTTATCTTCAAATTCCTCTCAAGATGAATGCTTTGGTGTTTTTGAAAATCACACAAGAGGAATAGGGTCCAAGTTATTGTTAAAAATGGGCTATGAAGGTAAAGGGTTAGGAAAGCATGCACAAGGCATTKTTGAGCCTATTGTTGTTGAAGAGAGAGACCCAAGTATTGTGGTCTTGGATATGAACGAATATATGAAGCAAATTCCAAAGTTGAGGAGACAAGGGAAAAAGTTCCAAGAACAAATTTTGTTTCAAGTTCACCTCCTCAAGAAGGCTATAAAGGTGAAAGTTCAAGAACTTTTGTTGAAAGTTCAATCCCTCTAGCATGCAAGGATTTTGTTCAAGATGAATGCAAATGTGTGAAACAAAAGAGTTGTGACAATGATGAGGACAAGAACACTGTTGTTGGTCTTCAACGAAGAGCTTGTAACTCTTCAAATTCACCTCCTCAAAGAGGCGATAAAGGTGAATGTTCAAGGTATAATTCTGCTTATCATTCAGTTGCTTTTGATTATGTTAAGCATGATAAATTTGTATGTAAAAATGGAAGAAAAAGTCCATGTACATATTGTGGTTTATATAACCATCATATTTCAAAATGTCGAAAAAGATTGGCCACTTTTAGGAAACTTTACAAGCAAAGACAATGTGAAAAGAGGATGCAAAAGATTTGCACTCATTGTTAGAAGAGGGGTCATCTCATTGACCAATGTTGGACATTGCATCCAACCACTCATCCAGAGCACAAGAAGCAGATGGATAAAGATATTGGCAATAATGGAAGAGGAGATTCCATCATCGATGTGAGTCAAGATGATTCACAAGAGGACGATTTTCAGCAGAAAAAGTCACCATTGAGTTGGCTTGGTAAGAAATGGTTGGATTTCTTGAGCAAGTAAGGCTTGAATTTTTCTATTGTAGATGCATATTTCAGCCTTATGTATGCATTTATGTTGAGAATATGACAAGTTGCAACAATTTTTCACAACCTGTATGATGCAAGTTGCATGTGAATGCAATTCATTTGAAGGCATTCTTGTTTGTTGCACAAATTCTCCAGGAGGATGTAAAAGATGGGTATGATGTTCACTTGTTACAGCCATATATATTTTTCATATTCAGCTCTTATATACCCACATGTTTTGGGGTTTATGTACTTATGTTTGTACTTGAAGGAGAGTTGAAGAGTCCTGTACATGCATATGTTTTTGTGTATGTGTAAGCAGTGAACTTGGTGATAGTTTATCATGAATGACTCATGATTGATTCATGATTGTGTATCATGAATGTTGAATTGTCATTTTGGGAAGGTCGAAATGTTTCAAATGAGTTTCGACTTGTGTCGATGTTGCCTTGAGGAATATGTTGTGTCGATCATGTTTTCGACTTATGTTTAGTTGATGGTGTTTGTTGGCTTGTAAGTTGATTTTGAGTACACAAAGATGCGTGAAAACGCCATGTACTTTGATGAAGTACAAGATGCGACCATTTGTTTGAAGAGAAAAAAGACTTTTTTGACATCATTTTCAATCTTGTATAAATTTGTTTTCAAGATTGATGGTTTTCTTGGCTTGTGACAAGATGTCGCAGGAAAGTTTTTGCAGCCATTGGAGAGTTGATTGTGTTGATGTCAAAGAGTTCACAAGAGGGACTTGATTCTCAGTGGGAAGGTTGTAATTCTTCCAAGCACAAAGAGAATAGTGGGTCAATAGCAGCCAAAGAACAGTGGTTGAAGGACATAGTCAGTTGTTGTGCAAGGCATGTCAAGGTATCCAGGTGATTTTCAAAAAAAACTTTTCAAGTAGAATTAGTTGATAGAACTTGAAAGCAGAAGAGTATTGAAGCTCAGACAGATAATCATAAGATTTTGTGGGTCCAAAATCCTTTCAGTGGGAAGGTGTGATCAAAATCTGGACCAGGGGTCAAAATTTAGCTCAAAAATCAAAGTTCTTAGAATTTACTCAAAACAAACGAGTGCATAGCCCTCGTCATCATGAACCCAATGCAACTTGTTTGGGTTCAAACAGACATTGGATGAGAGAGATATTGTGATCTGTTCGAATCGCCAAACAGGTAAAAAACATGGGTTGATTGTACAATCCATACGGATGCTGACGTGGTAGAGGTCGTACGCTGATGTGGCATGTCCATATGCTAAGTTGGCATATGCTGACATGGCAGTTTCAGATTGGTAGATGTGGACAAGTGATGTTACGACACGTGGCATTTAATGGGAAAATGGTGTGGTGCCACGTGGCCCAGTCATGGGCTGCCACGTGGCACCGTTGTAATTGGTTGATTGGTTCAAAATATTATGGAGTCCATGGGGATTGAACCTTGGACCTCCCCCTTTTCCAAAGCTTTAACAAAGTTCGACCAACCAATGCATCATAATATGTTACTTGTTATATAAATGGTTTGATATATATTTGAATTCGATTTGTTTAATGGTTGGCGTGGGGGTCGGGCTGGGGCTTAGCCCTAGCCCATGGTTTCAGCGTTCACACTTGTGACCAGTGTTAGCACATTGTACGTGAAAATTTCAAAACATATTCAAAGCCCCCGGTCGCATACACTTTATACATATGACTTTAACATATTGTGCGCGTGCGGGATTTGGTATTACAACGGAGTTAGCCCCTGGTTTTATGTGTAATCATATGAGCTTGCCACCATATACGTGAAAATTTTTTTGGTTTTGGATTGAATGGTTACAACCAATCATTTGCTGGACACTTGTCATTTATCCATTCGCCTTGTAAACAAAGCCCTCTTTTACGATAGCGCGAGGCCGTATGGACCCTTATGACCACGACCTTGGCGGTTAGGGGCTGGGCGCACACTAACCGTCCTATAGTTTGATCGGTTTTGAGGTTATGCAGGGGTGATAGGTTTTAGCATGAATTTTTGAGCATGTTCTTGGTTGAACGCCCAGAGGTGCGTTTTGGCAAACCAGAGACAATAAGCTTGA
Source organism: Picea engelmannii (assembly GCA_009831015.1). Classification (NCBI taxonomy): domain Eukaryota; kingdom Viridiplantae; phylum Streptophyta; class Pinopsida; order Pinales; family Pinaceae; genus Picea; species Picea engelmannii. The sequence continues at coordinate 101,344 of ML790792.1, read as the reverse complement.
AGGAAGAAAATGGTAGGAGGCCTATCTTCTTCATTTTTTGGCCAAATGAGGTGCCGAAAAATCCCAGCTAGGGGTTTTTGGACGTTCTGAATCCACTGGAATTGTTTTCATAGCCATTTGAAGAATTATTTTGTAGGTTTTTAACCATTGAAGTTTCAGAGAGCTCTAGGGAGCTTGAAGCCTTCATTGTTTGAGGTCATGCTCAGATGAGCCTATGTTTGTTTTCTGTAATTGAATAATCATTTTTGGCTAATTATTATACTTTGAACACATTGGGATAGGTTTCAGATCCATTTGAGGACTTTTACAGGTGTTCTTTTCCACAGAGAAGCTCAGGGAAGCTTAAGGCCACATGTAGAAGAGGTCATGTCCGGATGAGCCATGATCCGTTTTCAGAGTTCTATTAGTCATTTTAGAGGTTTTTATGTATTATGAACCCAATGGTACAATCATAATTTCCATTGGGGTTGAGCAGCACTTGTAAAATAATCTTTGACAAATTAATCCCAGAGAGCCAAGTCCATTGATGGAGGCTCAAGGAGATGTAGCTCAGAGAGGGGTGAACTCATTTATCATGTTGTTCTTGTTGTGAGTTTGATGGTTTATTTGTTGTAAGTTATGATGTTGTGTATTTATTTAAAGTACATATTTAACCATTTAAAATAACATTTCCTCACACATAAACATTTAAAAGAAGATGCATAAACTTGGCACATAATTTATCTTGCATACTTTAACACATGGAGCAAGGTCTTATAAAGTTTATTTTAATGAAGTAGAGGGTGCTTGAATAACATAACAAGTTAGCTCGCTATTTTTAGATCATGGTGTTGGAGGGTGTGGTCCATTCACTGAGTCTTTCATCCATTTAAAATCAACGATTTGGGGGCAATGATGAGTATAATGACCGAACTCACCGCAAAGGGAACAGGGGAATTTGGTTTGAAGGTTATTGTTATTCTTCCCTTGACGTCTATTATTGTTTTCCCCTTGGGGGTTCTAAGTCCCTCGGTTTCGGTTGCCCCCATTAGGTTGGTTCTGTTGGAGGTGATTTTTTCCTTGACCTGGGTTGTTATTGTTCTGGTTTTTTCCTTTATTTTTGGCATTATTCGACTGATGGGTTGGATTTTCCATATTCAGCTGTTTGAAATTTTGATATTGCTGAATGGGAGAGGGTTGAACAAAATTCACCCCAGTGTGAGGGTGTCCTTGTGGTGAAGCCATGGGCTGTGGAGGGCTAGGAAATGGAAAGTACAGATTCTATTGTTGTAATGATCTGTAAGGTACATAGGAAGGCGTGATGCTTTCACTAGTACTTAGAGTATAAGATGAGGTAGAGGGAGTACCAGAACTTGTTTGGGTGGGTGGGCGTATTGTGGGTGTTTGTGATGGACCACTGAGGGGTGGAAGAAGGGCAACATGGTATGGTTGTTGATAAGGGGGTGGAGGATAATAAGGGGTTCCTCCATATGCCGATGGATATTGAGGTGTGCCATACATTGGTGGTTGTTGGGGTTGTGGATTGTGGTGTGTGGTGTTACCAATCAATCCATCTATTGAGTGAGACATCCCAGGTTTATCTTGGCCAAATGGCACAGGTTTTAGGAGATCTGGAAGTACTGTGTACAAGTATCATGATTGTGAATAGATGAGGTCATATTGTTGAGCCTTAATAATGGATTCTTCTTCAGATTGAGGGAAGGTGGAAGCCACATCTTTACCGAGGAGAGAGACAAGTGATCTGAGAAACCAATCAAGACATTGTTGTTTGGTGGTTTTTGCTTTGCACAAACTATGTCGTCGACACCACTCATGAATGTGATCAACGATATGTGTGGCTGAGGTTTGCTTAGAATTAGAGAGTAGTTCAAGACCATTGTCATGGCAGATTGGTAATTGGAAGAAGGTCAAAAATGCTTTGGCCAAGGACTCGAAAGTCGCATGGGACCCTAATTTTTTTGTCTACATACCATTTGGCTGATGGGCCAGTGAGTGTGTGTTGAAATAATTATAGGCATATGGAGTCATCCATATTGTTGTTCGAAGAGCACCATAAGTGGAAAGTCATGACATGGTTGGCAGGGTCATCTCTTGCCTTTCCTTCAAACTTGGGAATATCTAAAGGTAGTTTGGTAGGCATTGCAGGCCATGTGGGGTCATGCAATATAGGATCATTTGTGAGTTTTATTAGATCTGGTATGTTGAGAGAGGCCAAATATGGCATCTGGAGTAGTGGTGGAGGATTAGTTCCAGCCATGGTGTGAGTGTTTTGTGAACCTGACCCTTGAGGGGGGCTAGGTGGGTTGGTACTTCCCCCTTGAGAGGAAGTTGCCCCCTAGCTTTTGTGTAAAGGAGAGCGAGTGGTTGGTGGACCTTGGGGATTGGACCCAAGTAAGGTGGAACCAAGAAAATCTAATCCTAAGACAGTGGCACTCTCAGGAGTGTGAGAAGGTGGAACCGATGAGTTGGAAAAACTAGGAACTCCCCCTAGAATAGGAGGGAGGTTTAGCAAGCATCTGGAATGATGAGGGTTCTATGGGTCCCCTATAAGGCCCGACTAGTTGAGTGGATGTGTGCGAATGGTGGTGAGAGTAAGAAATAAACAAGAGCCTTTGTTTCAATTTTTGAACTTTACACGATATATATCTAAATCAAATGTAATCAGAAGTGCATCATACATAAAGTGTTTTGATAAAGAAGCATTTATGTGGATAAGTGGGTTTTGTCCGCGTGGGGGATCAAAGAAAACAAATGCTTGTATCCTAAAAGATGTACCATCGTTCCTCTCAAATAGCACTGGACCTTCCAATAGTACTCAACAGTGGGGTCTGAAGCCACCAAAAGAGGAACTAGTGAAGGATGAAACAATCAGTTATAATGAGGGATAGAGGGGGCATATCCTAAAAGAACTGGTGATATTTCCCAATAGCCACACAAAATCCGATCAAGGTGCAATTGCAGCCCACAATTTCCACCTGGGTAGATGTCCTAATTTTGGTCACTAGGTACCTCGGTCAAAGTGCGGCATTTAGATTTTCGACCCTAAGAAATGGGTCATGGGCTAGATATTGTCCAAGAGGTGGGTGCCTCAAGGGGGGACACACAGAACAACTGGACCTCAGCCTTCAAACCTTCACGGGTATCTCCCTACCTTATGGTGTTAAGAACACTTGACTTGGAGGATTTAAAATTCCCTATTTGACAACTTCTATTGTTTTGAAAATGTGAGAACTAGATAATGGGGAGTTATTTGGATGCCTATCCCTGAAATCCTACCTAGACTAAAAGATTTGTTTTGGCACCTCCTGTGGAGGAAAATTTAATGAGTTTTTAGAAAATTTTTAGATGTGGTTGTTTGAGAGATTGGGGGTGTGAGCCTATCTTGTTGAAATTAAGTGGGAGTGGATAGTTTCATCAAGAAAAGGGTGGGGTGTTTCATAATCCCTTTGGAGGAAAATTACTTCAACCTCCACCTTTCGAGATGAAAAATTTGTGAGTGAGAGGTGACTTTTGTGTGTGAATGAGTGAAAGTGTGCCAATTTTTAATAAATTAGGTATCGCCTTGTTGCATGTGGACTTCGCTTGATCCTTACAAGTCTTTGATTACCTAATTAACTAAATGTCTTTGGTACAACCTTGTGGAATTCAAAAGTCCCTAGGAAGCTAGCACGTGGACATGTGGGTCCTTTACTATTCCTTTAACTCCCTAATGTGTTTTAATCTAATAAAGCTTTGAAATTATCCTAGATTGTGATCATGTGGGCATGTATGGGCCCGTTACAAAACCTTTAAACCTCCCTAGTGATTTAATCAAAGAAAGCAAATTTCAACACTATCTTATCTTTGTAGCATGTGGGCATGTATGGGTCCGTTACAATCTTGAGATGTGTTTGAAAAATAAACTAAGAGAAGTCCCAAGGGGGCTGTTGTCCTCTCCTAAAGGTTTAGTCTTTTTTAAGGGAGGTGAAATTGTTCTACAACCTTTTTCTGATTCTCAAGATCTCTTTGAAGCACGAGAGAAGAGAATACTCAATGATTTCTATCCAATTTCTGGTCCCAATGTAAGTTTTATGTGATTACAAATGATTCCAACTTATAATTTTAGTCAAAGCAGGGCATCTATGTGGCAAAATGAAATCAAAAGAGGAAATAATGATTTTAAACCCCCTAAGTTCCTATGTGTTTTTCCTAATCCCTTTATATGAAGAGGGAACTAAGTGTGGTGTAGATTACAACATGCATGGAATCATTTTTAAGGAGGCTGGTGGACTTCCACAAATAAAAAAAAGGCTTACAATTTGTATTTTTCTGCACAGGTGTGCGGGTCTCAGAGTAGACAGGGGCACACTTAGTGCCAATGCAAAAACTAAAAAAGACTTTTGGGCATAGGTGCGCAGAAGGCACTGAATAACACAGTAATTTTGGTGCATGTGCACACGATGCATGGTTATGGGCCAATAAACCTGCACACAATTGTCACACGGTCGTGAAGAAAATTCAAGATGGAATTCTCTCAACTCAGCTTTGAATTGGATGTTTTGTAGGTTGGATTAGGCTGGTTATGGTACCTCCAGGTTAAATAAACGGAAAGAAGAGCTAGAATAACCCAAATGGGGTAGGAAATTGATACCTTTCCCCAGTGGAGTCACCAATATATTGCACCTCTTTTGTCACCTGAATGAGAAAAATAGAGGTGCTTACAAGATTAGTTGGGTTAGCTAAGAAATACAACAGTCAAGGAAAGGGTTAGAAAAATAAACATAAAAGACTAAGATAAGAATTAAACTAGGAAAGGAAAGATCAACTAAACTATTGAGCATAAGGACATAAAAACAAGAAACAAGCAAGACCCATGTCACCAATGGAAAGGATTGTATTAGTGAAAAGAAAACAACGAGAGGAAAGGGGACTTTGGGTCCTTTCTTCCTCCAAGGGAGGGCTCTTGGACCCCCAAAATTGAGCTCTTCTTACAACTATGAAACTTGAAAGAAATGGTGAAAGAATCCCAAGCTAACCCACTCAAAAGGTAATGTGGATTGCTCAAATGGAATGGTGCTAGTATGCCCTTGATGAGAAAAGAGGATTCCCTAAGAGAATAGCAACATCATAACCTTGCAAATGAATTCCTTGAAAATGTAGTGCACCCATGGCCTTGTTTTATAGCATCACTTTGAGGTATTATGCAACCAACTTTTAGTGTGAAAAGGGGCTATGTAGGGCACCTTTAGGTCTTTGACCAGCCACCCAGCGGGATCTAGCTAAGATTTGGATGTCAAATCAACTTGGAAGCTGAACTAGAAGTGGCTGGGAGGACGACCAATCTCATAAAAGTGCCTTTCTCAGGTGTGTGTGTCTTTTAGTGTCCACAGTCACGCATCGTGCGCATGTGCACTTTTCTTGCATTTCTGGATGGCACATGTGCACACACACTCTGTGTAGTCATAGCGCATCTTGATTTTATAACTGGTTGTATAGTTTTGGACCTTTTGGAAAAGATTTTTGGTAATTTTGGTCCATGGGTGGACTCATAGCTGTTTGAAGATGTTGTATTCTTGTAACCATTTGCGGACAAAATTTAAATGATAACACCTATGTTTGTCTTATTTGCGTCGACTGGGGCACTTGCTCAAGGTCAGATCTAAGTTTCTCGATCTCCTGCAATTAGCTATTCGGGCTTGCTTGAGGCTTTTTCTCATCTCATCCTTGGAATTTGCTTCCACCGTAGCCACCTTAGCTTCCAAACTTATCAATCAAGAGGTTCTTCCGCTTCAATTCGGACTTCAAAGTTTCGACTAAGTATTGATTGGCCGTAGTGTAAGCCCTCAGTGTTCCTGCTATCTCTTCAGTGAATTCAAAGTTTCGACTAAGTATTGATTGGCTGTAGTGTAAGCCCCCAGTGTTCCTGCTATCTCGTCAGTGAATACCTTGGCCTAAGCTCTCAACGAATGCCTTGGTCACTTTTTGTGGAGCCATGGTGTATGACCTTGCAATTAGATCCCCTGTCAAAAAATATTGAAAACACAGACAAAAGTTATCCTAGTGAAATAGCTCTGCGCAAAATCAAAAGGAAGTTGAGATAACGAAAGAAAACCCTTTTCTTAAACACTTAAGTTTGTGCTAGTCCTTGTCGAAAGAACGGTTAAATGATTTAATGGAAAGATTTTAGTGAATAAGTGGGATCTTACTGTCAATCACTTCAATGAAATTCAAATAAATTCCATAAATATTTGATGACTCATAAATTGGGAAAAGGGCAGAAATGTTAAAAGCTTCATCCGTAGATTGCACGGTTAAAAGCTACTCAAGGCATTAATTAATCCAACTTAGCTCCTTTAATTTCATGCTTTTATTCCTTTATCCCCTTTTCGACGCTCGTCGTATCGGACGATTTTGCTTCTAGACTTTGAGACCCAAAAGCCCGAAGTCGCGATGGTGCACAATTATTTATAATTTGTGATTTAACTTAAGCTTTTAATTAACCCATATTAATTAATGAATATCGTGACTTCGGGGATCGGAGTGACCAAGGTGTTGCATTTTAAGGAAAGAATAATCGATTCATGAAATTACGATAGAGACTAACTACGGTGCAAAAATATTACTCTTGATATTTACCCAAGTGACTTGAAAAGACTTCGCAACTTCGCATCTCGGAGGTTCGGAAAGTGTTTGAGGAGTAACTCCTGAAACGTGAGAGCACAAGGTGATGACATCAAATGATATTTACTTAGAGGCTTGCTAATGGTGGTTAGAACTAAACCTTATCGCTAATTCGTGTGTCGAGATACCGGGGCTTGGTAGGTACATCGTGAAATACGCGAGAACCCGAAATCTAGATTTTTGGGCTTAATTATAACCTCATACTTATTTAGAAAGAAGGGAGGCTCCAACCTTTGAACCAAGAGTATAAAAAATAAAATAATATGTTCCAACATAGGCTCCAACTAGGGATCTCGTCTCCTCGTGGGATGGGAAGAACAATAGACCAAGTGCCTGTATTGGGTAAATGGAGGCATTAACCTGCTTCTGTGAAACTTGTTTGGAGGAGGATATAGAGGGAACTTTGATGTTTCAACTTTATTTCTAGAAAAATTTCAAAACTCGACACGCTTTCTAAACTCAACTGCAGTCCATTCGACAAATTTCCCTTTCTCGAGACTTACATTAGGTCTTCTTAAGACGTTCCAAATAATCTTAGGAAATTCAACAGGTGTTGTAGGTTTTAGCTTGCATAAAAATGAAGCAAATTCCATGCTTTAAATCAGGGAGACCTGCATGAACTTGGGTTGTAGATCCAGTTTTGAAAAGGATAATTACTAGAGTGTAATATTATTTACGTATGACATCCTTACAGATATCATAAATATTGCTTCACTACCAGCGAGCATGTTCAGTACCCTGGTGAAGTTATCTGGTTCCCTTTATTGAATTTCCTTTCACCACTCCAAACTATGATTTTTCATTTAAATGTTGAGATGAGGGTAATCATTTTATGAATTTCCTTTCATCATCTCTTTGGACTAGATGGGGGTAATCAATTATGAATTTCCTTTCACTGTCTGTGTTATATTTTACTTTTGGAATATGAAGTGGGGGAAATCAATTTGGTATAAAGTATACCAGGGGTGATATCTTTGTAATATTCGCTACAGTGGCCTGTCACCTTGCTTTGAGCACTCTGGACCAACTTTCTCTTGACCTTCAAAATGTCCTTGTCTGCAGTATTTTTATGGGAGAATTTGTTTTCAAGGGTCTTCCTTTAAGCAAGTCTTAACCATTTGAAACCTGTTAAAAGACCTAATAGAGTTAGTATCAGCCTACGCATAACTTTGTTTCAGTAGGAGATCGAGGAGTCGTGAAGGCCAACTTATTTTCTAAGATTCGTTCACTAGTTTCCAGAACTAAAGAGTAACTTATTCTTCCTCTATGGAGGGTATGGGAAGGTGTTAGATCTTAAGGAGAGAAGGCTAGGGATGAAAAGGAAAAAGGAGAAGGCTTTGGACTTCAAAAAACCGAACTTCAAAAAAGGGTGAGCCCTTTTAGAATCCACAGTAAAAGTTTTTCTTTTAAAGACATGTCAGGTGAATATATTATACTCATGAGACCATGCCACGTTCAAGTGATATTCATTTGAAAACCCAGATACTTCAGAAATTCATACCTTCACCTTACCATTTTGTTCTCTTCTAAAAACCTTTGTCACCTATTCTGGGTGAGACAATTTCCTGATGCATGATCGTCTGTTTTCTCCTTTTGTTGTTTGGGTTGTAAGCCAGAATCCTGTAAGGAACAACATGAAGAGTATCAGGCCCTTCAATATTTATGGGATTCGATGTGTTGGAAATTTCATATCTCTACTTATAGGAAATCACTAACCTGTTTTATTTTCTATGAAAGTGAACTTACCGAAAAGCTATAAAAAGAAGAAAACACAAATCAGTATATACAGTGGAGATTCATAACTCATTTATTGCATATAGTGCTTTAAATAACGCCCATTGACAGGGGCATTGAGGATTTTACTTTCCAAATTCATCCCTTCAGAAGCTAAGACTTTGAACAGTCCATACTAGATATGATCAAATTTCCCATGTTTTTCCGAATCTTCCCTTCTAGCATCCCATTTCAAAACCAAATCACCAGGGAGGAAGTCTCTATTTTGGCCTTATGGTCGAACAATGCTTTCATGTTGTCGTGGTATTTCTGCATCCTTTTGTCCACCTCGGTCCTGTGCTGTTGGACCTCAATCAACTAATTTATTCTTCTTGTGACATGGTTTGGCTCTTCTTTCTCATCTTGATAGATCTTCATCACAGGGAGTGCTAGATTTATAGGTAGTACCATGTCAGTCCCATATACCAGTTGGAAAGGCGAAGTGAAAATAGATTTCTTCGTGCCTATCCGATTTTCCCACAAAGTGTACTTGAGATGCACATGCCAAGATTTTTTGTTTTCACTCAACACTTTCTTAATTATGGTAATTAAACTTTTATTTGATGATTCAACTAACCCATTTCCTTGAGGGTAATATGCAGTGGAGTGGCCCAATACGATGTTATATTTTTGGAAAAAACTAACTATTTCCATAGACTTGAATGCCTGGGCATTGTCTGTGACTATCTTTCGGGGACAACCAAATTTGGACAATATGTTCTCTTCCAGGAAATCTATAACCACTGAATCAGTCACCTTTCTAGTCAGAATGGCCTCCACCCATTTGGTTAAGTAATCCGTGGCAGTCGGGATCCATTTATGTTGAGTGCTGGAATGTGGGTTGATTTTGCCTATAAAATCCAATCCCCATTATTGAAAGGGGGCTTCTACTTTTGCTAGGACCAGAGGTAGAGCTGGGAGTTTTTGTTTTCCTGCAAACAAATGGCAAGGGTTGCAGGCTCTGACTTTGGCGTTGACATCTGAGAATATCCTAGGCCAATAATATCCCACTCTCAGGATTTTATAAGCTGTCACCCTCCACGCATGCTGTCCTCCACATACCCTTTCGTGAAATTTGTTTATGACCTTTTCTATTTCAGATTCCACTAGACAAACCAGTAGGAAGCCTAATGGGTCCTTCCAATACAATTTTATTTTGGATATACAATACTTCACCGCATGTATCTTTAGTGTCCTGGTCTTAGATGGAGATAGATCGTCAGGGCACTTCAGGGTCAATAAGTAGGATACTATGTCTTTATACCAGCTTGATGAAACAAACCTCTCTTCGATTTCAGTCGCAGATATTTGCTCATCAAAAGCATTTATGTCCACATCTCCTTCATATTCCTACAGGTTGTTTATCACGAGTGCTTGGAAATTTGTTTCAACCATGAGCTTAGCCAAACCCTGTCCTTTTACCAGTTTTTTCGACTTCACTTCCAGATCAAATTCTTGAATCTTGGTGAGCCACCGACCCCTCTTTCCGTCACTATCGAGCTATACCAATATGTCTTTTACAACACAGTTAGGTACATATGCTATCACCTTGGAGTGTAGCACGTAAGTCCTGAAAGATTTTAGTGCCTTTACCATAGCGTATGTTTGTTTTTCCATTATATCATATTTTAATTCGACATCTCTAAGACTTTTACTAAAGAATGCTATTGGTTGCTCGAAACCTTCCTCATTTTTTTGGAGGAGTACTGCTGCAATTGTGTGTTCAGATGCGAATGAGAAAATAAAAAACTCCTTTAGGTAATTAGGGCTCTCTAGTACAGGTGCTTCACTTACAACTTTATTTATCTGGGTAAATGATTCTTTGGCTTTGGCCGTCCATTTGACTGCACTATTTTTCTTGAGCATATCTGTGATCAATCTCACGATTTCAGCAAAATTCAGAATGAACCTTCTCAAAAAAATTAATTTTCCTAAAAAGGAATGAATTTCTTTAACGTTTCTAGGAATATTTATGGTGTCTATAGCTTCAACCCTTTTAGGATCGATTTTAATTCCGTCCCGAGAAAAAATATGGCCCAAGAGTTTACCTTCTTGCATCATGAAATGAGACTTTTGGGGTTCAAGGACAAACCAAAATTTCAACATTTCTCGAACGTTTGTTGGAGGTGTATCAGGTGGTCTTCATCATATTTAGAGAACATAATCAGGTTGTAGAGGTAAATAACCACAAATCTGTCTCTTTCACCAATGAAGGTGATGTCCATAGCTCTCTGGAAGGTGACACCTATGTTCATCAAACCAAAAGGCATTTTGTCATACATGAATGTACCCTAAGGTGTAGTGAAAGCAGTTTTTTCCTTCTCCTTTTCATTGACCGTGACCTGATTGTAACCCGAAAACCCATCGATCATCGACATTCTATTAGCACTAACTACCTTTTCTAAGACGTGATCCATCTTGGGTAGAGGATAATTGTCCTTGAGAGAGGATTTATTTAGGTTTCTGAAATCCACGCATAGTCTGATTTCCCCACTCTTTTTCTTGACCGGGACTAGGTTCACCACCTAGTCAGAGTACCTAAGAGGCACGATTATTTTTGTGTCTAAGAGATTTTTCACTTCTCTTTCGACCATAGGCAATAAAATGGGGTTGATTTGTCTGAGCTTCTGTCTGAATGGTTTAACTCCTGGTTTCAAAGGTATCTTGTGTTCGATCACAGGGGTGTCATAGGTTCTTAGCTCATCATAAGTCCATTAAAAAAAATCCTTGTACTGCCCGAGTAAGTTTGCATGCTTTGTTTTCATCTCGGGAGGGAGGTACTTTGTTAGTTTCACTATCCTAGGTTCTTTAGCAGTGCCTACGTCATAGTCTTTGACCTCCTTTGGTTGGGGCTGCAAGGTAGACTTTAGAGGCATGTCATTTTTGTCAAACAACCTTTCCAGAGGTATTAGGCCCTTAGGGATCTGATTATTTTTTAACACTAGCATGCGATGATTTGCAATTTTTTCTTGGAACTCCTGAGGCTCCTCCGCTTCCTACATAATATATGTATGGTCATTTTGGTTTTCCTGGTCAATGTGAGTTTCAAAGAAATCATCCACCATTTCCATAAAATTTCTGATCTTTTCATCATCTTTGAATACCTGCCAATTTTTATGTTGTTTGGTATGGATGGTCTGTGCCTTACCTCTATGTGGTACTTTAATTTGAAAGTGGTAGGGGGTGTGAAAGTCGACGCTTCTTTGGCCAGTGAATCAGCTTGCTGGTTTTCAGCTCGTAGGATGAAATGAACCTTTACCGACGAAAATAAATTTTCCATTAGATCCCAGGCACAATTTCTGTAGGACCTCTATCTTGGGTGCTTGGCCTGGTACTGCCAATTTACCTGCTTTGCAATCAGTTCTGCATCCCCATAGACCTCTAAGTTCTTTATGTTTATCTTTTTGGTAGATTCCAGTCCCAAGGCTAGAGCTTCATATTCACATATGTTGTTTGTGTAGTCTATGTCCCATTAAGAGAAGGGGACGATGAATTCATTTTCAGGTGCTACGAAAAGAACACCCACACCTGCTCCTTCACACGATGAAGCACCATCGAAAACACTTTCCAAGTTCCATTGCTATATGCATTTTTAGCTATCTTTTTAGTTTTGATTTCATCAATATAACTTTCTTCTGTACAATTATTTTCACTATTGTCAAAAGACATAATACAGTTTCCCAGGTATTGATCAGCGATAAACAGGGTAATTGTTAGGATTATGAGGATAACTTACCATATATTCCAGCCGTGCTTCCCTGTATAACCGAGTGAATTGCCTGCCAAACATAGGGATCATGGCGTAGGTCATATCCAGCTGAAGGGTTCCCCCGAGCTTGGCTCCCCAAGATCTAGATAATAGAAAACCGTACTTCGAGGGTATATCAATGACAACTACATCCATTAGGACATTTTTTACTGGAATCTGGGCGAGGGAGACCAATAAATATTTGATCATGACCATACAGTTAACTCTCCTTGAATCGAACAAGTAAAGATCTCCATAGGGTCTGGTGATTTCGAGACCTAGTCTATCCATAATAGATTTGGGCATTACGTTATGAGAGGCCCTAGAGTCCAACATGTAATTATGCAACAACTGATCATGTACTTTCAAGGTAATATAGAAGGGGGCAATGGTATCTATGGCACCTTCAAAATGTGGACCAAAAGTGATATTAGGATTATCATCTTCTAGATTTATCACGTCAAATTGACTCTCTATATCTGAAAAATTTATCATCTTGGTTATTTTCTTTCGGTACACACGATTCTTCGCCAACTCGACCAAAGGTATTGGTATTTTGATCTTGTTTATCTCATTTTCTAGGCAGAAACTTCCTGCAATTTTATCTGTTTCCTTGTGTTACACATTATTTTCGTCATCCCTATGACTGTTAATGATGTAAAACTATTTGTTGCCTTTAGAGGGGTCAGTGGCCTGAGTTCCTAAAGAGAGAAGGGAGAATAACTTTTCCTGAGAAAAGAAGTTGCATTTTCCCTAGTAAAAATCATGTAAAAGAGGAAGTTCGCAGGTTGCTATATAGGCAGGGTGCGATAATGCCTGATTCTCGTAGGTTGAACCATAGCTAGGGTATGATATGTTCATAGGTTGCTCTATAGGCAGGGTGCGAGAATGCCTACACGTGGGAAAAACAAGCATTTTCTCGAATCTTCTAGAAGGAGAAACTTCTATGGTGAGGTGGCATCCNAATGGTTTGGATCTTACTCGCTTTCATGATTTAGTGGGATCATCCTAACCTCCTCACCTTATCCTCTTCAACTTATAAAAGGAGAGGATTTCTCATGGAGAAAGTTAGCTTTGGTTAGCTTTGGAGCTTTTGGATTGAGCTTTGCTTGGCTTGGAATTATTAGCTTGGTTGGAGTGGCTTTGAGATTTGCCTTTGTCAAGATAGATTGTGAATATTATCAAATCTATGCTCTCAGAAATCTTGGAGTGGAAGTGTGTGGGGAACAAAGGACAGTTGGAAGGGAACTTATGACATCAAGGCCATGGTTGTAATCTCTCTTTCACGTTTAATATGATACAGTAATATGATTCTTTCCTATAAATATTGTTGTGTTTTATTGTATGATTCCTTGATCACATACATAGGTTTATATTGAGTTTATGCTATTGCTATCACTTTGGTTGGTTGCATTCTTTTGCAGGATCATCATTGTATGAGTGTTGGAATGGAGCTAGGATGGCGATGGTGAGAGGAAGTGACATTTAAACGGTATGTCATCCATCCCTCTTTAGTTAGTAAATTCAATATCTAAAACTTAAGGAAAGCATCATGTTCTGGTGTGTTTTGTTCTAGATCTAGGTGGATCTAGGGAGATCAGTTAGTGTCCGCACCTACCGATTAGTCTAATAACAAAATTGGTGACTCCACTAGGGATCCGATTGTTTCCTAGTTAGTCTAGTTTCCCTTGCTTTGATTTCTTGTTTTCTGGTCTCTGAGTCTGTGGGAGATCCATCCAGACTTTCTAGATCTGAAAGTTCACTCAAATTTAGTCCTTTTTCAAATGTTTGCTTGTTTACAGGCATTCTCACACTGTACCCTTTAGTGGCCTGCGAGAAACACCTGAGTTCGCACCCTGCTGTTAGGTTCAGTGCGAACTTCTCGCACCCTACCAATGTCTAGCCTATGAGAATACCTAATTCTCGCATTGTAATACACTACCAGCCCGCGAACTTGTTTGTAAAATTTTTTGGATTGGGTCTTGTCATTTTTTGATGCCCAGTTTTTCTTTGAACAACTGGATTGAACTTTTGGAGCCTATATAGATCTATTTACAGTCTTCTTGACATTCTTTGAGTTTCTTTTAGCCACTTTTGCTTTGTTTGGTTTTGAAGGATTAGTCACTTTCTTTGAGTGTCTTTCAATTACAAAGAACGTGTTTTCTTTAGAATTGTTTGGAGAAAGATCATATTTCTTCTGAATAGTTCTCTTTAAAAGAGAACTTTTAGTTTGGGTTTCTTTGTTTTATGAAAGTTCATTATTGATTTTAGTGAAATTTTTGAAACAAAAAGATTTAATTTCTTGCTTTATATTAGATTGGGGGCATCCTTGCATTTGAAGTAGCGAAATTACATGATTCTTGGCATTTTTTGATCTTAAATTATGAAAACAATTCCCCCTCATGGCCGGGGGGGGCGTGAATCGTGCATTGGTGTTCAGTACCTTTTTCTCATTTCTTGAGAATTTTGATATTGATGAGTTTAATATATTTTGGGACATCGTGCATATGGGAATGATAAATGTTTTCTCCTTCTCGTAGCATAGATTTCATCGAAATGAAAAGATTGCATCTTCATATCTTTGCATAATTTTCGAGTCAGTCAAAACACCATATTGTCCATGCCATCTTCCTCTTGAGTAACAACAACCGTAAAATGAAGCGCTTATAAAAAACTGATTAGAAATTTTTATATTTTCTGGTAGCAAACCTACATTAGATTAGTTGTAGGGCTTTGGAATAGGTGTGAAAGATAACTTTCCAAAGTTGCAAACAAACATAGAATCTTGAGTTAGGGAGCAGTTAAATCCACTTATTACATTTTGTCCTAGGAAGCCCTTCTAACACAAGGGTCAATCATGAGGTTGCATTGAGACTGGCAGAGTTACTCACCTTGCTTTGTTGGTCTTGGTGTAGAGGTTGCACGTATTATGGTGGTAGCTTGAGAGGTATACCCACAATGATGAGTGGAAGCCTTTCGAGTTGATTTCGGGCTAGATACCCTACCCTTGCATGTGGATCGGACTGTCGACTATTTCCCCAGGCATCATTGTAGTAATTGGTAACCTTAGTGGCCTATCTCTCTAGGTTCTTTTCACGAGGTGACTATGGAGGGGAAAGTCTTCACGGTACCTGGAATCGACATTGGCCAAACTCGCTCGGGCTCCTTGGAGGGTATACCCACGATTATGTGTGGGAGCTTGCACCAGGGTGTAAGTCCGTTAAGCAGGTCGTCAACGTAACTTTTCCACCCTCTCTATCTCAACCCCTTCTTAATTTGTTCCCGCGACATTGTATTTCATCACCAACTAGTGAGTTCATTGTGAGAAGGTTTTGTTTGCTTGCTTGCTTACTAGATTTTTAGCATGTGTTGTTTGTTTTCCCGAGTGGACTCTAGATTGGATTTTTGTTTTTAATGGCGTCAGTTCCTGAAATGACCAATGAAGGAACCCCTGCTCCAAGGGAACCTTTTATTTTTCCTTCCTATGGAAACATCAGTCCTCCTCACATCGCTACTTTGAGCCTTCCAAGTCTCACTATTGGATTGTTGGTGTGGTTGTTTTCCACTCAGGTAATCCCGAATGTAGTTAGTTCTTCAGTCACAAGAACTTCCCCCCAAGAACATCAACCTCATGTTGATCCTTTGCCTTCTTCACCAGTAAGTTCTTCTTTGCATTCTTCGCTTGCAAGGTCACCTTTCATTTCATATTCTTCATCAAGTGAAAGTTCTGAAGCTAGTAACCCAGTGAATAAGAAGAAGAAGAAAATAAAGAAGAAGAAGAACAAAATTAAGCAAGGATCCAAACTTCCAACCATTGTCAAACATGTTGGAAAACAACCAGTTACTGTTATTTGTATTGGAAGTGTTGATGATGTCAAGATCACCCAAACAACACGTAAGACCAAGTACCCTTGTAGGATTTGTAAGGGTAGCCATCTTCTTAAGGAATGCCCGGGTCTATCCAAGGTTATAGAAGCATGGTCTACACATCCTCGCCAACCTATGTTGTTAGCCTCTGAACAACATGATGATGACCTCCCGTCAACTAGTCACAATACCGTTGGGAAGAAGAAAAGTAGAGTCAAGTTCCCGTGCATGTTATGCAAAGGGAGTCATCTCACTCACCTTTTCCCTTGTATGGGTGAAGCCTAGAAATTACTGGAAGACATGACTGTTTCATAGCCTCAAATTCTAGCTACATACCGTAAGCTTTCTCTCAACCCTCCAATAATTGATGGAATGATCACTCTGGTCCCTTCACCGGTCAATCCGGTTGATCATGTCGTCAATCTAGTAACATCCTTAGTTGAACCGGTTAACAAAGTGGTTGATCTGATACCATCCTAGATCAATCCCACTCTCCCCTCAGAGAGTGAAACCCAAGCGGTCGATCTGTTTCCACCTGTTGACCCCATTCTCCCCCTGGAGAAGGAAACCCAAGTGGTCGATCTAATCTCTCGATCGTTCGATCCTACTCTCCCACTACAGAGTAAACCTGATATTGCCCATGTTTTTCTCATTGATACTGAATCTACCATGCCTGGGGGTATTCCTGCTTCTCCCATGGAACCTCCTCCAAGTAATGAGGCCATCCGTTTTGATTAGGGTGTGCTAACTGGACCTCGTCTTCCCTCTCACATTCCTTTCTAGATTAAAGTATAGGTTTGTGGTCGAGATGTTCCTCAGACACTGATAGATGAAGGTGCATCCATTAGTATTTTGTCCTCTTTTGCTTGGCAAGATTTGGGTTGTCCTCCACTTGCGCTGGTTACGCAGAATTTGTTAGTTGTTAACCGAAGAACCAACCAACCTTTAGGGACCCTTCCTCAGTTTCCTGTAACTTTGGGAGGGAAAATTGTCTTTATTGATGTCATGGTAGTCCAAGACCCCTTGTATTTCTCTTTACTCCTTGGGCAAGATTATGTCTATGCCATGAAAGCTATTGTGTCTACTCTTTTTTGTGTGATATCTTTCCCTCACGATGGACGAGTTGTGACTGTTGATCAACTTTCATTCATTGACCCTGACTGGATTGCCTCCCTAAATGGTTCTTATATGCAGACGGTATTTCCCTCGCCACAGGTCAATTATGTGGCATTTTTTCCCATGGCTTCAACTTCTGATGACTTAGATCGAGTAGTTGACATGGTGATGTCTTCAATAGGGTTGTTAGAGCCTGATCTCTTTACTCTTGTCGTGACCCTCGACATGGTTTTCTTCCAGAGTGTGTTTCTTCCTTCCAGTGAAGAACTCTTGGAAGCCATGACTGAGTTTTGTCCCTTGACATGGTGTCATTTTGAAGCATTGTCCTCTTGGAATCGATGATCAAGAAACCACTTTTGAGGATAGTTTTTGTTTCTCTGAGGCAACCTCATTAAAAATGAAACAGAGTTCCTTGAGCATGATTTTCTGATTTCAATCTTGTTAAAAAATAAAACCAGACTTGCGCATAGTTTTCTAATTTCAAGCTCATTAAAAAATGAAACCACTTCTGAGGATAGTTTTTTCGTCTCTGTGGCAACCTCGTTAAAAAATGAAACATAGGGTACGAGCATAGTTCTTTTTTCTGTGTCAAGCTTGTTAAAAAATGAAATAGTTTTCCCCCTCTCTATTTGAGTCAAGTCCTTCATCTAGCATTTGAAGCTTCATTTCATTCTCCTTTGTAGTTGGATGAAACGAAGCTTGGGGGGCATTTGCCTCAGCCTCTGGAATTCASGCTGAAGTTGAGCTGCTAGTTTCTTAAGATAGGRGCTAAGTACCAACCATCCATGTGTTATGCGTTGGGAAGTTGCAAGCATAGTTTTCTATGGTTCAAGCTTGTGTAAAAATGAAACCACTTACCTCAAGCATAGTTTCCTCTGGTTCAATCTTGTGTAAAAATGAAACCAGGTCTAAGCATAGTTTTGTTTAGTTTTTAAGCTTGTGTAAAAATTAGAATCTATTCCAAGCATAGTTTTGTTTTGTTTTAAAGCTTGCATAAAAATGAAAACAATCCTGAGCTTAGTCTTTGTTCTTTCTCATGCTCGTAAATACATGAGAATAAGTTATCAAGCTTAGTCTTTGTTCTTTCTCGTGCTCATAAATAAGTGAGAATGTAACCGAGTATGCTTTCATCACTTTTTCGGACTCGTAAAGGTTATACGAAAAAGGAACCCCATGGAGTTCCCTTTAAGCTCTTTTCAGACTCTCTAAACATGAAAAGATTGTCGAGCGATCTTGTTCTTTTCACGCTCATTAAAGTATTTGAATAAAATGTTTGTTGAGCGATAATTTATCTCTTTTTCAGTCTCATCAGACTATTTTACGAAAAAGGAACTGAGAGAGTTCTCTTTTAAGTGTTTTTCCAGACTCTATAATCATGAAAAACCTTTGATTTTTCTATCTTTGGACTCGTTAAACAAACATCGACAGACTCGTAATGGGACCAAACCACTCCTTCCTAGGGTTCATTAAACATACTCAAAGGGACTCGTCCAAAGGATGAGCTTAAATTGACAAGCATATGTTATCCTCCTCAATCTTGTGTAAAAATAAAGAGGTACTCGCCAGAAATGGTGGGGGAAAAATTGGGAAAGAATTGTGTCTAAACCTGTATTACATGGAAGAGTCACTTTTGAACATGACACCCTTTCACTTGCCTTGTTTCTACGTTGGAAAATCTGCTCGTCTCTTGGTCATACTTCTTTATAAGATTACAAATTGGTCTGTGATCCCTATTGTTGAGTCATTATTTTCCAAGACAGTTGTTGTGTCATCAATATGTTCAAAAAGATGTCCAACCTAAAAATCCTTCTATTGCGTTAGCCATTTCTGCAGTCTTTAAGCCTTCTATTGCATCGGCCATCCCTGAGTTAGTCCTGAATCACTTGTTACTCTGATCTACATCAAATATTGTTACTTGTTTCGTGTCATTGATGTGGGATACATTAAGACCCTCCTATGACGAGTCTTTTCCTATCGACTTCAACTCATTATCCAGGAATTAGACTTAGAAACTAATTGGTACCTTGGAACTTGCATGCCTCAATGTCAGGTTTCCTTGCTTTCGATAGTGGGTTTTCATTATCGACCCCTAATCGATAGATTCCGTCGAGTGTTCGACCTTAGCTCATTGATTCACATTCGTTGGATTGTACCAGAGTACCTTGGGATTCATTGACATTAATGGTGATTTCCATCGCACTTGTTAACGGTATACACTAATGACTGGTAATCAAGTGGTTTCTACCATGGTCGACTTCAACACATGTACTCACATGGTTAGATTCGTACTATAGAGTGGTGGAGATGAAGACCCTGGATCTTTTCTTATAGATTCAGGTTGCGTTGGAGTATATTTAGTTTATTGTTGCATATATCCACATTGTATGTCTGGTGGCTATGTTCAAATTTGAGTCTTTAACACATAGATCCACAATGTATTTTTGGTGGCTATGTTCAGATTTGAGTCATATTGGCATGGATCCATAGTGTATGTTTGGTGGCCACGACCTGTCTTACTTGACATGGATCTTCACATGTAGAAATTTATGCTTTGATTCATTTGTATTCTAAGTATGGGAATGCCTTCCTCAGTGATGATATATTATTGTACTGTTTTCCTTGTTTGTTGGCAGGTTTCCAACCGACTGTTTCTTGTTCCCTACACACACTCGACAAAGTACTTCAGCTATCACTCTGTTCTAACTTCATACTTTGGGGGGCTCTCTATTACACATTATTTTTTTCATCCTTATGACCGTTAATGATGTAAAACTATATGTTTCCTTTCAGAGGGGTCAGTGGCCTGAGTTCCTGAAGAGAGAAGGGAGAAGAACTTTTCCTGAGAAAATAAGTTGCATTTTCCCTAGTAAAAACCCTATAAAAGAGGAAGTTCGTAGGTTTCTATATAGGCAGGGTGCAAGAATGATTGATTCTCATAGGTTGCACCATATCTAGGGTGCGATATGTTCGCAGGTTTCTCTATAGGCAGGGTGCGAGAATGCCTACACATGGGAAAAACAAGCATTTTCTCGAATATTCTAGAAGGAGAAACTTCTATGGTGAGGTGGCATCCGAATGGTTTGGATCTTACTCACTTTCATGATTTAGTGGGATCATCCTAACCTCCTCACCTTATACTCTTCAACTTATAAAAGGAGAGGAGTTCATGGAGAAAGTTAGCTTTGGTTAGCTTTGGAGCTTTTGGATTGAGCTTTGGTTGGCTTGGAATTATTAGCTTGGTTGGAGTGGCTTTGAGATTTGCCTTTGTCAAGATAGATTGTGAATATTATCAGATCTATGCTCTCAGAAATCTTGGAGTGGAAGTGTGTGGGGAATGAAGGACAGTTGGAAGGGACCTTACGACATCAAGGCCACGGTTGTAATCTCTCTTTCACATTTAATATGATACAATAATATGATTCTTTCCTATAAAGCTTGTTGTGTTTTATTGTATGATTCCTTGATCACATACATAGGTTTATATTGAGTTTATGCTATTGCTATCACTTTGGTTGGTTGTGTTCTTTTGCAGGATCATCATTGTATGAGCGTTGGAACGGAGCTAGGATGGCGATGGTGAGAGGAAGCGACATTTAAATGGTATGTCATCCATCCCTCTTTAGTTAATAAATTCAATATCTAAAACTTAAGGAAAGTGTAATGTTCTAGTGTGTTTTGTTTTATATCTAGGTGGATCTAGGGAGATTAGTTAGTGTCCATACCTACCGATTAGTCTGATAACACCTTGGCTAAAACTTCAGACTCTTTCCTATACATCTTATTTGTTTGCACTGTTTTATTTTCCGCGGTTCTGGGCATTTCAGGTGTCTGTGTTTCAATCGTATTAGTTCTTCTCACTTGGGTTTCAGCCTCCTTTACGTTGATATTCTACGAGTCTACCCCTTTGTTATTCCGCTTCTCAGTCTCTCTCTGGATGGGCTCGTATGTTTTACCCCTAGGAAAAATTTTCTTGGGTTGAACAGTTGACACATGTTTTTTTCTAGGCCTCAGATTGTATTTATGCTAGAGCTCAGTCATTATGGTGTTGGCCATTCCTTGATAAGCGAGATCATTAGCGTTGTTTAGGCTATTATTTGCCCCTGATGGTTGTCCAATGTTTAGAGATTTCTCATAATCTTCTTTCATCAAGTGAGTTTCTATACAATCGTCGCCTAAATTGTTTACGTCTTCTTCCAAATCCTCGAACTCTTGCATAACATT
Organism: Picea engelmannii; assembly: GCA_009831015.1. Taxonomy (NCBI): domain Eukaryota; kingdom Viridiplantae; phylum Streptophyta; class Pinopsida; order Pinales; family Pinaceae; genus Picea; species Picea engelmannii. The sequence continues at coordinate 79,959 of ML790792.1, read as the reverse complement.
TCCTCTAATAAAAATTTCATTTTTTAGAGGTAATTGAATTTTTTGATCTTCATTTTTAATCTATCTTTGTTGAATCTGAGGATTGGGGTTTCTCCTGAATTCTCTCTTAATGAATTGATTAGATTTGGATTGGTCTAGCTCCATTCTTGATATTTTGTTTGATAGCTCTTTTATTATCCTAGCCATGTCATCCATTTTGTCATATGAGGACCTTCTAGGTCTAGAGGGACCCTCTTTTTCTCTAAAACGTTTGGTTTCCCTATTTCTCGTTTTGATTTTCATTTTTAATTTACTCGAAGCCATCATGTTTGACTCAATTTCCACAACATCATCTTGCATTCGGGTTAAGTCGGACCATCTCCTTTCTCTTAATAGTAGAGAAAAATTGGGTTCAAAATTTCCCGCGAAAGTTACCTTGGCCGCGGGTTGGGATGGTTTAAATTCAACAAGGATCTTATTGTACAATTTGTTAAATATTTGGATAAATTCCATAACAGTTTCAGATCCCTTTTTCCTTAAAGACCTGAACTCAATCAAATAGTATAAATGATCCTTTCTTCCGCCCCATTGTTTGAGAAAAAGGTCTTCTAATGCATCATAGGATAGTATTGAACCTGGGGGCAGGCTCCGAAACCAAGTTCTTACCCGTCCCTCGAAGGTTTGGACAAGAAAACGGGAATACACGTCCTCATGTTCGATAACTAGAATATCAACGAATTGATCAAAGAAGTTGATATGCTCGGTTGTGATTAGATCCCCTTCTCCTCTGAACTTGGGTAATTTTTCATATAGTTTTCGGGTAAATCATGGAAGGGTACAGGAAGGACCAAGGGAGTGTATCTAGTGGCCACTTTGGTGAAAACCTTGGGGGGCGTTTGTTGGAATTGACCTCCTTCTCCCCGTGCTCCTCCTCTGGTGGTGGCCATGGCTGACCTAGGAGAGAAAATTGGTGTGTTATAAAGAGGGTTGGTGAAGATGTATAGTGAATCTCTAGCTTACCCGAGGTCGAGGGGGAAAAAATCGTGGAAATTTTTACCAGGGGAGGTGAAAGTTGGAAAAGGGGGAGAAGGTAAATGAGGACTCGATTCCTCTAACTTGTAGGATATATAAATGGGAGAGCCTACCGGTGTCAAGTTCGTGGGCATGGAAACTTCTTTGAGGCCTTGAGTGATAGAGAGGTTTATATTGAGAGTCGATGGGATATCGATAGGGATGAGCTTTATGGCAGGAGTGTCACCCCTACTAACGTAAGAGGTAATCGAAGAGGTTTCGGTCTTAATATTGGGTAGGATTTGCTCAGACTTTAGGGTCTCAGCTTCGACAGTTCTGTTCATTTTTTTTCCGAGAGAAGGTTCTAATGAGGATGAAGGTTCAATAAAGGTCTTATCTTTAGACTAATTAGGGTTGGGTTGGTAAACAACATCATTTGTTTTTAAAATACCCCTTGGTTTTAGTATTTTTTTAGGGTCGAAAAATGACACGGTCTATTTAGCATCTGGGTTTTGTCTAGTGTTGCTTCGAAAGGATTCCAACTTACTTAAAAGTGGAGTCACCAAGTGAATGATAAATGTTTAGCCTTAACAAGGTGTTCTCTCTTTGTTCACTATCAAAAAGCGAAACTTGGAAATGTCGTTCTCTCAGGGGAAAGTGACTACGATTCTCTGTCCCTAACAATGGCGCCAGAAAGATGTTGTTCCAGAGTCTGTACTTAAGGCTAGGAAGTATAGAGTCTAGGCATCTAGAAAAGGGTAAAAGATAAGGGAAGGAGCAAACAACTGGAAGAGAAAGTATATTTGATTTCTAAGTTGTTTGTTTCTAACTTCCACTTGTTCTTGTGTGGTTATGTCTCGTTCAATGGCTGCCCATGAATGTTCTAGTTCGACCTGGGTGGTTGCAATTATTAGGATAGTGTCAAAGAGGTTTAAGGAGATGCTAGTTTTTTCTGAGAGGTTGGGTTCTATGTGAGGTTGCCTTGCAACAAGGATAGTCATTTAAGGAACAAATATTTAAGAGGCTGTTATTTTTGAGTTGCTGATTCAAAATTTTGATTTATATGAGAGAAAAAGAAATCCTGTGAGACAAATTAATAGTTTAACAAATTGAAGGCCGTCTTCTGTAACTGAGTTAAAAATTTGGAACCATGTATGAAATGAAAGAAAAACATAAATTTGTTAGACAATGTGAGGCATCATTTCGAGAGGAATCTCACGATGTAACAGAAGAAGAAAAATAAAAGAAACACTTTAATGAAGCGTAAAATATAGAGATCTAAGTAATCAACAGGTCTTGTACCTGCTAATAGACAATACAGAGGAAAATATGCAAATAATTGGGTAACTAAAGCATTATTTCCACAGTAGAGGTTGTACCAAATTGCAATCAAATCATTCATCAAAGATGCATAGTAAAATGTCATGAAGCATGAAATAATAGAAGAAATAACATAACTCAATCTTGATGGAATATGGAGTCTTCAATTCGCTTTGTATTAATTCCTGACGATGGAAAATTTCTCTATTACAATCTGCCAAAATAAAAAAAAATCCCTTCGTTTTTATTCAAAATGCCTATTTATAGAAGCCTAAAAAACACTTCAAATTCCATTCCTTCTAGAAACATTTGATCATAATTTAGGAAAGGAAGCGTTTCATTTCCTCACTCTTTGTCTTCCCCCATGCAGGAGGAATGCCTTCCTTTCTTTTCTCCTCTGGCTCCAGAAATAGAAGGGATTGACATATGTCTCTATTTAACACCAAAAGCCTGCCCTTTCACATGCTCAATGCAATTGACACACCTTTCGACCAACTAGGCTATCAACCTGGAAGGCTCTGCTTGGTTGTTCACCTCAAAGGTGTAACAACTCTTCACCAACTATGGCAACTTTTTTCCCACTTGTCGATCTTCTGTGATGATAGACCTCAATTGTAGACTTGGTTGTACTAGCCATTTGTCCACTTTGACCATATCAACCTGGCTTATTTGGGATATTTTAGCTTGCTTCTTTTCTTCATTTTCCTTGATATCTATCAGGTGTTTAGCTATATTGATTTTTCCTAGCATCCCAAAACTGCCTTCCTTATCAAGGTCTAGCAAAGATTTATTTATCAAGGTGAATGTTTCTTCACAAGAAGTTCTCACCTCCTTAGCTCTTCCCTTTCTCTCTGATATATTCTGCTCGCAAGCCTTTAGTAATATATTCCCTCTAGTTTGTTCTGCAATGGATAATTTGGAGCTACTGAAAACCTCTATGTTCGTTGTGGCTATCACAACATCTTGGAAAGTAACCCGAGCCACCCCATCTTCTCTTTCTTGCAAAGAGATATCTTCTAACATTTTATCTATCGTCTAAAAGTGATGTTGAATAGTTCCCACTTTTGCAAGCAAGTCTTGTTGAGCCGCTAATAACTTCTATCGGATTTTGGTAGCCTGGGCTTGAAAAACCTCTATGTCTAAAACCTGGTTTTCGGCAAAATCCAATTTCGATTGTAACTGTATAATTTGCTACTCTTGTTGGTTTACCTACGTTTGGCTTATTTTCCCCGACTGGCGCACCTGCTCAAGTTCGAATGTAAGTTTCTTGATCTCCTGTAGATCGACTATTCGGGCTTGCTCGAGGCTTTTGCTCATCTCATCCCTGGAATTTTCTTTGGTCATAGCCACCTTAGCTTCCAACTTACTGATCAAGAGGTTCTTCCACTTCAACTGGGCCTTCAAAGTTCCAACTGAGTATTGATTGGCTATGGCATAAGCCCCCAGTGTTCCTACTATCTCATCGGCGAATTCCTCCTCTTATACAACCTTTCCTTTTGTCAGGATTTTAAAAGTTTTATCCACTGCACTCACTTTTTGATACGATTCTTGTTTCACTACGACCTTCCTTTTCTTATCAAAGAAAAATTTGTTTGGAGGTAACTCTTCCACAGAAATAGGAATTATCTCTTCATTGAAAATCCATCCCGCATTGGGATTTCCCTTTGTGAACTGTAATGTTGTGATAACAACAATCAGTGTTGGATAATTGTTTAGGGATAGTGTTTATGACTGACTCTTTTGATGTGGTCAGTGAGGTGTCACCTACCTTTTGCAAGGGTATCACAACTTGACTTAGTACCCACTTTCCTAGCACAACTGCCTCTGGGTTTTTCTCTCCTCGATCGGGGATTTCGGCTCCCTGTTTCGAGGTATCCTTTTCTTCTGTCCCTTCCTGATTTTTCTCCTTTCTAGGAATTGAGTTCTTTGAGCCTTTGGCTTCTGTCTGTTGTACGTCTAGAAGCTTTAAAGTTTTTCCCTATAAAATTAGGGGGAGGAAACTCTTCCGATGCTCCTCAAATTTGAGGAAATTGGCCATATCTCCGGGTGGCAAGGCCTGAATCTAGCTCAAGACTTCAGAGTAGGACCTCACACCTCAGAATATTTCATCATGGGGTGAATCCTCATGTTCATATCACTTCAGGCCACAATTCTCCAAGTGATTACTCACAACCTTATTTGGGTCATGCTTTTTGAACTCAATGTTCACCAACTTTATTTCCTCCAAAGCCATGGCCTCGGCTTTGGCATGGCCAAAATATAATAAAGAGTATGACCCAATGTGAATGGGGAAGGGTGGCCGTACCTTCTTCGATAGTCCTCTGAGCTCCTTGCTTATTCCACTAAGCACAACTTGCCTGGCGATCTCACGACATATTAACTTATCTGGTAGAAATAACGACAAAACATGGGGGGGAATGAAGATGCCGAAAACCATGATGTATGGATACTCTGCTTCTATATACCAATATTATACATTACTCAAGTTGGCCATGATGTTATCTAAAATTCGGGGAGGTGGATGGCCAAAGATAACAACATGCATCAGTACCATTACCCAGTTAAAAATCTCGTAGATGAAATATTTTGCCTTGTCCTCCCAAAGCGTCAAGTGGTAGACATGGATAGGCTCAGCATCAGATAGAGTCTAGCTCCATATTATGAATGGGAAAGGTGTCATGAAGCAAATAGCATCCATGATGTAGGCAGGCATAAAGAATGAAGATGTTCTCCCTCTGGCTTTCTGCGCTTGATATTCAGTAATTCAACTGGTGAGACTATCTGACATCAGTTTGGCCCAGTCGAAAGAAAAACCTTTAGCAAATGTATAAATGAGCGGAACCCATGGGAGGAAAAAGTGAGTTGTTTCTTCCTTCCCATACAGTCTATAGGTCATCATTGCTACATACTTGAAATATGTCTCTAAAGAGGAGATTGAATAAATTCCATTAGTATTGGCCCTGAATTTCGCGGGGTGTGAAACCCAGTCTTTGGTCAGATTGGATAATTTTTTCCTGAACTGCTTGCATTCCTTCTTTTTGAACTCCTCTAGGAATTCGATATTGTAAATACAATTTTTAGTGGGTGAAAATTTATACATTTCCTGTAGGTGCTCTGGTCTGAAAGACCTGACTGCTCTCCTCTGTTCATTGAAAATTGTTTTGGTCAGGAGGTCTACATGGTCCAGTGCCCATCTGACCATATTATAATAGGGGAGAAACCGTGGCATTGCTATTATTTTGTGTATCTCCACTTGAGAAACGATTTTTTATTTGGTGGACATGTCATCATTCTCCTCATCACAGGAATCATCTGAGCAATTTATCACCTCGGGCTATAGAACATTGGAAATATGTGTTCATGTTTTAATAGTATTGATACTTCGAGGTGAAGTATCAGAAACAATATCTGAACCTTGGCCTAATCTCTCAACGAATTCATTGGGCTCTTTTCATGGAGCCATGGTGTATGACCTTTCAATTAGATCCCCTGTCGCAAAAGATTGAAAACACATACAAAAGTTATCCTGGTGAAATAACTCTACGCACAATAAAAAGGAAAGTTGAGATAACGAAAGAAAACCCTCTGCTTAAACTCTTAAGTTTGTGCTAGTCCTTGTCGACATAATGTTTAAATGATTTAATGGAAAGATTTTAGTGAATAAGTCGTATCTTAATGTCAATCACTTCAATGAAATTCAAATAAGTGCCATAAATATTTGACGACTCGTAACTTGGGAAAAGGGAAGAAATGTTAAAAGCCTCATTTGTAGATCGTACGGTTAAAAGCTACTCAAGGCATTAATTAATCCAGCTTAGCTCCTTTAATTTTGTTCTTTTAGTCCTTTATCCCCTTTTCGGCGCTCGTCGTATCAGACGATTTCACTTCTAGCCTTTGAGACCCAAAAGCCCAAAGTCGCGATGGTGCGAAATTATTTGTAATTTGTGATTTAACTTAAGCTTTTAATTAACCCATCTTAATTAATGAATATCACGACTTTGGGGATTAGAGTGACCAAGGTGTTTCATTTTAAGGCAAGAATTGCCGAGTTGCGAAATTACGATAGAGACTAACTACGGTTCAAAAATATTGCTCTTGATATTTACCTAAGTGACTTGAAAAGACTTCGCAACTTCACATCTTAGAGGTTCGAAAAGTGTTCGATGAGTAACTCCTGAAATGCGAGAGCACAAGGTGATGACATCAAACGATCTTTACTTAGAGGCTCGATAATGATGGTTAGACTAAACCTTATCGCTACTTCACGCATCAGGATATCGAGGCTTGGTAGGTACATTGTGAAATACGCAAGAACCCAAAATCCAGATTTTTGGGCTTAATTATAACCTCTTACTTATTTAGAAAGAAGGGTGGATCCAACCTTTGAACCAAGAGTATAAAAAATAAAATAATACGTTCCAACACCATACTTTTACTTAGCACTTAGTTTATCAGCCTCGCATCACATAGATCCCTTCCTCTTCTCTTACATAGCCTAGAAATCTATTTATACATTACAAAATAGGCCTAAACATGGGTAAACCCATGGGCCGACATCCCATGCCCATTACATAATCCCCAAAACCAAAAAAGGACCCAAAAAATGGGTTGAGATCAGTCATCTCTGCTTCGTCTTTCTCTCCTCCTTCGGCAGGCTGTCGAAGTCTGAAAATAGGTCAAACTTGACCAGATCCCTCAAAACTTGGTCAAGGGCCAACATATCAGAAAAATTTCCATAACCAAATAATTGAGAGAGGATGCATTTCATCCCAATGTTAGGTCATACTGTAGAGTTACGTCCTACAGTACACTACCATCGTTCCAAGCCATGATACTACAAGGGGAATGATTGAACTAGTTTCCAAGCTTAAGATTATCCAGGAAGGTTACTCACCTTCCTCTGCTAGAAACAACATAAGTTCCCCCCTTCCCACTGAGCTCAGGGTCTCTACAGGTTTATCAGGTAGTTTATCAATTGAATTTTCTCTGCACAACATAGTCCCTTCTCTGCTATACAATCCCTTAGAGACCTCCCTTTAGCAGTGCTAGTTTCTATCTAGTAAGTACCAAGATGTAACCCTTTATTGCTCCAGTCTAGATCTAGGTCTTCCTTGTTTTAGGGTGATCATCATAATATTAGACAATATTGCTATTTTATTCAAGGAGAACTCTCTATTATCATGTTCTCTTCCATTTTTTTTTCAATCCGTGCTAATGATCATCTCTGTTCATTATTCTCTTGGCTTGTGAACTCATCTCTCTTGCACTCTTTATCATATTGTTATTTTAGTCGATGTGTGCTTTGTTATTCTAATCCCACTCTTGGTGAAAAAATATTATCTCTCATGTGTGCTTCCATTTCCTATGTGTGTGAACATCCATATAGCTTCCCCACATGTCTCTCTCTATTGGTTGTCTGGTCTGGTGGTTTCTTTTCCACCTTTGGTCTATTTTCCTCAATCCTCTTGGGATTACCATGGATTCCTGCAAACTCCATTTGCTACTTGGATTCCCAATATTGAAGGGGAAACCCATGGTTTCCTTCTTGTCAGGTCATTCAATTGACCCTTACCTTCTCCAAGGGACCAAGATTGTCAGTAGTTATTAACTTCCTGAACTAGGTCCAATATTGTTCCTCATAACAACTCACGTGGTTCCATACATGTTTGATATGTTGGTAGGT
>ML790792.1:45686-70738 GCA_009831015.1 Picea engelmannii | reverse complement strand
TTGTGCATTATCTTTCTAATGAAACCTCAAATATGGATTTAGCTCACCGAGAGCTTTCCAATGACTATACCCTTTCTCAAAATTGAGTTCTAGATTCAAAGATACATCCTCTCAAAGTTACCTAGGCTCTCATGGTCAAAATCCACTTCAATGCCACGTGGCATCCACATGGAACCTTTTAAATCATTCCATTTGACAGGGAACTAATGTGGTGCCAATGTGGCACCTTCTTAACTCATCATTTTAAAGTTTTCCACCCACAAATTACTAACGTCATCTTTCACTTTGCTCCTATGGAGCTCCAAATAATAAAATTGAAAGCTCTGATGATGATCCACCTATCAGGCCCCTCCTATATATAATGGTCCTTAGACAGAGCATTTGATGAATCTCATTGTGTCAACGACAATAATTATCACAAAATTTAACATCCAAGTCTTTGATGTTCCTCATGGTGTAGGGATGCAACCCACAAGGATCCACGACTAAGTTTTCATATCGCTCATCGACCGATCAAGGAACATCGTTAAACTCAACATATCAACATCGTCAACACTCATACCTACTCATTCCATGGGACCATGCTTGTCATCCTTTGAAAAATTACCAAGATATTAAATCCTCCCGATCCAAAGATCAAGATGACAGTTAAAGCCATCAAGGATTTCTAGGTCTTTCGGGTCCACTCTTGTCTCTTCAACTATTTCACTGGAAACATGAATCCCCTAATGGTTATGTTGGATTTCATTATGGTATGCCACATCATCTCTCAACTGAGACCTAAAACAATCGACAATGGAGATCATTCCTCACCTTGATCAAAATTTCTCAATCCCTCTCCCGTAGTCCTTATCGTCATGGGCACTCTTGGGCCATCCCTAAACTTAACCAACATTTCAATCCCCAATGATTATGTGTCTGACACCAATGGACCATATTTTCTTACCCTATATATATGAGAGCTATGCTTAAGACACTTGTCACTAGATTCAAAACCAACAGGGAATCACACCTGGTCCCTTCTACCAATCATGGGATGACGCATGGATCCACCCATGGCTTGACACATGGACTAATGTGGATATACACGTAATAATAGAGATAACACCTAACCTTGTCACTTTCATCCACCTATCATCACATGTGGTACTTCCATGTCATATGGACATAATTTCAGCTTTTTATCTCTTAAGTGGGGGATTTCTAGGGATCTATAGTGGAGGTTAACCTCACCTACACGCTGATTGACGACCCTCGTCAACCCTCATGCGTTATCATCATCAAAAATACCTAGTGTTACCCTCACTTCTCATATCTCCATTCCTTGAAAAATATGCACATCGTATTGACGACTCAACTCTAGCCACGACCATTTGAGAAAGATCGACGATCCTCGACTATTCTTAGGCCTTTATTGTCGTCGGTCCTCTTTGAACCATCACTCATCCTAGTTGATGTTAGATCCCTAAGGATGATACAATTAGCATCATCGATCAAGATATGATGTAACACCACCATTATAATCCTCATTTTAATTAATGCTTATGTATATATAATATGTCGCTATGACCAAGCAATGTAATATGCAAATCACATTTCTTTGTTTTATTAATAAAATGTGATGCCAACTTGTAATGGGACATGGATAAGAGTTGGGGATGAATTAATTCACAAGATATGGAAGTGTCTAAGATAATGGCCAAGAGGGATCCAAGGGGGGGATTACCCATGTATATTAATTCAACCCATTTTCCTAAATTTTCTATCTATATATGAACCTTCCCATTTTTTGATTGAGTGTTCCCAAAGCCAATCATTGAATACATGTAAGAGGGTGGGTGTGAGTGGTCACATCCCAAAGTTATTGGGCACATGGGGGTTGAGTGCAATCATCTTGAGGGAAGTGTGTCAGTCAAGAAAGTGTTGGCACAGGGGTAGACCCAGGGTTCAACGCTATAACAACGCACAAAAAAACCCTAACTACTATCTCTTTCAGCAACACCTACGAAGAAGATGAAGTCTCACCTGAGGTAGAGGCAGGGGTGGTTGCAGGAATCCGATGTCTACAACCTTAGATAGGACACATATATGTGATTCTAACACTTAACTGAGAACTTAGCAGTTAACATTCATCAATATCCAGTTCTTAGTTACATCGCAGTTAAACCCTAATTACAGAGTATCACAGTATTCATTCAGATCCAAGGTATTTAATCACTAAGAATATGAACATAAGTCAGATCTAACATCCATCTACATTATTAATCAGTAAGCATCAATAGATTATCTATCATTCATTTGTATTAAATAACTAAGCAGTGAACACATAAACACATCAATACATAGCACAAAGCATAGCAAGACAACATGTACATGGTTCACCCTCTCTCTAGGGCTACGTCCAAAGAAATGTGCTTTATGATATATTAAGATGAAGCATACAATTCTTGTCTGCACTCTCAGCTAGTAGATATTCCCTCTTCTCCTCTCTATCTCTCCCCTCCCTGCACACCCAATTGTAGGGTTGATCTTCTCACCCATCTAAATATATTACAATACCAGAAGGCTCTCACACTCAACTCTTCTTTCTCACACAACAATAATTGCTCACACCAATAAAAAAACTAGAACCAACAATACGAACAACAACACTAGAACCAACTCCCTTCCCTCATCTAGGTTCTTATTTATACATTACAATAGCTCTCAAACACCCTTAGGTTAAAACCTAAGTGTCAAAACCCTATATACCAAAACCCTAGGTTTCTAAAACCCTAGGTCAACTTGACCCATGTTTTTAGGGCTTCGCCAGCCTGGCTTTCCATCCTTCTCACATTGTGCTCCAAAGAATTCAACGGTGGCTTTTTTTTCTTGCTGAGTTGTCCACTATCCTTCTTCCTTTCTATTATGTGATCCTCAATATCCTCGTCCAACAACCTGATTTCGCTTACTTCACACCGTCTTTTCTTCTCTTTTGCTCACTTCAACCCAATAACATTCACTGTGTCTTTTGCACAGTTCACATTTTGCCTTTTCTTCCTTAATATTCTGTTGCTTCCATATCCAAGGGCCAAAATCCCCCCAATACTCACCTTTGACTCATCCCGAGGCACTTCAGATCTGATCCTTCTGTTGTGCTTTGACTTTAGACTGCACGGGGAAGCTTGTGCTTTCAGTTCTAGTCCGCCCTTCCCTCCTTCTGCAGGCTGTATTTTCTATGTCTAGTACCCAGTTTCAACTGCACCTGGTACCTATACCCTTTTCCTTTCACTTTTAATGAGAGTTGCGATGAAGCTAGTTGTCGCAATACAATTTCAACTAGCTCCCATTCACTAATCCTTCCTTCCATTCTTGATTCAAAGTCTTCAATTGTGAAAATCCTCCTTCTGTAACATAGGCAACCTCATATGGCCCAAGAAAATGTGTTCTGAACTTTCCTCGATGCTTCATGAACTTATTTTCATATACCAGTAACATATCAACTTTCTTAAATATCTTCTTTTTGATGTGTCTATCATGGTAGGCCTTCTCTCTTTCATTCTAAACCCTGTTGGTGAAATCCTACAATACATTTGTCTTCTTCCAGTTCAACCAACTGCACAAGCCTTTCTTTCACAGCGCCAGTGTCATCCATATTTGTAAAGGCTGCAATTCTCAGACTAGGAACCAAATATTCCATGGGTACAACTACTTCTAGACCATAGACCAATTTGAAGGGGGTCTGGATGGTCAGTTTCTTGCAAGTGGGTCTATAGGCCAATAATACTGCTGGTACTCTCAAATCCAACTCATACCTGTTCACACTGCATATCTTTGTCAGTGTTGTATCCAAGATCTTATTGAATGCTTTAACTGTCCCATTTGCTTGTGGATGATAGGGTGTTCTCTTCTGATGGTGGACTTCAAATTCTTGAGCTAAGGCTTCAATGGTCCCATTGATGAAATGTGTGCCTTGATCTCTCATAAGGATCTTCGAGCATCCAAACCTAGTTATGATATCATCAAATATGAAGCACACAGCTATGGTTGCACTACAATCTTTAACTGCTCTTACTTTTTCCCATATGGTCAAATACTTGGTCACAGTGATTATGTATCTTACTCCCATGCGCTTCCCTAGTGGGTTAATAGGTCCCACGAAGTCAATGGCCCATTTCTCAAATACTTGTAGGGTCAGTTGTGGTGCTAAAGGAATTTCATCTCTTTTGGACGATTTCCCAACTCTTTGGCATACATCACAAGCTTTGTAATAGTCCTTAGCATCTCTGTGTAGAGTAGGCCACCAAAGGCCAGCTCTAAGAATCTTCTGCGTTGTTGCTTTCCCTGCGTAGTGGCCTCCTACGATGCCTTCATGTGATTTAGTGAGGATCAATGGTCTCTCTAACTCCATAACACACCTCCTTAATATCTAATCAGGTCCAATCTTGTATAGTTGTCCAACTATAAGTGAAAAATCTGCAGTGCGTACTACCAACTGTTTCTTATGAATATTTGTATAGTCACTAGGTGCCATTCCTGTTGACAGGAACTGGACTATCTCTGCAAAGTGATAATTTATTTTTCTAATGACCAACAAATGTGCATCCAACATTGTATCCTCCAATCTATTAGGCTCTTCTCCATGTTCCAACCTCGACAAGTGGTCAGGACCTTTGTTCATTCTTCCTGGCTTAACCACGATCTCAAAATCATTTTCCTAAAATAGAAGAAGCCATCTGCATATTATTCCCCCCAACACTACCTTATTGACTAGGTATTTTAGCACAGAGTGATCAGTAAACATTTTAAAGTGTCCTCCCAACAAGTAGTGGAATAACTTCTACAATGCATACACCATGGCTAACCCTTCTCTCTCAATGGTGGTCTAATTAATCTCAGTTGTTGATATCTTTCTGCTAGCAAAGGCTAACGGGTGTTCGATGTCTCTAGCTCCTAGTTATGCTAACACATATCCTAATGCAATAGAATATTCATCGACATGCATGTCAAATTCCTTTCTCCAATCTGGGAAAACCAAAATAGGCACAGTAACCATTTTCTGTTTCAGTGTGTTGAAACTCTGATGGAATTCTTTTGTCTAGTGAAATTGGTAGTCTTTCTTCAAATGCTTCTCCATGGGTGTTGTAATCTGGGCATAGCCTTTAATGAACTTCCTGTAATATCCAGTGTGTCCTAGTGCAGTGCGCAATTGTTTGACTGAAGTAGGAGGGGGTAGATCAACTATAATGGCAGTTTTAGATGGATCTACCAACAATCTTTTCTTGCATACAATATGACCTAACAATACTCCAAATGGTGAAAATAAAATGCACTTATTCAGGTTTAAGGAAATCTGACACAACCTGGACTTATCTAGCATTAGTCTTAAACATTCAATATGATTCTGCAAAATGCTGAAAAATAGTCCAATCATCAAAATATGCTTCCAATAATTTATGTAAAAATTCCTTAAGCGCTTTGACCACCACCCTGGAAAAGATGGCTGGTGCATTCTTCAAGCCAAATGGCATCACTGTATACTGGTAGGATCCCCATTCTGTTGCAAATGTTGTATTGAATGTTTTATTGTGGAGATCTTCCTTGGAAATCCGGATCTGAATGTATCCTGAAAATTCATCTGTAAAAGAATATACCTCCTGTCCTTTTACATTGTCTAACACTTTGTCAGTAAATGGTGTAGGGAATGAGTCATGAAAATAGGCATCGTTCATATTCTTTAGATCTATGCAGATCTTGGTCTCTCCTGTCTTTTTTCTTGTACCACCATAGGGCTAATCCATTCTGACTCTTCAACAAGTTCTATGATTCCTTCTTCCAACATTCTCTCGAGCTCAATTTTCACTTTCTCCTTATATTTAGGGTTCAATATGTAAGGTCTCTGTTTAATTGGATTGGCATCTGGTTTCAAAGCGATCTTCATCTCTCCCATAGGCCCTTTAATGGACTTCATGTTAGTGAAATTGGTTGGAAACAAGTCCTGATACTCATGTAGCAACTCTGTGATCTTGTCAATAGTGGAAGCATCCCAATAATCTCCAACATTTGCAAGTTATGGTGTTTTCTCAGTTCCAATGTTAAATTTCTTGATCTTGATCAGCTGTCCAATGAAAGGTATCTCAAATCCTGGTCCTTCCACATCTCTCTAGTCTTCTGTTTCTATGATGTTCACATTCCTTTGATCATCGTCTTCAGGTGCATTAATATTGTAACAACCTTGCAGTTTCTAAAGAGGCACAGTCGATTCATCCTCTTCCTGATCCAAAGGGAGGCTAGGTGCCTATTCGAACACTTTCTGCCTTATGACCTGTAATGCTTGATCTACTATAATATATTGGATTTCAAACAAAAAGGTAGTTACAAAGTTCTGGGTCATACCTTCCCAATCTGCAGTGATGAGGCACAACTATGCTTGAAGATACTAGTTGATAGTGGTTGTGTCTAGTGTGTTTATGAATTTGTGCACCCACTGCTCTTGAGGAATGTTTCTCTAGGATTCCTCGCAACTTCTCACATGTTCCTTCAGGAAACTTTGATCTATGTACCTAACTTCACAACCTTCTACTTGCATTAAGAACCACGCTGTCATCAAAATGCGACATTGTACCTAGTTTGTAATATTCTTTTTATGTGTACCCCACCATCTTGCTGGAGTTGATTTCAGGGCCTCATCCATTGCCAAAAATATTTTTTGTGTTGGTGCAATTTCTTCAAATTTTACTAAGCATGATTCTAAATGATTTAGACCATCAAAGGTGGGCAAGTTACTTACTATTGTGTCGATCCAGTGAACTTCTCGGGTTAATCTAGCACATCTCCTTATAGATACTTCGTACATTTTGTTATTCTAGTTCTCCAATGCTTCTTCTGAATATGATGAACATGTGATGTTACTTCGCCAACTCAAATTCCCATTGACCATAGGATTTATTTAGTCCTGATGTATGGCTGTTAATTTGTATATGTTTTCCAGTTCATATACGTGGTCTTCTTCTCTGATGGGTTTTGTGTATCTCTGACCTTCATCAGGATCTAAAGGTGAAATGATCCTAAGGCCATCTCCTTCAAACATCATTCTTATTTTATTTAAATCAACCACATTCGAATTATTAAAATCCTAATCAATTCCTAACAACATAGGGTAAGGAAAACTATCATCAACTATTTCAATCACCTCAAAGTCTACAAACATCCTTACTCCGTCGATGTCCATAGGGACATGTTCCAATATTCCAAAGGGGCTTACTACCTACTGGTTAGCCATCCTAAGCTTGATAGGGGAATATATCAACTTAGGTTTTCCCATCAGGGCCCAGGTTTGCTTCGTCGTGACATTGACCTTCAACCCTAAGTCGAGGACCACATAATCTATATCATACTCCCCAATTTGAGAATTCAAGTGTAGTTCCTTATTTGTCCTTCTCTTCTTGGATAGTTTATGTAATTCTTTACTCAGTAAAGGATCTACCCTTCTTATCTCATACTGTATGACCAAATTTTGCAGTTCTTGTATATATTTCTCATCTTTAATCAGCTCTATAAACATTTACAAGAAACTGACAAGTTTACTCACCTCTTTTCAATCTCCGGGTGAATCAAACTGATCAAATGCCAGAGGCATTCCAAATTCTCTTACTTTTGGTCGTGTCTTTGATGACGAGCCTTGGTCTCTCCCGAATTCTTTTCTTGCCTCCTCAAAGATTTTTCTTTCTTTCTATGCATCAAACACTCATGTCTTCTCTGTAGCTTTCCTGACTCTTGATTCTTCTGTAGTCTTTCCTTGGATCACTTTATCCTCTCCTGTAACAATGCCTCCTCTAGTGATAACAATGACTATGGGATCTGCTCCATGAGGTTATTCTTTGATTAGTTGTATTTTAAAGTTCTATTGAGGTCCCCGTCTCTCCTAAAGTTTATCCAACAATGCTGGACATTCCTCGATAACATGCTCAAAGGAGTTACAATAGATGAAAGTGGTACAAGGGTTTTTACAGTCCCTTGACAAGTATCCTTATTGTGCACAGTTATAATGGATTATCTGTCCTCGACCTCGACCCATACCTCCTCCTATTCCTCTTCCTCGGAATCCACCACGAGGGTTGAATTTTCCTCTCCTAGTGGAGTTATACTGCACAATGATTCCTTACTATTGTACTTCACCTTGAATTTTGTATATATCCCTTGAAATTTCATGGATGAGGTCATAAGCCCTATAATCCTTGTCATAATGTTCTACCAACTTATAGAACATGAAATACATATTTTTGGGTTTTTGGACATATTTTTTCAGATAGTAACATTCACTAGGGTGATGTCGATTTCTACATACCTCACACCAGGGTAGAGTGACTAGCTTTAAGGGGCTTGGAGCTCCAGAGGCCAAGTATTCATGGAATAGGGGAAAATGCTACTTGTCATGGCCTTATGATTTTCATATGACACACCAGATGCCTTCTCTTTTTTCTTTTCCCTTGTATTTCTTCATGTCTTCGACCTGCGGTGATAGACTAGTTAGCTGACTCAATATTTGACTCATACCTGAGTTGGATTTTGTCAAAGGTGTTGATTCTAATTTCATGGAGATCTCTAGTGCCTTAGCCTGCGAAACAATACTTTGTTGCATCAAAGGAACTCTGATGTGTGGTAAGAGAGCATCAATGAACCATTCCATGTTTTGCTCATCTAGGATTTGAAAACTCAGATGGACTGTCAAGTTCTTAAATCTCTGATTGAACTCCCACATGGGTTCATCTATTCTCTACTTGATTTCTTTTAGTTTTGTAATGCACTGCGATTCCAACTTAGGTTTCTTGAATTCAACAATTAATGAAGTCTTAATGGCATTCATCGGTTCAAGTGTAGCTCCTTGGAAAAATTTCATGTACCAACTCAGTGCATGATCTCTTAGGGTAGTACTGAACTGAGCTCGTTTGACAACTTTGTCAGTGATATTCTTAATACTCCACACAGCTTCTTAGAGAAATGAGTGTTATTTGGGGTCTTCATATCCATCTCCTCTAAGGGTGGGTAGCCTCATCTCATATGCCATAGATCTTTCTAGGTTTCCTAATTGAGTATGTGGCGGACTAATATTAACAGTGATCTGAGCGCTCTGGTGACTCTAATTACTCTAGTTTCTTAATGTTTATGAAACAACAACATGATTAATAATACTTATGTCGATAGTCAGTGTAGTTCTTGAAGCCTCTGGCTCTTCTCGGTGAGGTTCCTCTATCCTAGCAGATTTTGAATTCTCTTTGTCTATCAGATCTGCCTCTTCTCCGCTGTAGAAACCCTCATCCCCATGGTAATGCTTAAACAGGTTCGCGAGAGGAACTTCTCTAAACAACCTCCCATTGTGTGTATGTCTAGCCTCTATGTCGTTATCGTTGTCTGAATTCTTGAACATTAGACTTTCCCAATCCGACCAACTACTGTATCTTCAATACGTTCTTCTCATGCAATAACATCTTGATCCTCAACTTCAGAAAATGTAAAAATTTTCCTCTAGGTCCCTTAAAGAAATATCTCTTTGCTTGGCTATATGATTCTACTCTATCAACAACAAACTCAGTGATATACCCTCCAATGGTAATATCAAACCAGTGATCTACTTCTCTTGACACAACATTATCAACTCTCTTAACCTTCTTGATCAATGCCAACATCCAAACCACAGGTGGCCTAGATCTAATCTCAAATTGGGTATCTTCTAACCTAGCTAACCACTCATATAGCTCCTGATGGATTCCTCGAAAGAAAATTTCATGTATATCAGTAAATATATATCTTTCCAACAATCCTCTGTATTAATATTAGGGTTCTTATTTTGGGCTTCAACGAAGTCCTTTTCTTGATCCTCTATCGACTTCTGAATCTCTATCTTCAATGGAAACCACCTTGAAATTCCCTCAAGAATATTACTATCTGACAACATAACTAGTTTTTGGCACATGGGCAGACTGAGGGTTCAATGCTACAACAACGCACCAACAAAACCCTAACTACCAACCCTTTTGAAAACACCTGTGAAGGAGATGAAGTCTCACCCGAGGTAGAGGTAGGGGTGGTTGCAGGACTCTAATGTCTACAAACTTAGCTGGGACATAGATCTTTGATTCTAACACTTAACAGAGTACTCAACAGTTAACATTCATAAATATCTAGTTCTTAGTTACAGTGCAGTTAAACCCTAATTATAGAGTATCATAGTATTCATTCAAACCCAAGGTATTTAAGCATTAAGCATATGCACATAAGTCAGATCTAACATCCATACATATCATTAAGCACTAAGAATCAACAAATCTATCTATCATTCATCTTTATTAAAGAACTAAGCAGTAAAGACATAAACATATCAATACATCACACAAAGCATAACAACACAACATGTACATGGTTCACCCTCTCTCTAGGGATACATCCACAGAACTGTTCTTTATGATATATTAAGATGAAGGATACAGTTCTTGTCTATACTCTCAACTAGAAGATCTTCTCTCTTCTCCCCTTTATCTCTCCCATCCCTGTGCACCCAGCTGCAGGGTTGATCTTCACACCCAGCTGAAGATCTTACAATACCAAAAGGATCTCACACTCAACTCTTCTGTATCACACAACAATAATCACTCACACCAATAACAAAACTAGAACCAACAATACCAACAACAACACTAGAACCAACTCTTTTCCCTCATCTAGGTTCTTATTTATACATTACAATAGCTCTCGAACACCCTTAGGTTAAAACCTAAGTGTCAAAATCCTAGATACCAAAACCCTAGGTGTCTAAAACCCTAGGTCAACTTGAGCCACGTTTTTAGGGCTTTGCCAACCTATCTTTCCTTTCTTCTCACGCAGTGCTTTAAAGCATCCAACAATGGATTTTTTTTCTTGCTGATTTGTCCACGATCCTTCTTCCTTTCCGATATGTCATCCTCGATCTCCTTGTCCAACAACCTTCTTTCTCTTACTTCGCACCATATTTTCTGCTCTTTTTCTCAGTTCGACCCAGTAACAGTCACTATGTCTTCCACATAGTTCTCATTTTTCCTTTTATTCCTTATTCTTCGCTTGCTTCCATATCCAAGGGCCAATAGAAAGGCAATCTAAAGAGAGGAAATTTTTATGGATGGAGAGAGTAGTTTTTTTGGGGAGTCAAGTTTTATGCATGAGAGAAAAGAGAGGAAGAAAAAACAAAGCTTGAAGTTGATGCAACCATGGAGGGAGAATTCTACATCAAGATGTAGTGTAAGTGGAGCGAATTGGAGCTGGAAAACTAAAGAACCGGGTTGTTGGGCCCAAAGAGTGAACTCTTGTATGAATTGCACTAAAACAACAAGTGGTTGTTGTTCATTTGCTAATATTTTTCCTAACAACAAATTCCCTTGAGTTCCTAGCTAAGAGATTCCTAGCTTCCTTTTCCAAATAGACCTTGGTAAATGAATGTTATGCCTGAGGGACTGATATTAGTGAAGATGTACATTCTTTAGGTTGGACAAGTCAATAGGAGGAGAGCTAGTGGAAAATAGGTGTAGTTGTTGGCCCTTGACCAAGTTTTGAGGAATACTTGGTCATATTTGACCATTTTGGACTTTGATAGCCTATCAAAGATGGAGCACCAGGCGAAGCAGAGATCACAGGATCTCGGTCCACTTTTGGGCCCTTTTAGGGTTTTGGGTTAATGTAATGGGAAAGGGATGTCGGCCTATGGGTTTACCCATGCTTAGGCCCACTTGTGTAATGTATAAATAGAAAGATAGGTAATGTAAGAAGTAGTAGATGTGATTGAGTAGATGTGATTTCTTAGTGCAATTGGTAGTGCATCTATGTGATGTTGAATGAGTGCTCTGTACAAATTGTGTAAGGCTTGCAAGGCTAAGTGCAAGTTACTGTGAGGTTTCTATAGAAAGCTAAATGCTGCAATGCAAGGAAGAAGGATCTAGCGAGATGCACAGATCTATTGTCCTATGCGAAGAAGGGTTTTGGAGGATTTGTGCTTGTAACAGATTGAAGACGATAATAAAGAAGAAGATCTTGCGGACGTAGCCCCAGGGTGGGGGTGAACCACGTAAATCTGTGTGTTATGCTCTGTTCTTTGATTCAATGTGTTCTTTCTTATGCTATGTACTTTGATATATCCACTTATTCTCTATGCTTCTTAGATATATATGATTGTTAGATCTGATGTGTATGAGAGTGCTTAGTGCTGATCTACTAGATCTGATATGGGTTACTATGGTTAAGTGCTAAAATAGTGTAGATCTGAGTGTACACCGTGATGCTCTGTGCTTTCTGTGAAGTATAATAAGGGTTGAATATTGATGAATGATCGATGCTAAGTGCTCTGTAAATGATATAATCATAGATCTATGTCCCAACTAAGGTTGCAGACACCTGAGTCTTGCAACCAACCCTGCCTCTAACTCAAGTGAGACTTCATCTGCTTTGCAGGTGTTGCCAAAAGGGCCGATAGTTAGGGCTTTGTTGGTGCACTCTTGAGTGTTGAACCCTGGGTCTGCCCCTATGCCAATAGTAGTTGTAGGAAAATATCAGTTGGGTTGAGAGTTCTATGAGTTGTGAATGGAATGTGAGAGACCACCCTATTTTGTGGATTGCTAGCCTCAGCTCAGGGGTGACTAGATGTTGAGATTTGGAATAGTTAGTATATGGTTGGGTGGAATTTCCTTCCCAAGAAAATGGTTGCACAACTATTGTGAAAAGATAAATGTTTTATCTTGCTGTTATGTTAAATTATGTGCTTAGTTGTTGTGCATGAAATATGTGTATTTGGAAATGATTTATATGTTGTTGTAATGAGTTATTTAGATGCATCTCATGTTGATTATTAGTATGTTGTAAATGATTCTATTTTTGTTGTTATATACAATAGATAAATATGTTATAATTTGTAGTTGAGAGCTACAAGAAATGAGTTAACTATAAATGAATTAGTTTAGTTAGCAGAAATTTCATTTTAAGGGTATTCCACACCATAATGTAACTCAAATGGGTTGAGGGGTGTTACATTATGGTATCAAAGCTTCTGGTTCAAAAACTAGGCTTGTATGGGCCAAGATTCCCATGAATTCGTGAAATTCGTCGTTGCATATTTTGTATGTGGTAGGTTTAGGGAAAAACAAATATTTTAGAGAGAAATCCCCAAATACGTGAGTGAAATGCGAGTTTTAATGGCTTCTTGTAGAGTTACAGGAAGTTTGGAGAATCAATGGTTGAGATCATATTTGATCTCATGATTGACGATCAAGATTCATCTTGTTAAATTTAAAATTCCTAAGGTTTAAATTGAGAGTTGGGAAAGGAAGCCAAACCAATTTTGTTCTCGTCCAAGGGACCTCAAGATTGAGTCCATGGAATTAACTACACCTCAGATAAGATTTAAGAGTGTATCCCTCTGGGGCTTGTTAAATTTCCATATGACCAAGGTCTTGGAACCTTGCACTACGCTAAAAGGGAGCTAAGCCTTCTGAGATTCAAGACTTCAGAGGTCCAGAGCTTTGGGATGTAGAACTTCATAACATCCATATACTATCGAAGGAAACTTGCTGACATAGTTACCAAAGAGTTTGAATTGCAATTGGCAGTTGCCTGTTTGTTGTAGTGGGATCCACCTTATCATTAAACCATAACCAAATTTTGGGCTATGAAGTAATGCGAGACATAGATATAAGGATCTTTAGGGTCCTTCTTGACTGTTGAATAAAAGTTACGGCTAAATTCTACGTTGACTCACTTCAAGATTAAAAAGGTTTTAAACAGTCGAAAATCCTGAATGCCAAAGTCGCGAAGTGACATGGGGCATAGAGCTAAGGATCTTCAGGAACCTACTCGAATTTTATATCAAACCTAGTGGAAGGACAAGGTAAGCAATAATGTTGACCGACAGTGAGAGGTAATCCATGCATTTATGACCTTTCCGATAGGTAAACCTTTGGGATTTAAATGGGATAAGACTTATGAGGGACACAAAATCGTGAACCAATGAGAACCTTCAATCTAAGGATCCTTTGGGACACTTCCTGAATGTCATATGTGAGTTACGGTCATTCAACATTAACCCACTCTGAGTGTGAAAGAGTTTGGAATGACTAGAATCCCTGAATGTTGAAATCATGAACCAATACGAGCCATAGATCTAGAGATCCTTTGGGATCTATCTTAACTGTTAGATTGAGTATAGTGGAAGGAGATAGTAAGTGGTACTATTAACCATTAGATCATGGGGAATAATTAAGGAACGATGTGAGCCATTGATCTAAGGATCTATTGGGATATAATCTCAACCATTCGATCAACCAAGTGGAAGGACAACATAAGCACTTCAATGAAGTCTTACTCCAGGAAACAAAAAAAATGATGGGTAAGACTATCCTGAAGGCCAGAGTACATGGCGAGGAGTTTCAGGACTTGGGAACTGCAAAATCCTGAAACTTGAGAACATTCTAAGATATAGGAAGGTGGGTTAAGCGCCAAAGGCCAAAGGTCAGTGTAAGTGGAAAGGAATTTCCAGACTTTGGAACTCCAGAACTCCATGAATCTAGGAGATTCAAAGATATAGGGATGTGCATAAGCACTAAAGTGCCGAAGGTCAAAGGACAGAGTATGTGGCAAGGAGTTTCGAGACTTTGGAACTCTGGAACTCCGAGACTCCACGAGATTCAAGGATATAGGAAGATGTGTTAGACACCGAAGTGCCAAACAACCTCAACTGCCCATCACAACTAATGATTAAGATAGAGATGTCAATCATAAAATATTGGAGGTAACTAGTATTTGCTAGAGTTATGGGAAGTGGATATCAAACCATCCATTGAGGACATAGATCAACAGAGGAGAGAGAAAGTGCATTGAAAGATACAAGTGTGTTAATTATTTGGAGTTATTTATTTTTTGATCAAGACCATGGGATCTAAGGGTGGATCGATCCCCACCACATATTTTGGAGAAAAAGGAGAATTTGGGACTTCGGGTCTCTGGAGATGTTGTAGACCTGTACAAGAATGATGGAGAGTCGAAGGCCTTGTATTCATGAAGACCAAGAGATATTCCCTACGACCAACAACCACATCATTATTTGGGAATGATGATCCATGTCACAACCGTTCCATGTCATATGGCATGAGAGAGGTGAAGATACATGGATTCCACATGCGAAGGCGATAACCATTGGCCAAAGACACCTGAAAAACTTTGGAAGGCTATAACTTTCAGACTAGAACTTGATTTCGGCCAAGGTTTTAGTCGTTGGGAAGATGTTTTTAGGAAGAATTCATCAATAAAATTAGAATTTGAATTGGTGGAATGTGTCTTTCGGAAATTTATGAAGAAGCAACATGTATTGCAATTACTGAAATGTTTTATAATTTGCATGTTCTAATAGTAATTATTACATGCACAAATATTGTATAATTAAGATACAGAAAAAAACTTTAGTTCTTATATGAGGACTGGAGTTATGGAATACACTCAAGGATATTACAACCATGAGGAAGAGATCAGAGGTATGCATGTCAACATGGGGAATGCTGAGATAGAGTTAAATCAAAGAAGAGATAGGCAAGAGCCTGCAATTATGAGAAGCCTACATAAGGAAGTGAAAAGCTACAGGGATGATAATGAAAGGATTATAAAGTCTCAAGAAGAGATACTTCAGAGCCTAAACATGTTTCATAAGCAAGTCAACAAGGATTCTGACACCAAGCAAGAAACTAGTGTTATATAAGTGTCAACATCAAGATCCCATAACAAAAGGGATGATCATGGAAATGATAGGAATTCAAGAAGCATGGGCATTCACCCTCATTATCCAAGGCATTCCACTAGAAGGAATCATGCAAGTTCAGGGCCATGGAGCATCCCAAGTCCGTCTCCTGTTTGTAGGCAAAGAAGCAGGCATGAGGCAGACATCTTGCAAGGTGAACTCAAGAAAATCAAGCCACCTACTTTCAATGGTGAGCATAGGAAAGGAGAAGAGGTAGAGGCTTGGTTGTTAGAAATGAAGAAATATTTCCAACTACATGATTACCCATCCCAGGTAGAAGCTAGAATTTCCACCTACCACTTGCAAGGAAAAGAAACCATGTGGTGGGATCAACTTAAGCAATCCAATAACCTCGATGAGAAAAGGATTTCATGGAGGCAGTTAAAAGGATATTTCCAAGAGAAATATTTTTCTGAGCATTACTATGAGAGAAAGATGAAAGATTTCTTTGAACTCAAATTGGGAACCATGACTATGGTGGAATATGAGAAGTGGTTCTTTGAGTTGTTGAAGTATGTTGACTTCATCAAGGATTAAAAAGTCAAAATCCAAAGGTTTCTAAGAAGATTCTATAGTGAAGAGATACAATATGATAATCCCAAGACCTTGGAGGAAACCATACAAAAAGAAAGGAACCTTTATGAGCAAAGCAAAGGAAGGTCAGTTTTCTAAAAGGCTTGGAATGACAAGATGAAAGGGAAAAAAGATCAAATGGAGAAAGGACTTAAGCCACCCTTTTTCATAAATAAATCCCAAGCAAATAAACAAGGATAGGTATCCCAAAATGAACAAAAGAATTCAAATTCATTTGGGAAAAGGCCAAGGAAGAATCCTGTTCAATGTTGGGGATGTGAGGGAAAACACCTATTTAGGGACCTCCCTCACAAAGGATAAACAATGAGGAATTTCCACAACATTCAGGAGGCTGAAACAATGGAAGACATTGGAGGAAGCGTGCCAAGGATTTATATAGCCTTTGACAATAGGTAGACAAAGTTATAAACCCCCATTATAGAAGTGGAAGGTAAGATTCACAACCAACCCATATAATATTTAATTGATTCTAGAGCTAGCCATAGCTACTTAAATGCTAAAATAGTTGAAATATTTCATTTGCAAAGGAGTAAGCACAAGAAATCTTGGTTAGTTCAGTTAGCCATGGGGGATAAGAGGAAAATCAAAGAGTTGGTTAAATATTTCTCGATAGACATGAATGGACTTAGCATGAAGGTAGATGTAAACATCATACCATTGGGTTCATATGATTTCCTAATTGGCATGGATTGGTTGGAAAAGCATCATGTTGTCCTAGACTATTACAACAAGACAATCACATATCTTGATGAGGAAGGGAAGCAACGAAAGATTCAAGGCATTCCAAGAGCTATAGTTGTTAGAGGTATTTCAAATATGCAGTTGAATAAGAGATTCACGAAGGGATTTCAAATGTTTGCATCCCATATGGAGGAGGTAACCAAAGATAAAGTGGAAATCATTGAATACCATCCAGTCTTGAGGGATTTTGAAGATGTTTTTAGAGAAAATCCAGTATTTCCACCAAAGAGAGACATTGATTTCTCTATTGATTTGGTTCCAAGAGTTGCCCTAGTGTCCAAGACACCATATGGTATGGGTATACCATAGCTAAAAGAGTTGCAGATGCAATTTGAAGAGTTGTTAGAAAAGGGTTATATACGCCCAAGTGTGTCACCTTTGGAAGCCCCAGTTATTTTTGTGAAGAAGAAGGATGGAACCTTAATGATGTCTATTGATTTCAGACAACTTAATAAGGTTACCATAAATAATAAGTATCGTTTACCCAAAATTGATGATTTATTTGATCAGCTGAAAGGTGCAAGAATATTTTCAAATATTTACTTGAGATTAGGCTATTATCAGGTAAGGATAAAGGAATAAGGAATCAACAAGACAACATTAAAAACAAGATATGGGAATTATGAATTCAAAGTAGTGCCATTTGGGTTATCAAATGCCCCACCAATTTTTATGTGTGTGATGAATGGAGTGTCCAGGGAATACATGGACAAGTTTGTGATTGTGTTCTTAAATAACATACTCATATATTATAAACTAGAAGAGGAACATGAAAAGTTTTTAAGAATGGTATTTCAAGTTTTAAGAGAGCATAGATTGTATGTTAAACTAAGTAAGTACATATTTTATCAAAAGAAGATTCACTACTTGGGGCATATAATATCGGTAGTAGGGATAGCAGTGGATCCTAAGAATATAGAGGCCATTAGAGGATGGCCAATGCCAAAGAATGTGACAGAGGTTTTATCATTCATGGGCCTTTCTGGTTATTACCAGAGATTCATAAAAGGATTCTCAATATTGCAAGTCCAACTACTTCTTTGCAAAAGAAGAGAGTGAAATTTGAATGGACTTCCAAGTGTGAAGAGTTTTTTCAATAGTTGAAGGGAATATTGACAAGTGCACCAATATTGAATATTGCATATACAATTGAATATTGCATATACAATTGAATATTTTTTTGTGTGCACCGATGCATGCAAGGAAGGGCTTGGTGGAGACCTTAGTCAAAAGGATCATGTGGTATGCTATGAGTCCAGAAAATTAAAAGAGCATGAAAGGAATTACACTACACATGACTTGGAGTTAGTTGCAATTGTACACACATTGAAAATGTGGAGGCATTACCTTATGGGTAAGAAATTTGAGCTAGTGACAAACCACTATGGTCTGAAGCATTTATTTGGACAACCAACACTAAATGTTAGGAAAACTAGATGGATGGAATTTATGAGTGAATATGAATTTGAAATTAAGCATATAAAGGGAAAGGAAAATCAAGTGGTTGATGCACTTAGTAGGAGAACTCATGAAGTGCATATTGCAGTCATTAGCATGTACATGACACATATAAAATAAAAAATTATTGCAAAAGCAAATTTAGATTAGAATTATTTAAAAATAAAAGAGACATTACAATGAGGTAATTTTCAGTAGAAATTTAATTATTATGAGCTAAAAGAAGATGGAATTCTCATGTACAAAGATAAGGTGTATGTGCCTAATTTCGAGGAGCTGAAAAATGAAGTGCTAAAGGAGATTCATAATGTGCCATATGCAGGGAACCCAATATATCATAAAATAATTGCAACAGTAAGAAGCCAATACTTTTGGCTGGGAATGAAGAAAGAAATGGCTAATTACATAGCTAAATGTCTAGACTGCCAAAAGGTAAAGACAAAACATAGACACCCAGTATGTTTGCTACATCGATTTCCCATTCCATAATGGAAGTAGGAAGTAGTTATAATTGATTTTATTATTAAGATGCCCAGAACAATGAAGAAACATGATTCCATCATGGTGGTGGTGAATAAATTGACTAAATAAGCACATTTCATTCGAGTAAAGACTACGCACAAGGAAACAAATATTATAGATGTTTATATGAGAGAAGTTTCTAGGCTACACGGAGTGCCTAAGACAATAGTTTCAGACAAAGATCCGACGTTTACTTCTAATTTTTGGAAGGGGTTGTTTAAGGGATTTGGTCCAAATTTAAATATTAGTACATCATATCATCCAGAGTTAGATGGGAAAATAGAAAGGACTAACATGATAATTGATGACATGATTAGAATGTATGTGATGGATCAACCATCAAAGATGAAAGGTTATATTCATTTAGTTGAATTTGCCTACAACAATGGGTATCAGGCCTCATTGAAAATGAGTCCATTTGAGGCATTGTATGGAAGAAAATGTAACTCTCTAGCGAGTTGGGATAATCCAATAGAAAGAATAATTGTTGGACCATAATTATTAAAAGAAATGGAAGATCATATGGAAAAAATAAAGCAAAATTTGAAGTCTTCCCAGGATAGGCAAAAAAAACTATGCAGAAAGGAATAAAGTTTCTAGATATTTTAAAGTGGGAGAACATGTGTTTTTGAATGTGAAGGAAAAGAGAAGTTCACTAAGATTAGAAAGTTTCCTGAAGTTGGCAGCAAGATATTGTGGGCCTTTTGAAATATTAGAAAATATAGGGCCAATTGCATACATGTTAGATTTTCCTGCATCCATGAGAGTGCATAATCTATTTCATGTGTCATTGTTAAAAAAATATGTTCTTGATCCTAAACACACAATTGATTGGAATGTGATCTAGGTGGAGCATGAAGGGTATTTTTGGGTGGAACCAATACACATCCTAGACTAGAAAGTCAAAGTGCTCAAGAACAAATCCATAAGGTTGGTAAAGGTTCAATGGACCTACTACGATCCTGAATATGCTACATTGGAGCATGAGGAAAACATGTGGGAAGAATACCAACAACTATTTTACAGTTTTGAAGAAGAAAGAATGCAAGACTCCATTTTGAGCAACTAGAGTTCCAAAACCACATCTCATAGTCCTAGCCAACAACGTTGGGGACCTTGATAAATGAATGGCTCATTCCTTGGGTTGGCCTTGATAAAAATATAATACATCCCTTGGGTTAACTTTGATAAATGAATGGTGCATTCCTTGGGTCGACAAGTTGAGAGGGAAATGAGATTATGGTTGGAGCTACTATTGAAGTTGATAAATTGCATATTTTCTATTTTCAAGGTATAGTTATGTAATTTTCATATATGTATATCGACATAGAGTGCTTCAAGGATGGATCACAATTGTAGGGGAAGGGGAATGTAACATCCGCATTATAATCCTAAATTTAATTAATGCTTATGTAGATATAAGATGTGGGCATTTCCAAGTAATGTAAAATGAAAATTGTATTTCTTTGTTTTATTAATAAAATGTGATGCTAGTTGATAAGGAAACATGGACAAGAGATGGGGGATGAATTAATCCACAAGGGAGGGAAGTGTCTAAGATAATTTCCAAGAGGGATCCAAGAGGGGTGTTGGCGCAAAGTTGTCAGACTAGGGTCCTCTTCATATTACCAACAAAAGGGCACCGATGTAGTCTAGTGCGCCGACATTTTCATCTTCCCAGAAGGGAAGAAGTCTCACCTGAATCCCGACCGAGACATGAGAATTAGGGAAGGGTAAGAAGAATGATTAGTTAGATCTATAGGTTATTATCATTAATACCATTCTTTCACAATATAGATTAACCATATGAGAGTCTTTAACACCTCATAACCCAATACATAAGAACATAGTTGCATAGAAAAATCATAAAGAAATACAAAAGAATCATGCATAATAGACATAACACAATATCATTCTATGGACATAGAAATCATAAGAGACATGGATCTTCTTTTAAATTTTATCTCCATCAATATTCTATTATAACAAAGTCCTTACTCAAAATACATGCACAACTTATATCATTCATATACAAATTCATACGAGAGAGAATCAACAAGTACATATCAGGATAGTGTGAGACCATATCAAATTCTCTCCAGTCTCTTTCCCTTACTACCTCTACAATAATAAAAGAATAGTTCTCCTTACATTTCCAACCTGGCTCAAATTTTCTTTCTTACTACTCAACTCTCATTACCCAACCTGATTACAATCCTCTTCTTTTTTTAGATTGAGAACCTGCGAGCTCTCTCTTCTTGATTTTGTTTCAACTGCTCCTCCCAAAACTGATTGTATGTTGGCCTCTAACCATTTTCTGTTCCAACGACTTTCTATTACATGCTCTTTCACTCAACCTTATTTTCCTTCCTTTTCTTGGTTTTCTGACTCTGTGGTATCTTGTGCAACTTCTTCTTATCAAAATGAAGGGCCCAATAGGTCCCAACCACAATCCTTGACTTGCCCTGAGTCAAGTCTTTGGTTCTTCCATGGTTTCTGGTTTGGCCTATGGTCCTTCTGTGGATTTACCTTCTTCTTCTGGCTTTCTTCCATCCCCGACTCGAGTTGTTTCTTCCTTGGATCCTTGAAATGAAGGGCCCAACTCTGGCACTAGTTCCAACGATTTCTTCCTGATTGAATGGAAGTGTTCAATTTTGTCTTGCCACTTTCTAGAAAGCAATGATACTTGTGCTACAAACTATTGAGTTGCGCTGATGTTGAAATCCTTTGGATTTGATGCGATAAGAACATTCCATTCTACATCTACTATTGTCTCCATGTGGTGCATATGGAGGTACACAGTTTGGAATACTGGCTAGAAATCTCTTAGTTCCTTCTTGGTCACTCTTTGAGCTTCAAACATGGAATTCAAAGTATTGTCGACTTGCTGGAATTTATCAAATTGTTCTTGCTGTTCGAGAGGATCCTGAGCTTTGGAAGCTTCTTTTTTGAGGGTTTGGATTTTTTTCATAACTCTTCTAGTGCTTAGTTGCGTCGAGTTATCACACCCATCCAATCATTGACTTCCTTAAGGATGGTAGTGCACTCAATGGTCTTCTTATGCAAGATGTCTCTGGCATTGTTTCCTTCTAGGACAATCTTTTCCAGCTGTTGTTGGAATTCTCTGGGCTGTTCCTTGACCTTCAACTTCATTCCCTCAAACTTCTGTTAGAGTTCCTCTCCTCAGTCTGCTAGCACCTCCATGCTTCATGGATTAATTCAAGATGAGTCTCTGGCTCTTCGGTTGCGTTGAACTCTGGCAGCTAAGGTGCTACTTTTCTGAAAGTTAGACATACCTTTGCTAACTTTTCCTTCATTTCTTTCATTTTCTCCATTTTCTACTCTGCATGGAGATTTAAATATTCCTCATGCATCCATGTTTTTTGCGCCATCATCCCTTCTTGTCTCTAGAATTCATCTTACTTTTCATCTTGTTGAATTCATTTCTCCAAGTGATTAGTAGAGGCTCTAATCAAGCCTACTAACCGCGGTGTTGGAAAGTGAACTAGCTCACTAGATGTGACTGTAGCTTCGAGTGAGATTCTAGTTTGAATCATAAATTCACTAACCATGGAATGTTTTGAGGGTGTCTCAACCTCTTCTTCTCCCAAGTATGGTCCCTGCAACTACATGGCCAATTTTTTCTTTAGGGACATCGTAAGTAAAAGGATGACTTGTGTCTGCGCTAGGATAAGCTGTAAAAGTTCCGAGCACTATTGTAGATCTTTGAGTACTGGATCTAAATTATCTTTCAACGATGTTGTGCTCTATCTTGAATGAGTCTCTTGTGATGCTTGAGACTCCAGATCTTGTTGAGTTGTTGTCCTTGTTGTGAGTGGAACTTTTGGGGTCCTGTCTCGACCCAACGAAACCTTAGTGAGAATATTTGGTCTTGGAGATAGAGGGACTGAGAGTGAGACTTGTGGGAGTTGGTTGAGTTATGGAATTACATTTTTTTGTCTCTCCATAGAGGGAAGAGTGATTGAATTGGATATATATATAACATTTGACTGGATTTGCGTGACAATAGCTAATATGAAAAGATCTCCAAAGTCCCCAAGGTTCTCTGTGATATCTAGTTGCAGGATACTATACGAGGTTCATAAAAGGATTTTCCAAGATTGCTTGCCCAATCACCTCCCTTCATAAAAATGGAGTTAAATTTGTTTGGACATTAGAATGTGAAGATAGATTCCAAGAGCTGAAATGCCTTCTAACCAACTGATGCAGGTGCATCACAGGAGGCCAGGCAGGATGACATTGCATAATACAACGTGTACATGAAAGCTAATTTGGATTCTCACAGGAGGAAGCATTTTTTTGAATTTTGAATTTATGAAAAAGGATGTAATAAATGATCTTTAATGTTTGGAGTTTGAAGCCATTTCAGGAGATCCTAGCGGACTGTAGTTTCTTTAATATATAGAGATATTGTACAAATGATGAGCAACAGTCCTTATCCATATTGTAAATTCTCATGAATTCATAGATAGCCTAGGAGTATGATGTTTTGAATTCAATGTGATAGCAGTAGGTAGTTAGGAGAGAAGGCTCGAGAAGCCCCTCCATGTATAAATATATGTATTTTATGCCCAAATGAGGTTGTTGAAGTTTATTGTGAATTATGCTAAAGAGAGTTGAAGAGAGTTGTATGAGTCCATGTACATACTTTGTTAAAGGAATACAAATAGAGAGGTTTGATTCCAAATGTACAGTTTTTCATATTTCTGAGTTCATTGAGTACATGTGATGTTTCTTTTTTTTTTATATGTTTTATATGTTTTATGTGTCTAAGTATGTTTTTCATGGTTAAGTGTGGGAACCTTTGATGCTTCTATAAGTTTCAATTGTTTCTCTTCTAGGAGTTCTAGTGCAAGGAGTGCATAGTTCCTGAAAGTAGTGTGAAGGTTGAGTCAAGATTGACTTAGAAGCTCAGAAGAGGTAGTGTGAAACTTTGTAGAGGAATTGAAAGGAGTGAACATTTTCTCAGTGGAGAGAAAAGTCAGGAGAAGACATGTGCAAGGTGTACGTCTGGCCAACACTCAGTGGAAGTGTTGAAGAAGTCACAGAGGGGACAAGTACAAGGAGTGCACAAGGATTGTGCAAGGATTGTTGTGTGTGTTCGTCGGTCTGGTCTTCCCACTACTACATATGGGCAGATTATTCCATGAAAATTTTCCACGCTTCCACTAGTTTCATATTTTTTTTTAACATGGCGATATTTTCGTCGCTATTGCCATGAAAGTTCATCGCAATATCGACGGAAATCTTAATTTAACCTAGTCAGGATTTTCGTCACTATAGCAACAAACTTTTGTGGCAATAGCGACAGAAATTTTGTCTATCTCATTGGTTGGTGTTAAAGGATAGTTGACTATTTTATCTATATATACGTGACTTTAAGAGACTTTGCGACACAATTGCTATAGTTGTGACATTGTTCTTGGCTTTTGTTTGAGCTGTTTATTTTTTCCGTCACCCACTGGTTGAACAAATCCAATTCTCGATCTACATATCTTGGATTTTGAACTTGCAAGGTTATTATGTTATTTTTTATTGATGTACTCATTTAACTTGTAATTTTTTTTTCAAATGTCCAAATTGCATTTAGCTTATTTTTTCCTTGATAATATATTTATATAATATGTGTAGTTATACCATATTTCATCTCTTTGATTTTTGGATATAGTTAGTATATTCTATGGAAAAGGGTATGTGGATTCCATAATATTCTACCCTTTTCCCTTCAATTGTAGCTATAATCTCTCTCTCTTTTCATTGATAAAGTTATGGAATTGCTCTTGAAACTCAATCCTAATCAGTGAAATGATAGTAATTGATTGCTATATTCCCTGCTTTAGCAGGGACTAATAAGATACATAAACACTAACCCTAAACTTATGTTAGGTGTATATGTCGTTATTATATAAAGAAAACATTTGTACACATATGACCT
>ML790792.1:11473-33736 GCA_009831015.1 Picea engelmannii | reverse complement strand
GAAGGTGAATATTTGAGCCTTAGAGTTATCCACTCATAGAACCAAGTCAAATTTCAAAGGAAAACCACTAAAGTTTATCCACTCATAAACCCTAGGTGTCGTCCCACTTTCTCTAATGTGTCTAGCAAAGAATATTAATTGAATTAGGTATTGACCCTAGGGGGTATCCACTTCTAACCCATAGACCAAACCCTAGATAAGGTAATACTTAAGTGGATAGCCACTCCTAAACCTTAAAGCAAATCTTAAGGGGATCCACCTCTCATTCTTGCACTAATGCCTTGAAAATATAATCATTCTTGCATGTTTTATTTATATGCTTGGGATACCCATGCAATTTTAAATAAAGGATAAAATTCTCTTCAAATTATATCCATTATTATCTAGATTGTGGATTAAAAGTTTATAGGGAATTTATTATATCTACTACACATGATAAATGTAGATATTCCAAAATGAAACTTTACATGAGTGAACAAGATAATTACATCTTCTTTTCATTTTTCAACATGGTATAAAAACTACCATATTATTTAGTCTAGTTTACTCTAAAATGTATATCGACTTTACAGCTTCAAGATTGCCACATGAGATTATTCTTGGATCTCCTTTAAGCCACAAAATTTATACTTTAATCCTCCTTCAAGCCTACAGTCATCTCAAAGACTCAAGACTTTCATATATATACAAGTTTTGTAAGGTTTTAACCATTTGCCAAAATTTGAGCTAGATGTAGGTAATACCTTATATTCTTCAAGTACATTAGAGTTTAACTTTAGAGCTATGGTCAAATAAAAACATCAAAGGTCTTAAAGGAAATTGACCATGTGGTTTTATATGCATTTATCATACTTGATTACCTAATCAAAATGTTGCAGGATACCATTCACATGAAGTATGGGCTTTGTCGTGACTTGGATCAATTGACAAGGATTATAAAAGCTTATGATTTGAGTTAATTTTTTTTTGTTTTCCCAACAAATAATTCATGTAGTACTTCAATGCCTACACTATGATGTACAATTCCTTATCTTATTTGGGTATATTATGATTACACCAACAAAAGTTTCATGTGTTATGTTATCCAACTCCTTCATTGTATCAAAGGTTCCGCCATTGTGTATCTTGTGAAATTTTCTTTGATTTCAAATGAAACTTCAAGTTTCATTAGATTTAATATTGATGCATTACAATTCTTTCAAGTCAAAGCTTCAGTTACTTAGTTTTCAATTGTAATGAATTGAAAGGTTATACTTGCCTTTTCTAATGTGCATTGAAGAGACACTTCAGTCCTAAATAATTTTCTAACCCCATTAATTACCTTGGTTCAATTAAATTATATGGGATCAACCAATTTACAACGAATTTTATATTTCTTAGGTCAATACTCAATTCACATCCTCTAACTACAAAATCCATACACAACAATATTTGTTTTCCAAGCTCATATTTCTTCATGTTGGCTTGCAATTAATTGTGTTGAAGGGTTAAAAATATCATCTCCAAATGTTTCAAATGATCTTTTCAAATCTTGATAAAAGTCAAAATATCATCCAAGGAGGATAAAATAAACAAGTTCGAGAAATGGTCTTAAGATATCATCCATAAATCTTATAAGTGTTGTCATAGTATTGTGTAATATAAATTGCATAATGACTCACTCATGCAATCCATGTGTTTTTTTGAAAGTAATATTCCAAATTATTCTTTGTGTATATTGTCATATTGGTATCCTTACTTCTAATCCAACTTCATGATAACACATGCTTACAATATTTGGTTGATCAGTGCCTTGATTATTTGTAGGGGATATATATATTACAATATATTAGAATATTAGAATATTAAAATGTAATAGTAATGCCATATTACAATGTAATATGGCATTACCATATTACATTGTAATATGGCATACAATATGGTATACCATATTTCATGTAATTTTTTTTTTTAAACCTAAAGTCATCGTTGCAATATTGACGCAAGTTCGTCGGAAAAATTTTACTATTTTACCACAACCGTTGCTATAGCAACAAAACTTCGTCACATTTTGCCACGAATATTCATCGCATATACAACATGCACGTCGTAATTTTTTTTTTGAGATATTGCACTCGTCGATATTACCATGGATTTTCATCACAAGTTGCGACGGATTTTCATCGCACAATCAATAGCTGCATCGTAAGTTATTGGCTTGGCATAACTTTTCATCCCAATTGCGACAAAGTTTCGTCGTAATTGCCATATTTCTTAGTTGTTATTGCGACACTAATTCATCGTAATTGCGACGATGCATAGGGTTAACCGATATTGAAGGTGGTGACATGTGGAGAGATAATTTCGTCAATGTTTCCATGCACACTTGGATCATGGATATAGCAACGAAATTATTCCGACAAAAAAAAATCTCATCTTTCGTGGAAATTGTGATGGATAAGTGTGGCAATATCAATGAAAAATTGTCGCAAATTTGTTCATATGTACTAGTGTCCAACATAAGTGTGGAGTGGCACTTTGAAAACCCCCAAATCTCGAAATCATGAAGTGGGGTGTGAGCCGTTGATTTGGTAGGAGAGTAGGAGTTGTCTGATCTACTTCAGAGTTTGGATCTACGGGAGCATGATGTGTTGGAACAGGTAGACTTGTTGAAGCCCTGATTCCAAAAATAGATCCCCACCATAGATTTGTGTGGACGTTATGAGTCATTGATCCCTACTGTGGTTTGATGCTCCATCACTTTGGTGGTCGAAAGGATTGATGTGCTAGTCTGTTGAGACTCCCAAATCTTGAGAGCTCCAAAGTCCTGAATTATTCAGAGACTCTAGGATTAGCCCACAATTTTGGCCCACTATTCCTGAGTAGGCTTTTCTAGTGCTTAGGGACCCCCAAAAGGTAGATTTTGCATTCGGGAGGAAGTTTTAAGGCCTGTGTAGTGAATTTCAAGGCTCAAAAAGATCTCGTGAGCTGATTGATCTCCTAAAGTGAACGATATTTAGACCGAGAGGTCGTGTAGGCTCCAGGGGGGTTTTCATAAAGAAGTATCATAGCCAAAAATAATCTCTATAATAGAATGAGACAACTTGGAACCATGCCACCAAGAAGATGCAGGGAACGACTTGCAAAAAATGCAACCATGGGAGAAGAAATGAGGAAAATTCGTGTGAGAATGGATGCCATGGATACAGTGCAGAGGAGAGCACCTAATGCTCATGACATCAATGAAGCCATGAGTGAAGAAATGGAAGCATAAGGTGATGCAGGATAACAATCTCCTAAGGAATGCTTGTTGAGAGTTGTTGTGAAAATGGGGGCCATATAAAAAATTGAAGTCCCGATGTCTGAAGGAAACTTATATGTTGAGGAACTGTTGGATTGGGTAAGTGATTTGGAAAAGTACTTCAATTGTGAGGATATTGATGATGAAAAGAAGGTGAAACTTGTTGTTACCAGACTAAAGGGACATGCAATGCTATGGTGGGATGAATTGCAAGTCGAAAAAACATATAAAGGTAATTAAAAAATCAAAAGTTGGGATAGAATGGTAGCTAAATTAAAAGATAAATTCATACCCAAAGATTACTAGATAATTCTATTTAGGAAGTTGTAGAACTTGAGATGGAAGAAATTTTCAGTGAAGGAGTACACTGAATAATTTTACAGGATGAACATCAGAGAAGGACATTGAGAGAATGATGAAGAAAATGATTCCAGGTATATTAATGGCCTGAGATATGAAATACATGATGAAATCAACATGACAACGATGAGAATGGTGGAAGACGCTTATCAGGTGGCACTGAAATCAGAGGAGAATTTGTCCAGGAAGAAAATCCAACGAAATAGAGGAAAAATTCCAAACATAGGTAGAGGAACTATCCGAGAGAAATTCTAGAAACCCAGAGTTTAGACTAGAAAGTATTACGGTCATACAGAAAGAGGAGGAAGTTTCTGAGGGGGATGCTATGGTGGCAGGAAATATTTTTCTCAAGGAAGAGGAAAAGGTAGAGGAGAAGTGAAATGCTATGCCTGTGGAAAGCCAGGGCATATGTCTTGGGAATTTCATGAGAAAAATAAAGAAGGAGGTGTAGAAGCTCACATTTCCGAAGAATAAAAGAGGAATGTTGAAGAAGAAGCAACAGAAGATGGGAAATGCCTCATGATAAGGAAGGTTCTCTTAAAACTAGAGAAATAAGCAAAAGAGCCAGTTTAGAGAAACAATTTATTCAAGACTCCTTGCAAGACCAAAGACATGGTATGCAAAGAAATCATAGATAGTGGAAGCTTTGAGAATCTGGTATCCATGGAAATGGTGGTAAAGCTGGATCTGGAGACAACTACACATCCAAACCCGTACAAGGTATCATGGCTACAGAAGGGACAACAAGTCATGGTAAATAAAAAATGCAATGTTGAATTTAAGATAGAAGGTTATAAGGATGATATTATATGTGATGTCATACCTATGGATGTTTTCCATGTTTTGTTGGGAAGACCATGGAAATATGACAAAAATGTCATACATGATGGGAGAAAAAATACTTACACCCCTGAGAAGAATGGTCGTACACATATGTTTCTACTATTGGAGGATAAGAAAGTGAAGGAAGACGCTAGCCCAAGAATACTACTCATTAGTGGGAAGTGTTGACGATTAAAATTGCAATGAGGTTTTTGCCCACAAAGTATTGCTAAAGCCTATTATTATAAGATAATAAAGATAAATAATACTAGTAGGTGGGATCCCATTGTATATTGGGAGATCAAATCTGGTTCTTATTTGATTTTATGCTATTGTTCGACACTACTTACATGGTTGATGAAATCTTGGTTTTATTGGCGATGGATAAGGCCTATTATGTGTTGGTTCTAATTGCGACAGGTGAATGATGGGTAATGCATGTTATGTTTTGTTCCAAGCTCTAATTTCATGTTACCATGGCCTATGTTATCCATTGCTACCATTGCTATTGTTGGGGCTCAAAAATGTCCTATTCTCATCCACCTTTCCCTTCATCATTCTTCACATTTCATCGCCCCATTAACCTTTCATGATATCATTTCCATGAATATACTTGGGTTTCACCTTATTGTTCTCCACTTTATTCATTTTAGTATTTAAAAGGAATTTGTGATTAAATGTTATAAAATCAACATGTTTTCATATATATCTCAAATATGTGTGAAATTTGTAATGTGTAGGAATATATGAAGGATTAATTCAAAGGACTTCTCGAATACTTCTCTCCACCATTTCAATATTTGAGGAGATAATTCAATCCCATTCCAAGGAGAAGATCATGGAGATTTGGTTAGAATATCTTATCTAAGATATATGAGAGATATGTGTGAGGATTTAAAGGGATTATATTTTGTAATAATGGGAAATAGGTTGAGAGGATAGTGGATCTGCAATCATGAGATGATTATCTTCTTCATGTATATAAGAGAGTGCTCTCTCTTCATTTCATTAGCTTGAGTTTTTGGAGATAGTCTTGTAATTAGGAGAAGGGGATTCTTAGCTTTGTTATTCTTTCATGTTTTGTCATTTGACTATTGTAATATAATTTGAGATTGATATATTGTGTGAGCTCACATATGTTATTTGTCGTTAACTCTTCACATGTTGTATTGCTTTTCCTTTATGCAATTTCCTGCTTTTCTAGATTAGTTTCATTTCAACAATTTAGATTAGATTACTTCTACTTCAGTCTTGCATATACAGTGCATGTGCTTCGTAAGCCTACGAACCTCAGATTGACAAATTAAATGGTTGGGAAAATACTATAACAGAATTAAACGACAATATTTCCGCCTAACAACTATCTGTTCCTAGATTCGTTACTTTGACACCTACATAATAGACATGTTAGTAACAATACATAAGAGCAGTTGAAAGAAGATAAAATAAATATAACAAAATGCAAAAGGAAGGAACTATACTATACCCTTGTGCTACATCACATGCATAGAAATTAAAATGATCGTTGTGGTTTATCTATCTATCTATGCGGTTTATTGAGTTATATAGTTGATATGAATTATGGCATAAGTTGGCAATGGATAAATGTGATATGGGTGGCACATTTGACAAGATATGGATGCTAATTTCGATGAATTTATAAGATGAGATCAAGATCACTATTTCTACCTCGATATCCCATCATTGTGGATGTTTAAATTCAGAGTAGTTGGACCTGTACAATCACAAAGATACTTTGTGAATGGTCTGTGTATGAGTTAAAGTGGTGATTGTTGTATGTGTTTAACTGGAAAATCATGATCTTTGCAATTAATAATGAATTGTTGTGTTTGACTATCCACTATCTTTATTTAAGGAATATTATACATCTTAACATGGATAAGCACGAGTGTTGTGGCAGTATGGTATTATTACAATTCAATTGTTGATGGGAAGTGGTTGATGAGTTGACGTTGAACAAAATGGAAACAAATGACTGTTTATTCATTTGGGGATTGTTTTAAAATATTAATTGGATAAATGAGAATAAACAAAGCTCCTCTACAGGTTGTTGTGGAATGCACATTGTCTTGTTTTGATGACACTATGTTAAATATTTGATTACAAACAATGAGCAGGTTAATGTACAAAATTGATTGAATTATACACAATAGTTGATCATTTGATCACAGTGATTATTTGGTTGGTGTTATTTCCTTTTATAGAATGGTTTTATGGATTACTTAATTAATTTTATGAATAATATCCCCTCTATTTCCCTAACATTGTTTATCTTTTCGCTAATTACAACCCCATCACATTCCCACATTCATTTTTCAGCCCTTGTTCTAAAATTTAATTACAGTCAAGAAAATTTTTGTATTGAAGAAGTTTGAAGTCGCAGTTTCTTGGTCAGATCATAGTGATATTTTCTTTGGTTTGCATTACAGTTGATTGTTTTATTTTATTTGAGCAGTAACCATGTTTCTTTTCCCTCTCATTTTATCATTTTTCTCTCAATACAAACCCCTGACATATCCTAGAACCTTTGTTCACCCCCTACTCATCGATAATAGTTAATAAATTTGTATGGATTTGATTGCATGAGTTTGATATGTGCTGAGCCAAAGTCTATTTCATATTTTTAAGGAGTTTTCATGTATGGTTGAAAGGAAATATTTTCTAATCAATCATGCATGTAGGAATGAGATTTTTCAGCTAAGGTAGCCATGGCAGAGGCAACCGAGGGAGAGGTAATTGAAACAAAGTCCCAAGAAGGCCAAGATTCTCCATACACTTTGACGTTGACTCAGAAGAGTTAGGAAAATTGTTTTAGGTTGGATTTTTCAATTGGATTGGGAAAGGAGTGATCCAAACTAGGCCTGAAAGGCCTCCCTTTGAAGCTCCACAAGCCCTTGGTATACCCATGTCCCCTCATATCTCATTGCAACTCAAGGTTCCCGAAAATGATGGATGGCAAGATATTTTACACCCAACACTCTCCCAACATCGTGGCTGACCCAATTTGTCCTTGCCTGCTCCCTCACCTATCAATTAGATTTCCCAAACTACAGATGTCCACTCACCAGTTCAATCCTCTCATGCTAGAAAAAGGTCGAAAATTGAGGTCCACCATGCCCTTGAT
Organism: Picea engelmannii; assembly: GCA_009831015.1. Taxonomy (NCBI): domain Eukaryota; kingdom Viridiplantae; phylum Streptophyta; class Pinopsida; order Pinales; family Pinaceae; genus Picea; species Picea engelmannii. The sequence goes on along the minus strand of ML790792.1, from coordinate 26,129 downwards.
AAAGGAAAAGCCATTGTTGCCCCTTCCTCACCTCCAATGGATCTGATAAATCCATGTCTTCCTGGATGCATTTGAGGGATTATTGTTCTCACGTGATAAATGAGATTAGGCCTAAAGGCTCAACGCAACCAAAGGAAAATTCAGAGAAATCAAAGGGTGACAACAACAATCAAGAAAAGATTGCATCTCAAAGTGGAAAATATGGTTTTTGAGTTTTATTTTATTTATTGTTGATGACAATTGACTTCAAAAGTTTTGGACAACATGGTTTCTTTGGATATATGAGTAATATATTTTTTGGAAATAATTTTGAATATCAATGAGATAAATTGTCAGATGTGAATGTGATGATGGGAGTCATAGGGAGGGGTGTTTGCCTAATTAACTAGTTATGTTATGATTGTTATGAGCTAATGGGAGTCACAAGGGGTCCCACCTACTAGTTATTATCTAATTATAACCCTTATTATGATTTATTACTTTTGTCCTTAACTAAAAGGTTGGTTGAGTTTTAGTTAACTTAACTAATGAGGTAGTTCAACTACTTCAACCAATTCTAACTTGATTAAAGGAAAAAGGAAAGGTGGGAGGAACAAGAGGAGGATAAAAGGAGAAGCATACTAAGGTTTTCTCTTTGAGTTTATGTTGAGATAGTTCAGTTTTCATTGATTCCTTAATTTATCACAAGCCTAATTATTTTCTATGATAGTAGGGTCTTATTGTAGACAACAAGATTCATGGTTGAATTATATCATTTAGACACTTGTTTTTTAGAGGTGTTTATCTATCTTTGATAGTCTGTGTAGACTTGTCTGTTTGTGAATTAGTTTTCATGAATGAAAAAGGATATTGTGTAGAGTTGAGTGGGAAGCAATCTGTGGCAAGTTGATCTAGATTTTAGAGTTCATTTTTTGATTTTTTATCAGAGGTCCTTTTGTATGTTCCATCGTGGATGTCTAAGATTGACTTTGTTCCAAAATTTCTGCATGAGATTTTGTAAAGAGAATGACTCTTTAGTGATTTGGAATGAAATAAAGGATTTCTTTATGTCTCATCTATCTTGATTATTATCTTGGTGTCTTTACTTCTGTCTCTACATCTATTTCAACAACTATATTATTTAGAAAATCATATTAAAATGAATTTTCCAGCAAGATTTTAATTGTAAAAAGACTAGCCTAAGCACTTGTAATCAATACTTGTGAGTTAGGATTTTATTTTTGATGGCTATAAACATGGGGTGACATTCCTGTGTATTTTTCTTTAGCCAAGCAAAATCTGAAAATGCTTGAGTAAGATCATTTCATATATTTTCCTCAACATTTATTTGACGACCATACTGGGGATATCTTCAATATCTCTCTGGTTAATTTTTATACTCAATTTTCATTAATACATCTATTTTTCTGATATTGATTCTTTGAATGTTTTATTTCTTAATGACTGTGCCTATTGCAAGGCAACCCAATATTGAGCTCGATCTCCAAGATCATACCAAAATTGGTTTGAACCTGTTTAACACCATTTTAGACACCTCCAATACCCGTGTTGTGCTTAATCTTTCATGGGCAGCAATTGAACGAGATATTAGCACCCAAGAACGTTTGGAAGCTAGATGTAGACAACCTAGGAATCAACAATAACCTTCTTGTTTCTTCAATTTTGGCCTTTCTTTCATGTCTTTAAACTCTTGTGTTTCTAGAAGAATAAAAGGCTTATCACCTAACCTTAATCCTATTGATGAAATAGGAAGAAGGAACTTCATGTTATCCACCCAACAAAGTTCTCTAAGGAGTACTTTGTCTGATTCATCCAGTTCATCTTTCTTTCCCTCATCTATCATCCACAAGATGACATCTAGTGGTGGCTCTGGTGGCACTTGAAGTGCTTCCTCTTCTTAGTCTTCATCTTCATCAGTGATTGGTAGCTTATATAGCCACGATATCCCTTTCCAATCTACCACAAATCCCACCAAAGTTATTAAAAAGTATAGGCTTTTTTAGTTTGAAGAAGACACCACAACCACACCATGGCATGTTCCCTCTCCTCTTAACTTAGCACTTGCTACTCGTCTACTTCCAAAGTTCAAGGAGCACGTTCCTAAGTTGTTGGGAAATAACACTATCACTACAAATGAACACCTGGTGGAATTTTCTAATGCTTGTCATAACATAGGAGCCAATGACAATGATACTTGCATGTGCTTATTCATCAATTCCTTGGAAGGAAAGGTTGTGGCCAATTTATTTGATCTTCCTCCTAAGATTTTGTCTACTTGGGAGGATTTAATATATTGGTTCATATCCACTAATGGGAAATCTAAAATCCCAGCCAAGAAGTTATGGGAATATAATAATTTCACCTATAAGGATGGTGAGACCATCAAGTCTTTCAACTTGCATTTCACTTAGCTATACAATTAGATCCCTGAACTCATTCAACCTCAGAACCAAGCCGTGTTCATGCATTACTACAATGCATTACCTTCCCCCTACCATCATAGGCTTGAGGATAAATCCATTGATAATCTCGGTTCCGCTCTGCATACGTGTTCACAGTATGAAGAACAACTTGAAAGAATAGGTCTTCCTCAGAGAGAGTTGGTTAAATAGAAAAACATGTCCACCCTCTTACAACTAGTACATGTCATGAATAATAATATGATAACATTCGAGCATAATGGAATTGTCTCACCTCTCACCCCTAGAGCTTCATCCTCTTCTACACCCCCCTTTAGAAATCCGATTGAAAATAATTTTCAACCTAAAGCTATCTTGCCTCGAAGTTGGTGTAAATTCTACGAGGAACACCATGAGGAGGCCACATGTGAGGTAAGGAATAGTGATAGAGATAATATCTTTAGTAAGAGACCAAAAAATACTATTGTTGTTTGAGATTTTGCAGAGCCAGAATATGTCATGATCATCAATACTAGGAACAAAGCCTATGCTCCCAAGGGAAAATTTGATTCTCCCTGCAATTCTTCTAGCCCAAGATCATCCTCACTCATTTCTACTGTTCAGGTTCCTAAAGTTCCTAAGAGTCAAGGAATTATTTCCCCTCTCCCCTCTTCCAAGTATAATATCTTGAATCAATTGGCCAACATCAAAGAAGATGCAACCCTTCTGGACATGGTTGTCATCCTTGAACAAGAGATGAATTTGAAACAATTCATGGGAGGGGAAGCTTCCTTTGTCACCAACCTCTATGAATAGGTAAACATAGAGGATTCATCTGTAAATAAAGTAGGTGTACATAAATTTAGATACTGTGTAAAAAATCCCCCCTTTTATATTTCTATAAATATTATGGATAAGATTGTCCATCATTGCCTCATTGATGGTAGTTCAGGCCCAAGTGTGATGTCGAATATTATTATGGAAGAGATAGGATTGTCTTATACAAATGAAAACACCAGAAGCATGCTTTCCTATAATAGCCTACAACAAACGACCATAGGTGATATCAAATATGTAACCTTAGTTTTATGTGCACACCCCAAAATAAGGACAACCCTTAGTATTCAGGTAATCGATATGTCGATAAAAAATTACTCAATTATCTTGGGAAGAGATTGGCAAGCCTTAACAGGTGGATATCTCTCACTCGGCGGTGCACATTTATCCATTCCTCGGAATGGTAAGAATATCATAGTCCTTAGAGAGGGAAGGATTTCACTCTACATAGAGAGTGTTCAACAACCTAATGTAAACTATATCGAAGAGGACCTATAAGTATATTCCATCTTTGCTGACGAGGATAACATTCCTTTGGAGAAAATCAATTTAGATGATGATATGTGGCACATTCTCTTTGATGGTTCACACTCTAATGAAGGTAATGGGGCTGAAATTATCTTGGTTTCCCCTGTAGGGAAAATTCATAATTTGTCTTACAGGTTGGAGTTTTCTTGTACGAAAAATGTCACTGATTTCGAAGCTTTATTATTAGGCATTGAAAACGCTTGTAATCATAGTTGTGGTCACCTTTTATTTTTTGGATATTCTGAGCTTGTTGTGAACCTGGTATGTAATATATACTCTCCTAGCAACAAGATGATGGAACGATATACCCAAACTATTTGGGCACTTATCTTGAACCTATTATATTTCAACATCACTCATTTTAAGAGGGAGTTGAATTCAATGGTTGATCGATTAGTTGTCTTTGCAGCTTCTCCTAATCAACAACCTTTGCCTCACATGCCTGATCTTTCTTTTCAATATCTATATCACCCACATATCCCATACGATGTAGAATCTCAACAGGCCCTCCCTAATGATGAGAGCGTTTGTGCTTTCATTCAAGATGATCCTCTTAAGGCCAAGGAAATTATATCCATAGAAGACAACAAGATTCCTAAGGGCTTGAATCCTCTTGAGAGCTCATTTTCATCAAGTGATGTAGGCAATAAAAAGAAACATAGAGAAGAGGAGTCAAGAAGGAAGGTGGTTGAAACCATCTCCTTGAATATTGGGGCACTTGAATTTTCAAAGAATGTTAAAATAAGTGTCCAATGTTCTAATAAAGAAGAAATGAAGATGGCCAAGTTACTTGGTGAATTTCAAAATGTTTTTTCTTGGTCTTATGAGGATATTCGTGGTTTTGATCCTGGTCTTACACATCATTCTATCCCCATCCAGGAAGGCATGAAACCAGCAAGGAAGAAACAAAGATCGATTAACTATGCATTTAAAGCAATTTTTCGAAGGGAGTTGGAAAATTTCTTAAGGGCTGGGATTATTTTTCCAGTCTACCCTGAATTGGTTTCCAATTGGGTACCTGTTTCGAAGACCGCTGATCATATTAGAACCTGCATTAATTTTCTCACTTTCAGTTAGGCTATTATGAGAAATCATTTTTCTCCTCTCAACATGGAAATGATTCTGTAGCAGGTTGTAAGGTCACATATGAGGCCCTTAATTGACAAATTTTTGGGTTACAGTAAAATAAAAGGAAAAGGAGCAGATGTTCACATAACCACTCTTATCACTAATTGAGGTACCATGGCTTATAAATTCCTGTTTTCTGGCTTACTTGATGCAAGTACTGCTTTTAAAAGACCTATACACACAACTCTTGATGAATTGAACAATATCCATATCTACCTTGATGATCTAATCATATACATTAAGGGAATAACAATTACCTCAGAGTTCCAAGTGTTATTTCTGGGTCCTTTCAAAATTGCTTTTGTCTTGGATACTGACTCTTACATTCTAGAGGAATTACAGGAGCAATTATTTTCCTACAACACTAATAGTTCTCGCTTGAAACATTACGAGGGACCAATGCGAAAGGTTCTAACGATGTTTGGATTTTCTGTATACTAGTAGTCTAGCTTTGCTTTCAATTTTTCACTATTTTCCTTTATGATTTACAATAGTTTGACTTCTTCTTTCTATTTAAAAAAAATTCTTACTACTTTTGAGTTTTTTTCATTTTATTGCTGTTGTTTTAAACTTGCAATTTTATTTCTATCATGAAATTTTTGTTTACCATATTTTAGTCGATTTGGTCAAAAATAAGATGTTGGATCAGTTATGTCACAGTGACACTCCTGCAAAGCATTGTTATTCAATAACAATCAATCTTACACAACTTTTATGATGTTCCCTGAAGTGCACTTGGATTTGTTATCTGCTTTCACTGTTGTCTTATAAAGAATTGGTTATATCCCACTTCTTCTTTCCCTTTCTTCATCCATTTGAGAAGTTAAGAGAGCAAGTCCATAAATTTCCTCCTTGAAGTTAAGAGCTGATCCCAGTTGAACGATTATGCACATAGTGGTAAAACCCCTCATAGTTAACACTTTTCATGAGTTATTCCCGAATTCCTGGTCATTTTTCCATTAAATCTGCTCACTTCCCCCTGTTGCATAATCTTCCTGGTTATATCTTCTTGACCTGTTGTTCTTGGTCTACGAAACCATGAGTTCTAAGTTCTAAATTTGTTGAAAACAAATTTCCCCGTGGATTCGCCAGTTTGTTGATGATTAAAATCGCAACAAGGTTTTTGCCCGCAAAGTACTGCTAAATCCTATTATTATAAGATAATAAAGATAAACAATACTAGTAGGTGGGACCCCCTTGTAGTTGTGACTGTTAGGGATGATTTTAGGGATGGAAATTTATTTTAAAATGTAGAAACCTTGGCGAATCTTACTAATCCTTCATATGCCAACTATAAATGTTTGGCGATAGTTTTGTAAAAATATTCAAATTTCTAAGGATTTTATATAGTTTTTTATAAAATTTTGGCGATTATTAAGATAAAATAATTGTATCCTATAGAATTTGGGCGAATCTTTTTTAAAATAACGAATCTCATTTTTGGAAAAACCATGGAAAATTAGCCCATGAGCGAAATTTAGCCCCTAAAATCATCCCTGGTGACTGTGTGTTTTAAATTGTCTAATGGGAGTGTTGCAATCGTGGTAATCATGGCATGGCCATCCATTGAATATGTTATGGATATTTCTTGCAGTGGTGTGTTCTAGTGTCCAATGGACGTTCTGTTAAGGCATTCGTGTTGCTAAGCAAGTCATGAGTTCAAACCTCGTCTTATCTAGAGGCCAGGCTTGCAGGTGATGTGGTTCTCCCTAGGGGTTATAAGGAAGACAATGAGATTTGACCTTGTGTCATGTGAGCCAGATACCGCCGTCATTACCGATTCCCCTAGATACAAAAAAAAGGGAATATGTTATGGATATTATTTGATTGCACCATCAGAAAGGGTCACATTTTTTTTTTTTAATTATGGTTTTGTTAATTTGATCAATTTATAAGATGAGATCATGATTACTATTGCTACCTCGATAGCCCAACATTGTGGATGTTTAAATTCAGAGTAGTTGGACTTGTAGAGTCACATAGATACTCTTCGAATGGTCTATGTATGAGTTAAAGTGGTGATTGTTGTCTGTGTGTTTAAATGACAAATCGAGATCTTTGCAATTAATAATGGATCTTTGTGTTTGACTGTCCACTATGTTTATTTAAGGAATATTATACATCTTAACAAGGATAAGCACTAGTGTTGTGGCAATATGGTATTATTACAATTCAATTGTTGATGGGAAGTGGTTGTTGAGTTGACATTGAACATAATGGAAATAATGACTATTTATTCATTTGGTGATTGTTTTAAAATATTAATTGGATAAATGAGAAGAAACAAAGCTCCACTACAGGTTGTTGTGGAATGCATACTATCTTGTTTTTATGACACTGTGTTAAATATTTCATTACAAACAGTGAGAAGGTTAATCTGCAGAATTGATTGAATTATACATCGTAGTTGATCATTTGATCACAATGATTATTTGGTTGGTGTTATTTCCTTTTACATAATGGTTTTATGGATTACTTAATTAATTTTATGAACAATATCTTCTCTCTTTCCCTACCATTATTTCAATTTTCACTAATTACAACCCCATCACCTCCCCACATTAATTTTTCACCCCCTGTTCTAAAATTTAATTACAGTCAAGAAAATTTTTGTATTGAAGAAGTTTGAAGTTGAAGTTTCTTGGTCAGATCACATTGATATTTTCTTTGGTTTGCATTACAATTGATTGTTTGTTTCCTTTGAGCAGTAACCATGTTTCTTTTCCCTCTCATTTTATCACTTTTCGCTCAATACAAACCCCAGGCATATCCCAGAACCTTTGTTCACCCCCTACTCATCAATAATATTTAAGAAATTTGTATGGATTGGATTGCATGAGTCTGATATGTGCTGAGCCAAAGTCTATTTCATATTTTTAAGGAGTTGTCATGTATGGTTGAAAGGAACTATTTGCTAATCAATCATGCATGCAAGAATGATATTTTATAGCGAAGGTAGCCATGGCAGAGGCAACTGAGGGAGAGATAATTGGAACAGAGGCCCAAGTAGGCCAAGATTCTCCATACACTTTGACGCTGACTCACAAGAGTTAGGACAGTTGTTTCAGGCCAGATTTTTCAATTGGATTGGGAAAGGAGTGGTCCAACCTAGGCCTAAAAGGCCTCCCTTCCAAGCTCCACAAGCCCCTGGTATACCCATGTCCCCTCATGTCTCATTGCAACCTGAGGTTTTGTTAGGGTCCTAACCCACACATAGGTAGATCAATACATTCAGATGTAATAAAGGTAAATATTAATAAGGCCTTTTGATAAAATAGAATAAGGCAGATGCAAGAAGACCTAATAGAAGCTTCCGCTTCTAGAAGGATCTTCCTCTAGATGCTTCTCTTGATAGACATATTTAGTATAAATAAGGGTCAAGGGTATGAAAACCCTATCTTGGAGATTATTGTAACAGAGTGCTTCTCGATTGGAGGTTGCCCCCTCGAAGAGGCCTGTGAACATTGCTTTCTAAATCAAAGTGTTATTTCTATGTTGTTCTTATATCATTTATGTGTTATTGTGGAGATTATGTTAAATTTATTATTGTTATTCTGCCATTTCTAGCATTTTATTTTTGTTCTGCATATTTATTATATCTGGTATCTTGCAAGTGGTATCAGAGCACTTTCCTTGGCAGAAATTGTGGGAATTTTTTTTCAGGGTAGAGACGTATTCCAATGTCTTTAAGCCATAGAGATATTTCATTACGCGCATAAACCCGCAGTTGAGGGATTCATACACACAGGAAATACAAGTGGTTCTTAAGCGCACATATGTTGGCCACCCTTGTAACCCCCGTTGGTACCCCTTCGCGTGGTAGTGCATCAGACAACACCTGTGCATAGATCAACCTAAATTTTCTGAAGCCCTCTTTAAATAAACCTATCGGTCGTCGGACTGCTATAGTGTCACCGAGAACAACACTCAGGAAGATACTCTCTAGTACCTGGGTAGTCGGGTAGTACGGCTAAGGGTACGATCTATCCTCCTTAGTTAGTGCCCTGAGATATTGGGCCGAGTACTACTGTTGGACCCCACACGTATATCAGAGAGCTATAGCACAGGGCAAACCCTTGTCTATAGAACCCTTGAATACCTAACCCTTGGGGGACATAAACATACACAAATTAAAACATACTAGATCTATTGTCATGCAACTGTGTTCAGGTTACCAAGTAAATACACATCTCTTTATGGTTAACATTTGGGGATTTCATCACTGCAGTATTCTTTAGATCGGAGTATAACTCCACAGGTGTTAAAAAAAAAAAAAGTCTGGAAATTTTTTCACCATTATTTGAGACCTATTCCATTGGATTCATCTATTCGCCTTTATCTAATTCATGCATATCATTTTTCAGAAAAAAAATTTGACCTCGCCCACCCCTTTTCAGTTCACCCATACCCATAGCCAAGATCTGGAAGCTCGCTTCAACACCATGCAATCTGGTTTCCTCGAAACCCAAAAAGAAGTGAAACAACTCAGTGCTATTGTTGCCTCCATTGATTCGTCCATCAATGCTACCATAAATACAATCATGCAGTTCTCAATGGAGGAAGTCAAACAAGAACTGACCACCCAACTTGAATCTATCTTTGCATCACTCTGCACCAAACTGAAGATCCCTAGAGATGACCATTTCTCTGAAGCACCTCCAAAGAATGAAGGTGAAACTTCCTCCCATTCCCATACCTTTCAGTCCCATCACTTTCAATGTGACATACGTTTTCCATGGGTGGACATGACCAAATTTGATGGCTCGAACCCCACTGATTGGGTAACCCAAATGGAACATTGTTTCTCTTTATACGACATTACAGATGACTTGGCCAAAATCTGGTATGGTGTTCTCCATCTAGATCAAGAACGTTGGCAATGGAGAAAAACTTCCCGTTAAGGGTATATTGCTTGGACCCAATTTGTGACTGAGATTTATGAACTCTTTGACATGGCACCAACCATTTGGGCCCTTTGACAAAGTTGAAACAATCTAGAATAGTAGAAGACATCATAGCTACCTTTGAGCTCCCAACTTTTCAAACAGAGGGCATGACTGATGCTTTCTTTTGAGAGTGTTTTATCAGTGGCCTCAAGGAGGAGATTCGGGCCCATGTCCTCATGCTTGACCCTTGACTTGGGTGGAGGCTACTAAAAGAGCTAAAGAATCACAACAGGTGGTATCATCTCAAAAGCTAAAAACCCTCCTTTATCCCTCGCCATAAACCCGTCACTCCCACTACTCCCTCCGCCCCATTAAAAATCCAAAAATTGACTAGGGCTGAAATGGATGAACGCCAACTCAAAGGCCTTTGTTATAATTGTGATGACAAATATTTCCCGGGCCACAAGTGTAAGGAACAAAATATTTTTATGGCCATCTCTAAGGATATTTCAGAAGAGGATGTTGAAACTCCCCTTATGTTTGAGTCATCTGAAATCACTGACATAACCCCTCCCTCAAACCCTCCCGAAGTAGAACCCGTCATTTCCCTCAATGATTTCACTAGATTTTCCACTCCCCAAACCCTCAAGTTAATCGGTTACATCAAGCATTGGAAGGTCATCATTCTAGTTGATAGTGGAAGCACCCATAATTTTATTCATCACCGCATTTCCCAAAAAACTCATTGCTACATCCATGCTGTCAACAATTTCCAAATCATGATTGCTAATGGTGGTTCCATGAAATGTGGAGGGTGCTGTGAAAATGTGTGTCTCCAAATCGGTGACTGCCACCTAAAATCCCATATGTTTTCTATCAACATGGGTGGTTGTGACATTGTGTTGGGTGCAAACTGGCTAAGAACTTTGGGTCCCATTCTCATGGATTTTAAGGCATTAACCATGCAATTTGACCAGGAAGGACACCAATATAAATTCCAAGGCATCATTGTTGGTTCACCTGAGGTCATTAGTTCCCATCACATGGAAAAGCTGCTCAAAAAAGGTCATTCTGGTGTCATTGCCCAACTCCATGCCATTCAAGCAACAGAGACACCCCTGGTGCTGCATGACCTCCAAGCTCTCCTTTCTAAACATCAAATGGTATTTTTCACTCCCTAAGGCCTCCCTCCTTCCCGCGGTGTTCATGATCATTCCATTCCTCTTGTACCCGGAAGCCTTCCTCCCAATATATGTCCATATCGCCGCCCCTTTTCATAGAAAAATGAAATTGAGAAAATGGTCTAGGAATTCCTTAATGCAAGCGTTATTCACCCTAGTATGAGCCCTTACTCTTCTCCTGTATTCATGGTCCCAAAGAAATAAGGTTCTTGGAGAATGTGTCCTGACTTCTGTGCCCTCAACAAACTGACGATTAAAGACAAATTTCCCATTCCTGTCATTGATGACCTCTTGGATGAATTGAGTGGCGCTCAATTCTTTACTAAACTTGATCTTCCCTCGGGCTATCACCAGATATGTATGAAAGAGGCAGACATTCCCAAGACGACCTTTCATACTCATGAGGGACACTATGAGTTTTTGGTCATGCCCTTTGGCTTGTGTAATGCCCCCTCCACCTTCCAAAGCCTCATGAATCATGTCTTTCGTCCATTTCTCTGTCATTTTGTCTTAGTTTTCTTTGATGATATCCTCATCTATAGCAAAACCTAGACAAACCATCATACTCATGTGGATCATGTTCTCCATCTCCTCTCCCAACACCAACTTTTCCTGAAACAGTGTAAATGTGCTTTTGGTGCCTCCGAAGTAGAATACTTGGGTCATCTGGTTGGCAAGGATGGCGTCAGGGTGGATCCGAAAAAGATTGAAGCTATGCAATATTGGTCGCACTGAAAGACTCTCAAAAGATTGTGTGGATTGGATTTCTGGGATTAACAAGGTATTATTGCAAGTTTGTTAAGAACTACAGAAAGATTGTAGCACCTCTCACTGCTCTCCTAAAAAGGAACTCTTTCACTTGGACTCCAGCGGCTGCTCAAGATTTTCAAACCTTGAAGACAACCATGTGCACCACTCTAGTTCTGGCCCTTCCTTATTTCACAAATACCTTTGTGTTGGAATGTGATGCCTCGGGGAAAGGAATCGACACTTTCCTTATGCAAGAGGGTCAACCTTTGGCCTTCACCAGCAAGAAACTGTCTGAAAGGAATCTAGGCAAACCCATTTATGAAAAGGAAATGTTGGTTATTCTGCATGTCGTTGATCTGTGGTGCCATTATCTCTTGGGGAAATGTTTCCAAATCAAGACTGACCATCAAAGCCTCAAGTACTTTTTGGAACAACGCATTTCCTTCCAGGAGCAACAAAAATGGGTGACTAAGCTCTTTGGTTATGATTATGAGATCATTTGCAAGAATGGAAAAGATAATGTAGTGGCAGATGCATTGTCCCAAAAATATGAAGAAGACGTATCCCTTTTTTCTCTTTCCTTCATTGTACTCGATTGGCTCCAAGTTATGCATGAGGAATGGCTTCAAGATCCCAAAAGTTCGCATCTGATCTAGCAATTGCAGACCAAGGCTCTGGCTCCCCCAGGGTACTCTTGTCTCTAGGATGAGCTTCGATACAAAGGCCATTTGTATTTAAGTAAACAATCAAAGCTTAAATCCACGGTACTTTCTGAGCTTCATGCTACACCCACAGTAGGGCACTCAGGGTTCACCAAAACAGATGACAGAGTCAAACGTTCTTTTTTCTGGGATGGTATGAAACAGGACATCTGTAATTTTGTCATTGAATGTGAGGTGTGTCAATGCAACAAGGGAGAAACAATCAAATCTCCAGGCACACTACAACCTCTTCTGATTCCACCGACTATTTGGAAGGATATCTCTATGGACTTTATTACCGGCTTACCCAAATCAGGGAATAAATCAATCATAATGGTAGTTGTGGATCGTCTTCCCAAGTATTCTCATTTCTGTGCTCTTCAACACCCATTTACTGCATCCACGGTGGCTCAAATTTTCATGGACCAGGTCTTCAAGCTTGATGGCATGCCACACTCTATTGTTTCTGATCGTGACCCAACTTTCACAAGAAATTTTTGGCAAGAACTGTTTAAGCTCCAGGGCACCCAATTGCATCTCACCATAGCTTATCATACCCAGACTAATGGTCAAACATAAGTTGTCAACAAGTGTTTGGAAACATATTTGAGGTGTTTTTCCTCTGAAAAACAACATTAGTGGGCTCAATGGCTACCCCTAGCCAAATGGTGGTACAAGACTTCCTACCATACAACTACTCGCATGACTCCTTTTGAAGCGATATATGGACAGAAGGCGCCTTCAGTTCTCTTATACTTATTGGGTACCTAAAAGGTCCAGGCATTTGACCAAACACTTACAGTTCAAGAGGATATTATTCGTACCCTTAAAGAGAACTTGGTCATGGCACAAAATCACATGAAGCAACAAGCAGATCAAGGTCACTTGGAACGCCAATTTGCAGAAGGGGATCAGGTGTTTCTGTGATTGCAACCATACAAGCAAACTTCCCTCAAGGCCAAGCATTTTCAAAAGCTAGTGCCCAAATTTTATTGTCCTTATACAATTCTCAAGTGTGTGGGACAAGTCGCATATCAGTTAGCTCTACCTAGTCAGTCGAAGCTACATCCAGTTTTTCATGTTTCATGCTTAAAGAAGGTGATTGGAACTAGGTGCCAAATTCAAACCAACCTTCCTGAGTTAGCTGAAGAAGGATCCATTTGGCTACAACTAGAAGTAGTTTTGGACTAGCGTGAGCATCGCCTGCATCAGAGAGCCATCAAGGAAGTTCTAGTCCAGTGGAAAGATACGAATCCAACAAATGCCACGTGGGAACCAACTACCATTCTATAGCAGTTTCCACATCTCAAGTCTTGAGGACAAGGTTGTTTTTAAGGGGGGAGACATGTTAGGGTCCTAACCTGCACATAGGTAGATCAATATATTCGGATGTAATAAAGGTCAATATTAATAAGTCCTTTCAACAAAATAGAATAAGGCATATGTAAGAAGACCTAATAGAAGCTTCCACTTCTAGAAGGATCTTCCTCTAGATGCTTCTCTTGATAGACATATTTAGTATAAATAAGGGTTGAGGGTATGAAAACCCTAGCTTGGAGATTATTGTAACAGAGCATTGCTCGATTGGAGGTTGCCCCCTTGAAGAGGCCTATGAACATTGCTTTTTGAATCAAAGTGTTATTTCTGTGTTGTTCTTATATCATTTATGTGTTATTGTGGAGATTATGCTAGATACATTATTGTTATTTTTCCATTTCTAGCATTTTATTTCTGCTCTGCATATTTATTATATTTGGTATCTTGCAGGTTCCCAAAAATGACAGATGGCAAGATATTGTCCACTCGACAGTCTCCCAATATCATGGTTGGCCCAATTTGTCCTTGCCTTCTCCCCTACCTATCAATCAAATTTCCCAAGATGCACCTTTCCACTCACCAGTTCAGTCCTCTCATTCTAGAAAAAGGTTGAAAACTGAGGCCACCCATGCCCCTAACAAAGGAAAAGACACTACTGCCCCTTCCTCACTCTCCAATGGCTATGATAAATTCGTGTCTTCCTGGATGCATTTGAGGGATGATTGTTCTCACGTGATCAATGAGATTAGGCCTAAAGGGTCACCGCAACCAAAGGAAAATTCAAAGAAATCAAAGGGTGACAACAACAATCAAGGAAAGATTGCATCTCAAAGTGGAAAATATGGTTTTTGAGTTTTATTTTATTTATTGTTGATGACAATTGACTTCAGAAGTTTTGGACATCATGTTTTCTTTGGATATATGAGTAA